>CM053606.1:138624812-138642621 GCA_028646535.1 Procyon lotor | reverse complement strand
CCCCATAACATTTGGCTTTGAAAGCCAAAAGGGCTGAATTTTCTGGGTTCTTACAACCTAGGGAATTAAAGTCTGGAATTTTAAAAATCAGTGGGCTCCATTCTTGGAGAGCCTAGAGGGTGACCAGAAGCCAAGGTCCCACCCTTAGAGAAACAGCACAACAAACAGCCCAAGGATATAGAGCATACAAGCAAAAATTTGAAAAATGTCTGGGACATACAGGAGGGGGAATTATTTACTCATCTTAGAGCATGTCCTGGAGCAGGAAGTTTCACAGGAGGACTCCTCCAGGAACAAAGGAGCTGGCAGATGCCTCTCCCCTCCACCATCCCCCAGCATAAACACATGGCCACCTGCAGGACTAACTGCCTAACTGACTTACACCAAGCCCAATCCTATTTACAATTCATACCAAAAATAATAAAATATCTAGGAGTAAACTTACCCAAAAAGGCAGCAGTCCTATACCCTGAAAACTATAAAACACAGACCAGAGAAATTAGAGATGACTCAAAGAAACAGAAAGACATTTCATGCTCAAGGGTTAGAGGAACAAATATTGTTAAAATGTACATGCTACCCAAAGCAATCTACACATTTAATGCAATCCCTATTAAAATACCAACAGCCATTTTTTCACAAAACTAGAACAATCTTAAAATTTGTATGGGTACACAAAAGACCCGTAATAGCTAAAGCAGTCTTGAAAAAGAAAAACAAAACTGGAATATCAGAATTCCTGATGTTAAGTTATATTACAAAGCTGTAGTAATCAAAGCAGTATGGTCCTGGCACAAAAGCAGACACGTAGATCAATGGAACAAAACAGAAAGCCCAAAAATAAACCCATAATAATAGGGTCAATTAATCTTTGACAAAAGAGACAAGGATATGTAGCGGGGGAAAAAGACATTCTCTTTAACAAATGGTATTGGGAAAATGAGACAGTTATACACAAAAGGATGAAACTGGACCCCTTTTGGTATAAATAAACTCAAAATGGAGACCTGAAACCATAAAAATTCTAGAGGAGATTAGACAGTAATGTCTCTCACATCAGTCATAGCAAAATCTTTCTACATATGTATCCTGAGGCAAAAGAAACAAAAACAAAAATAAACTACATTAAAATAAAGAGCTTCTGCACAACAAAGGAAAAACCAACAAAACTAAAAGACAACCTACTGAATGGGAGGAGATATTTCACATGTGGAATTTAAGAAAGAAAACAAATGAACAAAGGAAAAAAGAGAGAGAGAGAGAGGAAGAAACCAAAAAACATACTTTTAATTACAGAAAACAAACAGAGGGCTACCAGAGGGGAGGTGGATGGAGGGATGGGTGAAGTAGATGAAGGGGATTCAGAGTACTTATCTTGATGAGCACTGAGTATGATAAGGAACATCTGAATAATGATATTGTACATCTGAAACTAATTTAACATTATATGTTAAACTACACTGGAATTAAAATGAAATAATAAAAAATAAATAAGTAAAAACCAACCCCTAAATTCATTGAAGAGATGAGAATAATAAATATGAAATAGTTAAAACCAACTTTATTGTAAATTAAGTCCCAAGGTTACATGCTTTGACACAGTCCTATCCTAACTAATAAGAGAAGACATATTATCTCTAAGACAGAGTAGTTAGAGAAGAGGAATGACATCTCAAACTCTTCAAATAATAAACTCGCCTCCAAAAAAGTCAAAGGAATTCTCTTGAAAAGTTTTGAAACAGACAGTGAAAATCTTTCTCCAACTCTTTCTTTTCATGTGAAGTCACTGAAAACTCCTATGGAAATTCATGATGTGGATCCAAGTAGTCGCACCATTACTAACAGTAGTAATAGTAGTAGCAGTACACAATCATTACTTTAAATCAGTACCTATCACCATTCAATGTTTCATATGTGCCAAGTACTGCTTAAAATCATTATATGACTAATCCTTACAACAATCTTAGAAGTTAGAAATTAATCTTAGAAATTCTTATTCCCATTTTGCAGGTTAGAAAATTGAAGTCTCCATATTATGCAAAATTTTAAATAATACCCCTAACTAATGTTTTTCAGAAGAAATAAGCTATAGAAATATATTTATGCAGCCCAGTGGGTAACATTTCAGTCATCAATAAACATTTATTGATTACTGATCAGATATATGAATGGCAATATGCTAGGAATTTACATCTCAGGGAACAAGTTCTTCAGGATGACAGAATTGTTAGAATTCATGTATCTAAATATCTTGAGTTAAGGACTAGGCAAATGGGAACAGTTTGGGTTTAAATTAGTAATAACTGCAAGAAAATAAAATAATAGTGAACACAAAAACTTATCCAGAAAACTAAAAACAACTTAATATTTGGACCAGCTATAATAGCATTTGCATGGTCAAAATGACATAAAATACTAAAAATATGATCAAAATTGCAGTATTAACTGTATTAGGAAGATGGGAACGTAGGGTGCTTTATGTGTAGGAATAGAGGGTGAGAGCTAAATTCTTATCTTTTAAATGAAAAGTCAATTTATGATGCTGAAAAATTAAAAGAAACAACAAAACTTAAGATATCTATATAATAGCAAAAATTAAATAGACATAAGTTAAAAGGATGAAGAAATAGGTGACCTTATAGAATTATTTATATTTCTATTATGTATGCACATAATTTGATAAAAATTAAAATGAACAGCTATGAATTACAAACCATGGTGAATTTCTGAGTAAAAGAATAACAAGCTTGTTCTGAATGTATTAAGAAACTTTTCTGGGGGCGCCTGGGTGGCTCAATGGGTTAAGCCTCTGCCTTCGGCTCAGGTCATGATCTCAGGGTCCTGGGATCGAGCCCCGCATTGGGCTCTCTGCTCAGCAGGGAGCCTGCTTCCCACTCTCTCTCTGCCTGCCTCTCTGCCTACTTGTAATCTCTCTCTCTGTCAAATAAATAAATAAAATCTTTAAAAAAAAGAAACTTTTCTGTTGGCATTGCAAAAGAAATGATTAAAGGAAGAGAGGGATATCCGTTGGAAATCTATTCCCCTAGGCTAAATGGAATATAATAAAGATTTGAACCAAGTTAGTGTCAGTGGGCCCAGAAGGAAAGAGGATAATTTAAAAGATAGTTTAGAAATAGAATCATAAGAACTTGGAGATTAACTGAATAAAAAATATGCAGAGGGGGATGTTTGGAACAATTAAGAGGGATGTTTAAGATAATTCAGAGGTTTATAACCTGAGTTGCTAGGCAGAGCTGCTCTCTATAGTTTTTGCTATTAATTCTTAATAATAATATATGTATTATGTATTATATGTAAATACATAAAATTTAATGATTTTTATATTTATCATACATATAATTATAGATCATATATATATTCTAGAGAGATACTAATCCCTTGTTGGCTATATGTATTGCAAGTATTACTTCTCAGTGGTTTATCTCTTCACTTTTTTTTTGTAATTTCAAGTTTTTATTTAAATTCCAGTTAGTTAAAAAGAAAAAAATTCCAGTTAGTTAATAAACAGTGTAATATCGATTTCCAGCATAGAATTTAGTGATTCATCACTTACATACAACATCCAGAGCTCATTACATCATGTGCCCTCCTTAATATCCATCTCGCATTTAGCCCATCCCTCACCCACCTCCTCTCAGGCAACTCTGTTCTCAATAGGTAAGAGTCACTTACGGTCTCTCTCTCTCTTTTTACTCCTTCCCCTATGTTTATCTGTTTTGTTTCTTCAATTCCACATGAGTGAAATCATATAGTATTTCTCTTTCTCTGAGTGACTTAATTCCCTTAGCATAATACTCTCTAACTCCAACCATGTCATTGCAAATAGTCAGATTTCATTCTTTTTTGGCTGAGTAATATTCCATTGTATACACATACCACATCTCCTTTCATTCATCAGTTGATGGACACCTGGGTTGTTTCCATAGTTTGGCTATTGTAGACTATGCTGCTATAAACATTGGGGTGCATGTATCCCTCTGAATTACTATTTTTGTATTCTTTGGGTAAATACCAAGTAGTCCAATTGTTGGATTGTAAGGTAGTTCTTTTAACTTTTTAAGGAACCTCCATACTGTTTTCCAGAGTGACTGCACCAGTTTGCATTCTCACCAATAGTGCAAAAGAGTTCCCCTTTGTCCACATCCTCGTCAACACCAGTTGTTTCTTGTGTTGTTGATTTTAGCTATGCTGACATGTGAGGGGATATCTCATTGTAGTTTTGATTTGTATTTCCCTAATGATTAGTGATGCTGAGCATCTTTTCATGTGTCTGTTGTCCATGCATATATCTTCTTTGGAAAAATATGTATTCATGTCTTCTGCCAATTTTTAAATTAAATTGTTTTTTGGGGTGTTTTATAAGTTTTATAAGTTCTTTATATATTTTGGATACTAACCATCTATCAGGTATGTCACTTGCAAATATCTTCTTCCATTCCATAGGTTGTCTTTTAGTTTTGTGGACTGTTTCTCATCCGAAAACAAGGCTTTTACTTAGTGATATCTGAAATAACTCTTTACTATAATACCGTGTAGATGGGTATTTCCTCCAACAAAACTAAATGGAGATGCTTTATTTTTTGTGTGGACTATAAGGTTGGATGATTTTCCTGTCTATAAGGTTTTATAGCAAGAATTATTTCAGATATCACTAAGTAAACCCCTATATTCAGATAGAATCATTGGCAAATTGACAAAATCAAAAGCAAATCAATAACTTGGAGGTTAGCCTAAAATTTCAAGTCATAGAAATGGTTCATTCTTAATCCGGGTGGCTAACAGATATGCCTAATCACTCTTATATTTGGGAATGAATAAAATAGTAGTATGAAGTTAAGAAATAACTTAAATTCAATCACTAGAAACATTACTTATATTACACATTTAAAGTTAGAATTAAACAAATTCATGGTGCTAATGAAGCAGAAATACAACTAAGAAAGGACTCAGCCCTTCCCAAAGATTAGAGGGATATATATTACAATTTTTCTACTTCCTGAACATAATTATATCCAGTTATTTTGCTCACCCTAGATCCACAGAAACACAAACTTGGGCATTTTAGTGCCACTGAGTTTTATCCTTACCACAAACTTTGAAGTGAGCCATACCTTTCCCTACCCCTGCCCAAATCAATTTTTCTCCCTTAGTTAAACATAAGAAAAAATAAACTATAAGACCCCGTCAGATGCTTCAATGCTGAAGGAAATTGTCTTGGTATAATCCAAAAAAAGGAGAAAAGTCAGAAAATTTGGAAGGCTCAGGCCATTTTAGATCACACCCAGTCTATGCCATATAGGCTATATGGCTCATTTGGCAACTTCCAAAACAGCTATGCACCATACAGGGTCAACATTTAAGATTAAATATGTGTGGCCTGAATTGGCTTCCACCAATTGACTATCATATTTCATGCAATCCAAATCAGCCACAATGTTAAATTTCTTTCAAACTAAATTAAAGTGAGCGCAAAGCTGCCAGGCAAATGGCAGGAAAAGAGGACTCTTAGGTTGAAAGATACAAGAACTAGTTACTGACTCATCAAAGAAGATTGCTGGATTGTACTATGTCTTCAATTGATTAATGTGAAAGTGAATAATCCTAAATATTCAGCAACCACCATAGCAAATCAGAGACTCTATAGAGATTTAGGAAGAGGAAAAATAATCACTGGCACTTAAAACGATTTGTAAGCTAAAGAGATCATCTTTCACCATAGTCAGATTCTATTTCTTATCTCAGGTTCAGAGGATTTTAGTACTATTGGATTCCTTTCTTACTTCATTGGGAATTTAGATTATTAAAAGATAGTGCTTTTTGGTATTCATTGTTCATTGGGAATTTAGATTACTAAAAGATAGTGTTTTTTGGTATAGAATGCTTTCCATAAGCAATATAATATATGCTGCAAAACAACATATTTTATTTTTGCCATATTGGAAAGTAAGGTTGTCCATGATCTAAGTTCTGTACATTGTTTACTCTGCAGTTCTAACCTACAAAAGTTTTCTGCCATGCTACTTTTGAAATGAAAGTATTTTTCAATATATGGTAACTGGGGTCCTAAAAGATATTTATCTGCTCCAGTTTCCCTTTGGAATAATTTGTTTTTTTATATTGATCTGCCTAAACTTTTAATGCAAAAAGAAAGAGACCTTGATTGAAGTATCAAGAGAAAACATACCCATACTTAAAATGGAAAGGGAACAATACCTCCTACTCCCACTTAATAAAAATCCAGATCCTATTTTGTTATTTGTTCTTTAGAAATGAAGGTCTAATAAGTATAAAGATAACATTTAAATGGAATATATTTACTTCTTTTATTCATTTTCAAAGCAAGGCTCTAATGGAACATTTGTGTTTCTTATTTTTTTTCCCTTCCTGGCCTTTAACCAGCTTGCTATTTTCCAAATGATATTTCATTTCTGGGCTTTGTTACAATGTTAATTATTTTACTCATTTCTTTGTTACTCAAATTCAGTAACTTACTTTGAACCAAAGCAGTGTTTCAAGTGTTGCATCAAAACCTAACATTAAATGAAACTATTTATTAACCCTGTCATATAATGTTATCATTTAGATCTGTGCCACAAATTGGTGTTTTCTTTCTTTTAATTTGGTCTCCTCTATTTGAAAATATTCTAAATTAAGTCAAATTTTAAAGTGGACAAATTTAAAAAGTGCACAAATGGAATTTCTATGATTTACTTTTCTACCAAATTTGGGTAAATGGCAATGCCAAAGCCAAAGGCACTGATAATTTTTTCAGTATCCATTTCATGTTATCAAATTGATTTTTCAAAATGTTTTACATACCGTTCTGAAAGAGCATTTCCATATGCCATAAGATCTGAATGTTAGAATGTTTTACATAGAAAAACACCTATGTTATCTCAAACGAGCTTCTTTATTTCCTATGGTTAATTGAACTTCTACAGAGAAAATGATGCCAGGTTACAGTAAAGAATCTCTAAATCAAAAATTGTTATCTGATACAAAGAGGAAATGTTCAATGACACCTGTATCCCTTTCTATATTCTCTAAGTAAAATTAATAAAAGTATTCTTTTTTATTTTAAACATCAACGAGAACTAAATATAGTGGCAAAAACCTTAACACCCCATGCTCATCCCAATTGCCCTCCTTATATCCATCACCCATTTAACCCATCCCCCTCTCTATGGCCCTCCAGAAACCCTCCATTTGTTCTCTTTAGTTAAGTGTGTTTTCTGGGGGCACCTGGGTGGCACAGTTGGTTAGGTGGCCAACTCATGATTTTGGCACATGTTGTGATCTCAGGATTGTGGGAGCAAGCTCCATGTCAGGCTCTGCGCTCAGCCTGGAGTCTGCTTGGGTTTCTCTCTCTCTCTACCATTCGCTCTCTTTCTCTCTCTCTCACTCAAATAAATAAATAAATCTTAAAAAAAAATCTATTTTCCGGTTTGCTTTTCTCTCTTTTTTTTCTGTCCCCTATATTCATCTGTTTTGTTAAATTCCACATATAAGTGAAATCATATGGTATTTGTCTTTCTCTTATTTCACTTAGCATAATACTCTCTAGCTCTATCTACATCCTTTTCATCAAGTCTTACTACTTTTAAGTTTCAATATTTCTTAAATCTGCCCATTTTCTCTCATCTCACTTTTCTTTACCATAGTCACGTTTTTTTCTTACCTACCTAGTCTGCCTACCTCTTTCCTCAACCAGCTCAAGTCTATTTTGAGTATATCGACTACAGTGCTAATAAGATAATGTTAATTCAATATGGACAGCACTTTAGCAGACTCCCACCATCTACAAGACAAAGTCTATACTGAAGAGTATGACACACAAAGGATACTTGCTGTTTCTCCTTTTAGATTCCTACTATAGCCTGCTTTTATTAAATAAATATTTATTGAAACTTATTTTTGCCAAATATCTCCTGTGAATTACCTCTTCATATACTTTGCCCATTTTCATTGATTTTTTTAAAATTCATAAATGTGTGCAATTATACTAAATATTTTTTCTTTATCTACTAAAAAATTACTTATCAGCATTAATACATTTTATATAGTAAGTTTTCTTAAAAATTATAGTTATCATCAATTTAAGATAGACTTGAATTTCTGTGACCCCACTTTATCTACAATTATAGATTTTGGTCCTATTACTGACTTACAGCCGCTACAACAGGAAAAGCCAGAGTAAGGGAGAAATTGGAGACACAATCTTCTCCTTGGATTCTAAAAGCCAAACCCAGTGACTCATATACCACTAATCTTTGCTTTTCATCATTTAACACCCATGTTATTTTCATTTATCACCATCTTCCAACTATCAATCCTTATGTGGATCACTCCTTAGAGTGCCATCACCCTTTGGATCATCAATATCCACCAAGGCCTTAGAATGATTCTATCAAGATCCTTTTGACCTGCAATCAGCATTAGTCATGTACTTGCAGAATCTTATTCTAGTGCCTGCTTCAGGCAAAACTCTGTGCTAAGCCTTAGGGATACCAGGATACAATAAATAAGACATAACACTAATAGCATAAAACACAAGTCTTGTGTGAAAAAGAAATCATGTCTCCTTAACTCCACAGAATATGGCTTTGCCTCTTCAAGCTGCTAGAGCCAGCCCTACAAGGCCCCTCCAATTCCAGTGATTTTCCTGAGACCTCATTTTGCTTGATCTCTCTGCCACATCTAATGTGGAACATTTTCTTATTAAAGCTATTCTTTAACTTTTATTATATCACCCTCTTAAAAATATGAACTTTATTATAGATCTTGCTATGAATCATCATGGGTCACTGTGGGAAAATCACTTATATTTCTGAGTTGCAACTTCCTCATTCTAATTAGGTTAGGATACTGTATGAAATGAGATACAGTATATAATGTCATTCATTCAATGGCAATTGCTCTGGAATTGTTATATTTCCTTCGTTCTTCATCAGTTACTATTTTTTTTCCTTCCACTCCCCAAATTTTAATTTTAATTTTCAAAAATTTTTATTATTGAAGTATGTTGACATACAAGTTATTTAGTTTCAGGTATACAAAACAGTGATTCAACAATTCTGAACATTAGTCAATGCTTACCATGGTAAGCGTAGTCACCATCTGTCACCATATGTTATTACAATGTTATTGACTACATTCCTTATGTTGTATTTTTCATCTCTCTGACTTACTTATTTTATAATTGGGAGCTTGTACCTCTTAATCTCATTCAGTTCACTTATTTTGTTAACCCCTACCCCTTTCCTTGTATTTGTTTGGCAACCAGGAGTTTGCTCTCTGTATTTATGATGCAAATCAAAATCACAATGAGATACTACTTCACACCAATCAGGATGGCTAGTATCAAAAAGCTGAGAATTAACAAGTGTCAGCTAGGATGTGGAGCAAAGGGAACCTTTGTGCACTGTTGCTGGAGAATTAAGTTGGTACATCCACTGTGGAAAAGAGTATGGAAGTTCCTCAAAAGGTTAAAAAGTGAAATATCATAAGATCCAGTAATTCCACTACTGGGTATTTATCTATCCCCCAAACTGAAATAAGCCTTAAACTTCAGCCCCTCACTTTCTGCTCTCCCCTCTCTACATTCTCTATTTTCCTTAGGAATTACATGGAAATTCATGCTTACATTAGTTCCTGTTGGGCCATTTCCCAAATAGTAATCTTCACGGATTCACAAAGGTCCTGTAAGAGATTATGATGTTAAACTTAACACTGGTATCTGTTTCAGCAAATATACATTTAAAAATGTTAATAAAAATATTTTTTTAAACATCCATCTAAAATGGAACATTTGAAGAGCCTGGGAGGGTAAATGCTATAGAATGAACAGTGATTATCAGAAATCAGAGGAAGGTCCTTTAGATATAATCACTGTCCGTTTTTTATAACTTAGCAGACTACTGCTGGTCATCATAAAGGTGGTAATCATTATTTAGTTTTAAATATTCTATTTTTGGTCTCATATTATCTAATTTATGCACATAATTAGTCACTGATTAAAGAAAGATGACATAAGAAAGTCTTTGAGTACATATTAATACATATTAATAAGTACAAACATGATAAACATACAAATTTGTCTCAAAATGATCCCTTCAGATCCATTAGATCAATCTGTCTGATCAAAATTCTTAAAAATGAATCAATATTTCTTGCATATCAAAAAGTAATGCTAATAGAGTAAACCATACTGACTATTACATCCAATTTGCCTTTATTTTAACTGGGAATGTAAACCACTAAAATCTATGATATATTTGTGGAGGTATACTAATAAGTAGCAATCTTTTCTCTTAGGTCATCACTCAAGAATAAAATATAGTAATTACAAAAACGTTTTGCCAAGTCACTTCATTACAGGCCACAGAAAAAATGGAAAATAATTTTTATACTTCTGTTTGAAAAATCATATATTATTGTGAAGTGATCATCTATTCATAAAGTTAAGGAATTATTACCTACATCAGTAGTTCCCAAAATGTATTCCTCAAACAGTATTTTATGGAATTTTTAAATTTTAAGAATAATGCCTTTATTGTTTTGGAAAAAAAATATGCACATTTAGTTTAGAAAGTACACTGGAAAGTGCTAGGAAGAAACTAAAAGAGACTACCAATATTCCATCACCCAAAAATAATCACTGCGAACTCTTATTGAACATCTCTATAAATATGTACAATTTGCAAAAGAGTATTTCAGATGGGCAGATACATATACTTTCAGGAAAAAATAGAATAATTATGATTATTTTTAATTAGTTTTTTAAATAAATAGAGGCATTACTGAAATTCATATAAAAGTTTAATCTCCACAGTGGATTACTACATAAAAGAACTCTCTAAAGGTAAGAATAAAATTATAAAAATCTTTGTTGTCACTTTTGAAGCGTTGCCCTACCTTTAAACTATCTTCTTGCAATGAAAGATCTGAGTATCCCATTTTTCCTTGTACCTAATCTCCATCCTACCCTAATTTTTATTATATTTTTCTCTTTAGATAATCAAAGCTCACATTTATACTTTGTTCATTTATATTTTGTAATAATAATCCCCAGTTGCCTTAGTTCTATATTTAAATAGTAATAATGAAGATATTATACCAGAGGTATTTAAGATTAAATAAGAATTACACAGAAATACCTTATAAATTGTAAAGTGCTAGAGAAATATTTGTTCTAAAAATTAATACTTCCCATCATTCTTTTTCTATACACACTTTTCTAAATTCTCATCCTAGAGAAAATAGTTTATTCACTGTATCCCTAGAAGGTTATTTTGTCTTCTCTAAGACTGACGCATATCTCTTACCCTTACCTTGAATCTAACCTATCATCCAACTTTCAGTATCAAGACTAAGTCTTTCCCCCTCTCCAAGGTCTACAGAACTTTTGACCTGCAGGGACATCTTCATCTAAAGCTGTAGAACACTAACATATTAAATCACTAGGCAATAAGAATTACTCTTAGGGGCACCTGGGTGGCTTAGTGGTTAAGCATCTGTCTTTGGCTCAGGTCATAATCATAGGGTCCTGGGATCAAGCCCCACATCAGGCTCTCTGCTCAGCAGGGAGCCTGCTTCTCCCTCTCTCTCTGCCTGCTGCTCTCTTTTTCACTCTCAAATAAATAAATAAAATCTTAAAAAAAAAAAAAAAGAATTACTCATATATTGTCCTACTGGACAGTTATTTAATGTTTACACCAATAGAACTTTCATTCTTATACACTGTCTTTCAAACTAAACTGTAAGCTCTTTAAAGGCAACATCTCAGTATTAGATTTTTGTCTCTATGTGCCTGTGTTTTATACATACTGGCAACACCAGTGTATCCACTTCATATGATTCCACAGACCAGGGAATATAATTGTGCGACACAGTGGAGGTATACACAAAGTTTTAAGTTAACATAGTAGATATTTACCTAAGCTTTGCCTCAGAGACTGCCAGTATTCAAAAAATAAAATGAAATACATAACTACAACGAACATAATCTATAAATCTACAAATTACAATGAATATAATTTAATATCAACATTAAGTTGTTAATTCTTATTTTTTTTACATTAAGAATCAATATTAAGAAGATGCTTCTGTGTTTTTAATATTAAGAAGGTACTTCTTGGGATACCTAAAGATCTTTATAAACATTAAATATCACAGGTTTATGTGGTAGACATGGATGGTTTAGAACACGAGCCTGTGAGCTAAATGTGTGCTGACTCTAATAAAATATGTACCAGAAGTTGTTTTTAAAAAGTAGTCTCAGTCAAACCATAAGAGACTCCTAGACTCACAAAATGAACTAAGGGTGGCTGGGAGGCGGGGGGTGGGGCTAGGGATGGGGTGGCTGGGTTGTGGACATTGGGGAGGGTAGTGCTATGGTGAGTGCTGTGAAATGTGTAAGCCTGACGATTCACAGACATGTACCCTGGGGCAAATAATACATTATATGTTAATAAAAACAAAAATGCATGTCCATCTCAAAGGCAGCAAAACAGGCTATTTAAAAAAAAAAAAAGAAGTCTCAGAAATTAACAAGTTTAAATTTATTTTCTATTTTATCTTATAAAAATTGAGGAAAGAACTTCCTTAATCAGTTCATTTAGATTTTAACTTGTTTTAAATAGGTAAGAGTTTACCTATTTAAGGTAAGGTAATAATGATGATGATGATTTTTCTTTGACCAAAATAAACAACAAAAGTATCATTCTATATAGGCTAATTTCCCATATTAAAATTCCACCTGAAAAGTACCATATCAACTAATTAGATATAATATTTAGTTTTTAACTTTTGGATTGCCATATTATTATACAAGTTTATTATAATGCAAACAGTGTCAGTTATAGGAAGAGTAATTATGGCACACAACAGAAGTTACATTTGGTGTTCTTGGAATATATGGGCCCAAATAACAAGAAGCTACCACTTCACTGCCAAGAAGTCAAGTTTAATTTGCTTTCTTTACCTCTCCCTTTTCAAATGGCAAAAATACAAGTTCCACTGCAAATGCAACAACCAGCAAACACAGATGCCATCATAAATACATAATGCTGCCAAGTAGGAAACCCCACATTGACGGATAACAGAACTCCCTATAGCAACTGGAAGATATTCTGTGCAGCATACAGTCTTGAAGCTATACTGTAAATAAAGTGCGTGCATCTCTTATAACTGATTTATGAATGTGTTCAGTTTTTAGCATTGACATTAACTATTTACTATTACTCAATGGGAAATTTTTCTGTCTGGTTCATATTCTTAGTAGGTTAAGAAATTTTTATAAATTTTTCATTCTGAACTCCTACAATACATAACTGCTATCAAGGAGGGCCAGCTGTGCCTAAGTAAAATGCATAAGTTAAAAACAAACAAACAAAAAACCAAAAAACAAAACAAAAAACAAAAAAAGCCCTGCTAACTAAAATCACAGTCTTATAAAAATTTGAGTGCTAAACTTTAGCAAATGAATGACACTCTCCTCAACAATATCAGTTGGCTTGGAGACAAAATATGAAACCAACAAATATTTATAAGCATCCACTGTGCAACAATGTATGTCAGATGCTATAAGGAAAGGAAATGGAAGACAAGACCTCAACTCTGAAGGAATTTTTCCTATACTTTAGAGAAATCACTTATCTAGGACAGTAATAAGTCAAAGGAGTATTTCACCAGAAAATCTAATCTCTTGTAGGATGTTATAAGAAATACCATTTGCCCACAATTGCTCTAAAGTCTAAACACCCCAAAGCAAAAATTTCAAGCGTTACATATCAACAGATACAAAACCTAGAAAAGGATCTTTTAGAGTCGAGATAAGATAGAGGTTCATGATCTCTCAAAACAGCTTTGGTTTTAAATCTAAAGTAGTTTGCATTGACTTTTATAAAAATCTTTCCCTGTCACATTCATTGTGAAATGTCAATGCTGAAAAGTGACATCCCCAAGATGGCAGAGTAGGAGACTCCACTTTCCATACCCCCGAAAGACCAACAATTAGGCAGCTGTTTATGAAAAAAAAATCAGCTTTGGGAGAGCTCAGGAGTGCACTTAAGAAATTTAGCAACCATAGTAGAATAAAAAACTTCAGAATGGCCACACAAAAAGGAAAGAAAAAACGGTTTCATCTTGCCTGCCTTATCTCCCCAGGCTGGTACTGTTCCTTGCCAAAAGGGTACTCACCAGCTAGAAAAGATTCCCCTCACTGGGAAAGGGAGGACAGGGTGAGTGATCAGCTTCCCCAACCTTTCAAGTCACTGCATGAAGAATCCACTTCAGTTTCACCCCACCCAGACTCCAGCAAAATATGACATGTATAGATATGGCTAGGAACAAGGAAGAGGACAGGGACTCCAGTATCATCCAGACAGTGGGAATGACCACAGTTCCCAGTGACCTCCTCTGCAAAGGACCCCAGCAGTTCTTGACACTGAGCAAATCAGCACAGTCATATAAACCTACCCACAGATTTCACTGGTTTCTACCTGATAGGTTTCCACGTTCACAGAAGCCAGATACCTGAGTTCCTCTCCCCACTTTCACATTCTCTCCCTACTCCAGCCTAGGATCTACACCAGCACCCTGCTATGGCCTCAACTGCTACATGATTGCAAGATGCCAGCCTAGACACCCATGGCTGACCGCCATCACCTTGCAGGTGCTCAGCTCCTCCAGCGGCTCCTTCATACCTCCAGCCTGACTCCCATCACCAACCTCCACCACAATATGTACACCAGAAGCAAGACACTGAAGCCATGGGAGTTCCCACTGACAGCCAAGGCCTCCACAGCTGCCAGTGCATCCACAGTTGGTCTTAGCCCCTGCTGCCTCCCCTGGCCCCTGACACTATATAGATGTCTGCAACCAGCCCCTATCACTATGCTGGAGCCTGCAGCTGGCACCCAGAGAAAGGTGTGTATACCACTAGCTCTAACCACTACCACTACCTGCTCTGGTCCCTAGCCACTGGATCTGGAAGTGCTGCTGAGGAACCAGAAGCCTTTGCAGCCAATGCAGATTCCCCACAATGCTCATCAAGGATCACAGAGTTGTAGATATCATGGACTCCAGCAGGCTGAGCCACTGAGAAATCATGCCCCAAAGGGCTCAGAACCACCACACACACCTGCACTTGGTACCCTAAACCAATAGTTTCCATATCACATTCCAGCGTGCCTCCCAAGACAGGTAAAGGTCTTTCCTTACCAAAGTCAGTCCATAAAGTCTGGAAGGGGTGACTCCTTCTTCAATTTTACAGACACTTATGCTACTGGGATCATGAAGAATTGGGGAAACACGACACCATCAAAGGAACACAGTAAATTTCCAGTAAATGATCCCAAAGAAATGGAGATCCAGGAATTGCCTGATAAAGAATTCAAAATAATTGTTATAAAGATGCTCACAAAGCTACAAAAAATATAGACAATTAATAAAATCAAGTAATATAAAAACAAAATGAGAAATTTCAACAAAGAGATAGAAAACATAAAAAAGAATCAAAGACCAATTTTGGAACTAGAGAACACAATGGCTGCACTGAGGATGTCCATAAAAGCTTCAACAGGAGATTGTATCAATCTAGCAAAAGAAACCATTAAGGGAAATACCATTAAGGGAAACAATTTATATATTGATGAAATCCCAAAAGAGAAAAGATAGGGAGAAGGGGAAAAATGTTTATGTAAAGAAATAATGTCTGAAAACTTCCCCCAAAACTGGGGGCAGATTTAGCCATCAAAATTCACGAAGCTAATAGGTCTCCCCAAATTTCAATCCAAAATAATCCTCTCAAGATACACAACCAACACCAAAGAAATACAAACACTGATAACAACATATTATGAGCAACTATACACCAGCAAATTAGACAATCTGGAAGAAATGGATGCATTCCTAGAGACATATAAATTGCCAAAACTGAACCAGGAAGAAACAGAAAACCTGAACAGACCCATAACTAGTAAGGAGATTGAAGCAGTCATCAAAAATCTCCCAAAAAACAAGAGCTCAGGGCCAGACGGCTACGCAGGGGAATTCTACCAAACATTTAAAGAAGAATTAATACCTATTCTCCTGAAACTGTTCCAAAAAATAGAAATGGAAGGAAAACTTCCAAACTCATTTGATGAGGCCAGCATTACCTTCATCTCAAAACCAGACAAAGAGCCCATCAAAAAGGAGAATTACAGACCAATATCTTTGATAAATATGGATGCAAAAATTCTCACCAAAACACTAGGCAATAGGATCCAACAGTACATTAAAAGGATCATTCACCACAACCAAGTGGGATTTATTCCTGGGCTGCAAGGTTGGCTCGACATCCCCAAATCAATCAATGTGATACAATATATTAATAAAAGAAAGAACAAGAACCCTATGATACTCTCAATAGATGCTGAAAACGCATTTGACAAAGTACAGCATCCTTTCTTGATCAAAACTCTTCACAGTGTTGGCACAGAGTGTACATACCTCAATATCATCAAAGCCATCTATGAAAAACCCACAGTAAATATCACCCTCAATAGGCAAAAACTGAGAGCTTTTCCTCTAAATTCAGGAACATGGCAGAGCTGTCCATTATCACCACTGCTATTCAACATAGTACTAGAAGTCCTAGCCTCAGCAAACAGACAGGAAAAAGAAATAAAAGGCATCTGAATTGGCAAAGAAGAAGCCAAACTCTCACTCTTTGCAGATGATATGACACTTTATGTGGAAAATGCAAAAGATTCCACTCCAAAACTGCTAGAACTCACCCAGGAATTCAGTAAAGTGTCAGGATATAAAATCAATGCACAGAAATCAGTTTCATTTCTATACACCAACAGCAAGGCAGAAGAAAGGGGAATGAAGGAGTTGTTAAAAAAAAATTAAAAAAAAAAAAAGGAGTCATTCACGTTTACAATTGCACCCAAGACCATAAGATACCTAGGAATAAACCTAAGAAAAGAGGCTAAGAATTTGTACTTGGAAAACTATAAAGTACTCATGAAAGGAATTGAGGAAGACAGAAAGAAATGGAAAAACCATGGATAGGAAGAACAAATATTGTGAAAATATCTATGCTACCTAAATCAATCTACACATTTAACGCAATTCCTATCAAAATACATCATTTTTTTTCAAAGAAATGGAAAAAATAATCCTAAAATTTATATGGAACCAGAAAAGACCCCAAAAAGCCAGAGGACTGTTGAAAAAGAAAATCAAAGTTGGTGGCATCATAATTCCAGGCTTCAGCTCTATTAAAAAGTTGTAATCATCAAGATAGTATGGTACTGGCACAAAAACAGACACATAGATCAATGGAACAGAATAGAGAGCCCAGGGGCACCAGGGTGGCTCAGTAGGTTAAAGCTCTGCCTTTGGCTCAGGTCATGATCTTGGGGTCCTGGGATCAAGCCCCTCATTGGGCTCTCTACTTTTCTGGGAGCCTGCTTCCCCCTCTCTGCCTGCCTCTCTTCCTCCTTGTGATTGCTCTCTCTCTATCAAATAAATAAATAAAATCTTTAAAAAAAAAAAAAAAAAGAATAGAGAGCCCAGAAACAGACCCTCAACTCTATGGCCAACTAATCTTCAACAAGGCAGGAAAGAATGTCCAATGGAAAAAAAGAAAATCTCTTCAACCAATGGTGTTGGGAACATTGGACAGCCACATGCAGAAGAATGAAACTGGACCATTTCCTTACACCACACACAAAAATAGATTCAAAATGGACAAAAGACCTCAATGTGAGACAGGAATTCCATCAACATCCTTGAG
>CM053606.1:138524025-138624712 GCA_028646535.1 Procyon lotor | reverse complement strand
AAGCTGGTGCAGCCACTCTGGATAACAGTATGGAGGTTCCTCAAAAAGTTGAAAATAGAGATACCCTATGACCCAGCAATCACACTACTGGGTATTTTCCCTGAAGATACAAATGTAGTGATCCAAAGGGGCACATGCACCTGAATGTTTATAGCAGCAATGTCCACAATAGCCAAACTATGGAAAGAACCTAGATGTCCATCAACAGAAGAATGGATGAAGAAGATATGGTGGGTGTGTGACACCCACCATATCTTCTTTATCCATTTTTGGAAGTATTCCAATATTGGAAGTATTTTAATACAATGGAGCCATCAAGAGAAACAAAATCTTGCCATTTGCATTGAAGTGCATGGAACTAGAGGGTACCATGGTAAGCGAAATAAGTCAGAGAAAGACAATTATCATATTTCTTTCATATGAAATATTTCATATGAAATATGAAAGCAATATTATATTGCTTTCTCTGATATGAGGAATTTGAGAGGCAGTGTGGGGGGTTATGGGAGACAGAAAGGGGAAAAAATGAAATAAGATGGAATCAGGTGGGAGACAAATCATAAAAGACTATTAATCTCGTGAAACAAAGTGAGGGTTGCTGGGGGGTGGGGGGTAGGGATAGATAGTGTGTCTGGGTTATGGATATTGGGGAGGATATGTGCTATGGTGAGTGCTATGAAATGTGTAAGCCTGATGATCACAGACCTGTACCCTTGAGGCAAATAACACTTTATATGTTAATAAAAAAAATAAAAATATAATTAAATAATTAAAAGAAAAAAAAAGAAAAAGAGGGAGGACTCAAGTAAATAATACCATAAATGAAAAAGGAGACATTACAACTGATACCAAAGAAATACAAAGAATCATGAGACTACCATGTACAATCATATACTAACAAATGGGACAATCTAGAAGAAATGGAGAAATTCCTAGAAACACACAATATATTAAAATTAAATCATGACTAAAAAGTCATAACAGATCACAATTACCAGCAAGAAGGTTGACTCAATAAAAAACCTCCCAACAAAGACAAGTCCAGGACCAGATGGCTTTACTAGTGAATTCTATCAAACATTTTAGTAATTAATCCTGATATTCTAAAGCTCTTCCAAAAATTTGGAGACTATTCCCAAATCCATTTTACAAGGCCAGCACTATTTTGATACCAAAACCAGAATAGAATAGAACAAGAAAAGAAAACTATAGGCCAGTATCCTAATAAATACACAAATGCAAAAATTTCAGGAACTGAATACTAGCAAAATACTAGGAACTCAATTCAAAAGCATGCTAAAAGGACCATATACCATAATCAAGTGGAATTTATCCCTAGAATGCAAAGATGTTTAAATGCAAATCAATCAATATGATAAACCACAATAACGTGCTAGAGGACAAAAATCACATGATTATCTTAATAGATATAGACAAAAAGCACTGAACAAAATTCAAAGTTTATTCATGATATAATCTCCAACAAGTAGGGTATAGGAGGAAAAAAGCCCATATAATAAAGTTCATACCTAAAAAACACACAGATAACATCATACTCAGCAGTGAAAGATTGAAAACTTAACCACTAAAATCAGGAACAAGACAAGGGTGCCCACTCTTATCACTACTGTTCAACAAAGTACTGAAATTTCACCGGTGTTGGCATTGGCAATGATTTTTTTGGATATGACACCAAAGGGACAAGCAACAAAAGCAAAAAATCAACAAGTGAGACTACATCAAACTAAAAAGCTTCTGCACAGCAAAACAATCAACAAAATAAAAAGGCAACCTAAAACATGGGAGAAAATATTTGTAAACCATACATCTGATAAGGGTTTAATATCCAAATTATATAAGGAACTCGTACAACTCAATAGCAAAAATAAATAAATAAATAAATAAATAAATAAATAAATAAATAAATAAATAATAAATGGGCATGGATCTGAATTTTTCTAAAGAAGACATACAAATGGTCTCCAGAATGTGAAAAGGTGGTCAATATCACTAATCATCAGGGAAATGCAAACCAAAACCACAGTGAGATACCACCTCACACCTGTTAGAATGGCTATCATCAAAATACCAGAAATAATAAATGCTGGAGATGATGTGGCAGAATAGGAATCCTAGTGCACTATCGGTAGGAATATAAATCAGTACAGCCATAATGGAAAACAATCTGGAGGTTCCTTTAAAAATTAAAAATAGAACTACCATATTATCCATCAATTCTACTTCTGAATATATATCCAAAAAAAAATGAAGTTACTATCTTGAAGAGGCATCTGTACTCCCATATTCACTGAAGCATTATTCATAATAGCTAAGACATGGAAAGAACCTAAGTGTTCACTGATGGATGAATGGGTAAAGAAAATTTGGTATGTGTAGATAATTCAGCTATAAAAAAGGAGAAGATCCTGCCTTTTGTGACAATACAGATGGACCCTCAAGGCATTATGATAAGTGAAATAAGTCAGAGAAAGACAAATACTGTATGATTTCATTTATACATGGAATCTAAAAATGTCAAACTCACTGAAACAAAGAGTACATTGATAATTACCAGGGCTAGAGGTTGGGGGAAATGGGAAGTTATTGGTCAAAGGGCACAGACTTTGATTTATAAGATGAGTAAGTTCTAGGGATCTAACATATATCACGTACATAATATGTACTGTATACTTGAAAGTTGCTAGGAGAATAAATCTTAAATGTTTTCTTCATAATAACAAAATGGTAATTATATGAGGTGAAGGATGCATTAATTAATCTTATTGTGGTAAGTACTTTGCAATATCTACATGCATCAAATCATTGCATTGTGCTCCTTAAACTTATATAATGTTATGTGTCGCTTATATTTCAATAAAGCAGGGGAAAAAAGAAAAAAAATAATGCTTTTTAACACTGCCTAGTTGAAGAAACCTATAAGCCTCAATATAGTATAGTGTTTTGTCAATAAATAAATTTTAAAAGTTCTTTTATATGCTTCCTATCGCACCTGAAAAACCATAAGAAACAAAAAAAAAGATTCTTTCCATTCACATTTTATCATTTGAAAAACTTCACCTACTTGTACATTCAGACCCCTAGCATCAAAGCTTACTCAATGGCTGTGTCTTCTAAAATTATACTTTAAAAAATTATTGAACACACCAAGATTAATTTTTACTGTTTGTGTGCGTATAAGTCATTATATATATCTCTCAGATATTTCCATAATTATTTTAGTTGACATAACATATTAAAATCAGTCCTAATGTCATTGAATCAGGTTTTAAAAAGTGTAATTCCTGAACTTGATTTGTTATACATCTCAAGAGGGCTTATTAAGTAAACTGCTTCTCTGAAACTATTAAGAAAAATAGTCTGTCTTATATACATCAATATTAAGTCACATGTAAGAGGCACCTGTGTGGCTCTGTTGGTTAAGTGTTCGACTCTTGATTTCAGCTCAGGTCTTGATCTCAGGATCATGAGTTCAAGCCCCAGGTTGGGCTCCACATTGGGCCTGGAGCCTACTTAAAAAAAAAAAAAAAAAAAAGTCACACGTGAAAACAAAGTATATGAAAAAAAAAATCCACAATTATACTATTTAGTTTGATTTTGATTAAGATATTCCTACTTTCTGGGCTTAAAATAACATTAGATCAGCCCAACTGTTTTATATTTTAAAAATTATAAAATTTACTCTAGGTAGGATACTTCTAAAAGCTTGTTGGAGGAAATAAATATATAATTGAAAATAAAGATTTTTCATTTTTGATCAATGACTGTTAAAAATATGAATTCCAATATTAGTCCATGGACATTTGAGATCTGTTAATAGAAAATTAAGTGCAAATTTAAAGTTATGAAGCTAAATTAGGATATAATTATTAACACAAAATAGTCTATTATGATTCCCTTTAGACTAGTAAATACTTCCTTGTGGAAAAATCTTTAGAGAAATCTTTTGCAGAAAAACGAAATACTGAGAAGTACCTTCCAAAATGAAAAAAAACAAAACCTCAATATTATAATTACTTTTACAACTTTAACTTATTTTTTAAAACTCCATTCTTTATGAAAGATTGCATTTATGCAAGCACCAGAGTTCTGATTCTTGGGTGCCACTTATGATACAACCACATCTTTGGTATGTGTGATTATGGTACAACCACATCTTTTCTGACTGCTGCTAGTTCCCTTATATCATCCTAGGTACCATGTTATTTGAAGTTTTTGGTGGCAAGGTAATGTTTATAGTTTTTCTTCATTTTTATCTGGAACCTCCAAACTTTGATTCCGCTTACAAGAATTATGGTCATTTATCCCAGTGATTTTTTTTAGTCAGATTGGGGGTGTGGGTTACTCTGAGGAATTAGCAACCAATGGACTGTGTTTTCTCTGGTTCTCTCTGTCATATTAAGTATGACATATAAAACATATAGTGAAATTGGATCCAAAATCAGTTGTCATTTGAGTCCAATTCTTACAACTACCGGCTATAGGTAAAACTCTGGAGCACTTGAAACTCACTTTAAGTTGATATATTAAGGAAGATATTATTACCTAGATTTTTAAAGAATATGCTTTTTGATAAATCTTAACTTTTTTGTCATTCACCTGACATAATTACATATTCAAATAATTCTTACCCATGTTTTCATGTAATATTTAAGTTCCTTATGAAATATTTGAATTCACAAAGATCTCTTAGCAGTATCTCTCAAGTTACTTAAGTATAAACTCAGATTTCTTTAAAGTTTAGTGTCCATTCTCTCTAATTGGAACAGTTCAGTTTTACTTGGACATCTACAAGCAGATATTTCTCTATCAGTGACTAATTTGCCAAATTACTATCTCCAAGTTGTTTTGTTGGCAGCAGTTTTTTGAAGTAGAGGAAATCTTCCAGGACCTAAAGACCTGAAAATGAGTTGTATGTTGTATATTCTTGTAATGCTTGTTTTCTTCTATTAAACAGTAGACATGCAATTGACCCCACTGGAATTCATTCATTTGCGCCTGAAATGGTTTGCTCTGATATGGTTCTAATTTAACTTCAAAAAAATTTATTTATTCATTCATTCATTCATTCATTCATTCATTCATTCATTTGAGAGAGAGCATGAGCAGGGAGAGGAGCAAAGGGAGAGGGAGGAGGAAGCATGACACGGGGCTCGATTCCAGGACACTAGGATCATGACCTAAGCCAAAGGCAGATGCTTAACTGACTGAGCCACCCAGGTGCCTCCTAATTTAACTTTTTAAGCATCAAAATGTTCTTATTATTCTATTTTTTTATATTAAGAAACAAGGAATGTAGAACAGAGGACTTAATATTATTGTTTTCTACTGTGCCCATTATAATACAAAGTTCACACCATCTACACCCCCATTGTGTTTATTACAATTGAGTGCAAAAAGAAATATAAATATACATATATATACATAGAAAGAGAGGCATATATATGAACATCTCTCCGTGTGTAGATACACCAAATTTCTCTTTTTAAAGACCACTGATCCACTTCCATCTCCTTTCTCCTAAAAAAAGTTTTAAAAAAAAGCTATTGAGGGCCACTACTATAAATCAAATAAATTCAGTTTGACTTCCAAGAAAGGTAGTATATATGTAGACATAGGTAGATATATGTAGATATCTAACTATCTATCTATCTATCTAGTATACATGTGTATATATACATATATATTATAATACGAATTTTAAAATTACAAAGGAAAAACCATTTCATTCAATATACAAAACATACATGTATACCTCAGTTCTTTATTTTGCATCAAGGGAAAATAGAGTTGCAAAAAAACAAAATGAAATGGGGAAAAAGGTAAGCAGAAGAGAGGATAACACAAAGAACACTATACACAAATATAATGCAAGAAAGAAAATAATACAAATCTCCACAGAAACATTTGCTTCTTCTAATCAGTCTTCCAATAACCAAGTCAACTGTAGAAAAATGGTTTTCAAATTTTAGTGGGCTTCAGGAATACCTGATGAGTTTGTTAAAGCACAAATTGCCAGACTGCATCCTGAGTCTCTCATTTACTAGACTGGGGTGAGGCTCAACAATTTGTATTTCAACAAGTTCAAAAATACTTAGAGAACCATTAACTAAATTTTTTTTGTTTTGTTTTGTTAACTAAAATTTTCAATAGTCTATTAATCACATTTGCAGTATCCTTACTGTTGGGGAATTTCTACAACTTGAGAATGGCTCCATTTTATATTGTTAATCATTGTATTTATCTATTATTTATGTGGTATATATAATCTCTTTGGCAGTCTCATAATATTGTTCATATGATATGCAGATTAGATTTTTGGGTAACTTTCTGATTATAATTTATTTGACCACAAAACAAAGTGAAGCTAAACTACTTCTGGAAGTAAGATTTGATAAATAAATATCAAGATGTTCATACTATTTCTTTGTATTAAAAGAAAAATGTACTAGGTGCAGGAATCATGCTAGAAACTGGGATGAAAAACATGGACAAATATAGGCATAGTCTCTGACTTCCTGTAATTAGAGAACCTACTAAGGGACATAATTATTTGAAAATATAATTAAAGTGATAAATGCTCCCAATGAAAAGTATATAATATAAAAGTATACAATAAACTTTTCCAGAGTAGCTAAAAATTTGACATTTCCAAGTTGTTCCACATAATCATCAACACATAAAATTATGGGTATGTTCCGCCATTCTAATGGGTATGAGTGGTATGTCATTATTAGCTTCAACTTGCACTTCCTTATTAATAGCAAATGATGTTGAACATTTTTCATGTGCATATTTGCTATCCCTACAGCCTTTTAAGTGTACAAGTCTTTTGCCCATTTTTTTTCTACTGAATTTTGGAAGTTCTTTATAGAATAGATGATTGCAAGTATTTTCTATGGCTTTTCTTTTCATCTCTTTTAACAGGTCATTCTCAGAACAAGTTTTTATTTTTGACAAAATGTAATTTGTTCATCTTTTTTGCTGTCACTTGAAGAATTCTGGCCTAACCAGGTCAAAGAGATTTCTTCTGTTTTGTTTTTTTTTCCTAAAAACTGTAGTTTTACATGTTACATCTAGATCCATGACCCATTTTGAGTTAACTTTCTTATAAGGTGGGAAGTCTAGGTTGAGGGCCTTACTATGAATGCCTGATTTTTTTTAGCATCATTTGTTGAATATTCAATTGTCCCAGACCAATTCCTCCACTGAATTGCTTCTGTATCTCTCAAAAATTAGTTTGCCATACTGGTGTGGGTGTGTTATGGACTCTATTTTGTTCCACTGCTTTGTGTGTCTATCATTCTGACAAAATCACACAATCAGTAACAATACCACATTGTTTTGATTACTATAGCTACATATGTCAGTATCTGGTAGTCTGATTCTTCCAACTTTATTTTCACTTGCAAAGTTGTTTACATTATAGTGATAGAGAAAACATCAGTGGATGCCGGTCATTAGGGTCAGATGAAGGTATAACTATTATGTAGCAAGAATGAGTTTCTTCATGATGTTAAGTTCTAGATTCTATTTATGGTGATAACGTGAATCCATATATATAACATTTCATAAACAGAAAAAAAAAAGAGCATGCAAATATTGTGAAATCCAAATAAGGCCAGTAACTTAGTTAATAGTACTACTGCAATGTCTATTTCCTGGTTTGACAACATACTGTGGTTAAGATAACAGGAAGGGGCCCCTCGGTGACTCAGTTGATTAAACGTCTGCCTTTGGCTCAAGTCATGATCCCATAGTCCTGGGATCCAACCCTGCATCAGGCTCCCTGCTCAGCAAGGAGTCTGCTTCTTCCTTTGCCCCCACTTGTGCTCTTTCTCTCTCAAATAAATAAAATCTTAAAAAAAAAAAAAAAAGATAATAGGAAGAAGCTGGTACACGGAAACTTCCATACTGTTTTTGCAACTTCTTGTGAGTCAAAGTATTCTAAAATAAAACATTATTCAAAAAATACATGTGGGGGGGAAAAAAAGAGGAGCCTGATCTCTGAAAGATGATGAGTCAAGGAAGGCTTTGTTCTTCCTTGAGAACAAAGGAAGAACTCTTCCTTGAGGAGATAAGTACCAAGTTTGTAGAAAAAGAAGGCATTAACAACTCCATGGAATTTAAACCTGGCTAAATTCAGAAACAGAGGGGCGAGTAGAGGAACAGTCTACAACAGGGAATCTGAATTGTCCTTCCTGGTTCTGATACTACATAGAACCTCACAGGCCATGTACAGAGCAACAAAGGGAAACAACTGAATTCAATTAATGGGGTGGGGGTATAAAGATTATTAGTGATGTTTAGTCACATTCTAACTGCAACGGAGAACAGACTGAGAAGTGAAGATGCAGGAAATCTGCTTTCTGGCTACTGTTGTAATTCATGAGTCAGGTGATGATAGCTTGTCTTCTAGGGTGGTGATGGCAATGAAAATGGAGTAGAATAGACAGATCTGAAATGTATAATGCAGCATAAAACAAACAGAACACTGTTTCTATAAACAGAAAACATCCATCAGATTGGTGACACAGAACTAAACTATTTCAAAGGAATATGGTGGGGGTAGGGGAGCTGCCACACTGGAGCAATTTAAAGAATGGGAGAATAGATAATAATATCTATTATTAATAATATCTATTAATAGAGACTAATAGAAAACTAAAGGAATTAGGATGTAAAATAAATAAATAAGACCAAAAACCCACTCCCCCAAAAAAACAGAAATGGGCAGTAGCTGGAGGTGGATTGTGAAAATGAGGGGAGGTATTTTAAAAAGGTAACGAAATGAGCACATTTGAGTGTTAATAGGAAGAATTTAGTTGAAATCAAAAAGAGATAAAAGAAATGGTTTAAGGACAAATGTGAAGAAAAGAGATGATGTGACATTTTTCAGAAGGCAGGATGCTCTACAGTAGAAAGCTGTATGGCAAATTCATGAAATTAAAGTAAGGCTTAAGTATAAAAAATGAGAGGGACAATGGTGGAAAATTGTTCAGAAAAGGGCAGGGCTACTTCTGTAAGAGAAAAAAAGAGGTACAGATATAAAAATGTCTGATACTGGATATGTTTTTCTCTGTGAAATAGTAAGAGAACTCTATTAGTTTGCTAGGGCTACCTTAACAAAGTACACAGAGAACTGGGTGTCTTAAAAAACAGAAATTTATTTCATCATAGTTCTAAAGGCCAGAAGTCCAAGATCAAGGTGTCAGGAGGGTTGGTTTCTTCTGTGGAATCAGTCCTTGGCTTGTAGATGGGCATCTTCTCTTTGTCTTCCCATGGGTTTTCCTCTGTTGTCTGTGTCCTGATCTCTTCTTATAAAGATACCAATCATATTGGATTACGGCCCACCCATATCACCTAATTTTACCTTAATTATCACTTTAAAGACTCTATCCTCAAACAAAATCACATTCAGAGGTAGTGGAGTTAGGACTTCGACATATGAATATTGAGGGGACAGGATTCAGTCTATAACAAGAAGTTACTTGTCAAGAGTTAAGGGAGATAGGATATATCAGAGTTTCAAAGTGAAAGATGGTTCAAAGTAGTTCTAAATGGTCTGAAATAGTTCTCACAATGACTACACAAAGTAATAGCTTAAATGGGCAATTTAGTTTAAGTTCAGTTCAATTCAAAATGCAATTATGACTTTAAAAAGAAATTATGACTTTATTATTCCACTAAAAAATTGTTTCATAAGTCAGAAAATCTGAATTCTAATCCTTGCTCTGCTAACAAGCAATGGCCCTTGCATTTATCTCTTATTTTTGTCATTTTAAATAGGAAGAACATATCACAAAAAAGACATATGCCTCAGAGTATACTAGAAAGAACACTGACTTGGGAACCCCTGACATCCTGGTCCTGCTCTGTCACAGAAGAGCTTAATTTCTCAAAACCTTGATTCCTCATCCTAAAATGGATAATAACTAATCCATCTTTGAAGTCTCTTCTAAAATCCTACAGTTCTATAAAATAAAATAAAATAAAGTTACTTTGAGAATAAATGGGATTGTGGCATCAGAAAAAAAAGATTATTTGAAATATTTGCCAATAAAAATTATATACTCCCAGCATACTGAAGCACTAGTCTTCCATTTCTATCTTTTCTATATCCTCCTATGTTCCCAAGTCAATATTATTTTATGGTTAAGGTTGATTTAAATAGTGTATGCTGAGTTGCAATAAGATATTACTTTTTTTGTTATATGTACTTGTTACTTAACTTTAAATCATTCCATCCTGAAACACCATTCTCAGCATGTCTAAAGTTAAGAGTTTTGCATACTAAAAATAAAATAAAATTTAAAAAAAGCTGGTGGATATATTAGTCAGAAACATACATGGCAAAAGTAACAGAAAATCCAAACAATGTCTTAATCAAGAGTTTATTTTTCTCATGTAATAAGTGTAGAGGTTGGCAATGTTCATGTTGGTTCAGGTTTTCATGATGCCATCAGGGACACAGGCTCTCTCTAATATTTCTGCAAAGCCATCTCTGAAAAGTAGCTTTCATTCTCCTATTTATTGTTTTCATAGCTGTAAGATGGCTGTTCTATCTCTAGGCATGTTGTTGAGACTCATGGCCTAAAGGAGGAGAAAGAGGCAAAAAGCCTCACTTCACAAACTTTGACTTTTTAATTTGAAAGGAAGACACTTCCCAACAGGCTCTGTTCATTTTATTAGCCTTTAATTAGGTCATAGCCCACACTTTAAATATTTGTACTACCCACTATGGTGGCCATGAATTACATGCAGCTGTTTAAATTAAATTAAATCAAAAATTCAATTTCTCAGTTTTACTGGCCACATTTTAAGTTATCGAAAGCTACAGTTAGTGGCTACCATATTGGACAGCACAGATACAGAACATTTCCTTCACTGAAGAAAGTTCTGCCTTGGCATCTCACAGACCATAAGAAATGAAACCATCTCTGTTGTAGATCAATCATGATACATATCCTAGAGCTGAGGTAAGGTAAGGTCCTTATCTCCATGAAGAGCAGGGATTTCTGCTCCCACCTGAACAATATAAAATAACGTTAGCAAGGAAAAAGTGGCGGTAAAAGCAGTTGACAAATATCTGCCACAATAGGATGTTCAGTACATTTAAACTCAGGTTTATAAATTACATATTAACAATATACTTCATAAAAAATTCCTGGCAAGCAGGTATTAAAATTAGAAAAATAAAGTGAAACTTAGGCTAACCGTTATACAAGGCACTACCCTACACAAATATAATTGCTAAAGTAAACACTACCCTAGTGACTGACAGAAGGATGAGGTAAGGAAGTAGTGGAATAATATATGAGCACTTTATAGCAAACAAATCCAAGATGGCTGATTATGTTGAAAACACAGTTACTAAATTCATTGGCAAAAAAGAGTGCAACTTGTGATAACAAAGATTTGTTGATAAGAATTGCCTTTATATGGGGAGAGTTATTTCACATCTGCTCATTTCTCATGGCAGAATAAAATGAAAAAGACTACAAAATAAAAGAATGAGACCAAATATGGAGAATAGTAAACTAACAGAATTATTCAAAAGATTAAAAAACTGATAATGACAACAGTTTTCTTCCTAAAGACTTCCAGGTTGTCAAGTCCTCCATGAACGCCATTTGTCTAAATCCAGCAATGGTAAGTATGCAGGAGTTTCTGTATACTACTGTAAACTAACTAAACGTTTATATTTGGATAAGTAATTACACATGTATGTGATACATAGAATATGTAATTGTATATGTAAAGTACAAACTACTAACAATCCATGCCCTGAATGACCAATTGCCTATTTTAAAAACTGATTTGTGTCTGAAGAAAGTTCTCAAAGTGTCTCAAAGTTCTTTCTATTCCACTGAAACTGAGAAATACTGTTGAAGGTATTATAGTGGTTGTTTATCATGAAGAGAGAAAAAGGAAAAAGAAGTCCTTATTATTACTAAGGAGTAATGAATATGAGAATTGTAAAAATTTTGCTCCTAAAGATAGTTTAGATTTTCTCATTTTCCCTATGTAAAAATAACTCAGCCACTGAAACCTCTACAGTCCCTATTATCTATTTTCTCTTAATATCCTTTTATGTAAATACTTAAAAGTTCAATAAATACTTTCATAAAAGTTATAGCATTATAGCATACATGAACCTTAAAGCTTTTTATAGGTAAAAATCTCAATTATGTCCCATGGCAAAACAAAATTTTACAGAGATATTACTGAACATTATTAAGAAAGATTTATCAGTATAACATTATAGCACATAAAACAATAGCCTACTGGAATGCACAACAAAATCCAACTTGACACTATAAAGAGAATCAAAATTGCCAACATTTTCCTTGTCAGCAATGCATGCTATGTATTTCTTATCACAAATAAAAAAGAGTTAACTAGAAACTGAATTCTAAAACAACATATTCACTATTTGAGTGTAACAAAAAGAATCTAGAATCTTCATATGCAAGTTTAATAAATCACATGATTTATTTATGGGATTTCTACATTAGGTTGTGGTTTAAAAGAAGTTATATATGTGTGATATGAAGAGAATGATGTACAATCAATATGAATCTTGTTAAATCTCTCTTCTGTGGACTTTCTCCATCTTCCTACTTAGCAATAAAAGGCATTTTTAGGTTTATATAAACAATCTTTACAATTGCCCTCTTAACAAAAAATTAGTATATAAATAGCATAGGCATTTAGTAAATAAGTCATAGGCCAATAAGTTCAATTGTGCAGTTGTGAAATGTAATGTGAAAGAGTTTGAAACCTTAAGACTGGGTGATCTGCAGTGTTTCCAACATGTCTTCAACTGCCTTAAGAGAGTATTTGGTTTCCTTCTTACTTCGACCTGCAAACTATTTAAAAAAAAAATGCAATTAGGTTCAATTTCATGGCAGGTTCAGTCACAATCTTACCTGCATGTTGCTAACAAGAGTTAACTTTATCTACTTATCACTAGCATGAAATCAAATATCTTTTCTTCAATAAAGCAGAATTTGGGTTTTATTCTTTGCTTTTATTTCCCTTACCTCTGGAGAACTATCTAGAAAAATGTTGCTAAGGCCAATGGAATAGAAATTTCTGCTCGTGCTCTCTTCTAGGATTTTTACGGTTTCAGGTCTTACATTTTAGTCTTTAATGCATTTTGAATTTATTTTTCTGTGTGGTGTAAGAAAATGGTCTGATTTCATTCTTTTGCATGTGGCTGTCCAGTTTTCCCAACACCATATTGTTGAATAGATTTATCACTTTCTTATTGCATATTCTTGCCTCTTTTGGTAAAGATTAATTAACCATATAAACATGGGTTTGTTTCTAGGCTCTCTGTCCTGTTCCACTGATCTATGTGTCTATTTTTATGCCAGTACCATATTGTTTTGATTACTATAGCTTTGTAATATTACTTGAGATCCAGAATCGTGATACCTCCAGCTTTGTTTTTCTTTGTCAAGACTACTTTGGCTATTTGGGGTCTTTCGTGACTCCATACAAATTTAGGATTATTTGTTCTAGTTCTGTGAAAAAGACTGTTGGTATTTTGATAGGGACTGCATAAATCTGCAGACTGCTTTGGGGTTTTATGGACCTTTTAACAATTACTGTTATTTTAAAGTTGCACATCTCTAAAATTATTTAAAGTAAGTCACAATCTTAAAAATTTTTCTGTAATTATTAGTTGACAAGATAGGTTTCTGCAGTAAAGAGCTGTCAAATAAAACTCTACGCTACATATTAAAATGATGTAAACATGTTTTAAAATATGCATTTTTAGTTTATGAAGTTGTAATTTATTTTATCAAATGAAATTGGGATTGGATTTTATAATGAAAACAAAATACAATGGATTAAAAATGATATCTTTGCATATTTAAAAGCAAATTCATGGCATATTAAATATAGCATACATAATCAGTATGGAAAACAATGTTGAACATCCCATGATGATTTCAAAAATGGGTTTTCTAATAGACAGACAATTCTCATCATTTATCAGTTTACTAAGTAAGTGTTCCTTGTGGGGGTAAGAGAAGGTTTATTATGTAGATATCTATATTCCTTGAGCCCCTGGTTAAAGTATTGATTAACCTTTGCTATTAGCAAAATATGGTATTTTCAAATTAACATCTAAGCACTCAATACATTTTCAAGTGACTGATCTTCCCTGCAAATACCAATGCTGTCTTAAGCACTTAGCAATTGATTTATGATGTGTTCCTTCTCTTTTCTAATTAACTGAATTTGGCAAACTTCTCATGACCTGTTGAGAAAGATTAAGTGATCAAGCACAGGTAAAATCACAGAAGCAAAAGACTTCAAGAATTGGTAACCTGCCTCTGACCTTTCTGGCTGCAGGTTAACAGTATGATTCTACTTCCTAAACCATTAGCTTCTATAGTTGAATCTTGATTTGATAGAGTAAATAAAGGGGATTTCTAGAAGAAATGCCAAGGGAAGAGAAAAGCTTCTCATAAGAATCAAGATCACTTTACCTTTCACAAAACATTACTAATTCAAGGAATTCAGATGTTAAATATACAATTCATAATTACAAAACATGGTAAATAACAACACAACATATAAAACTCTGCCTTTTCATAATTTCCCAAGGTGACCAAAAGATGTGGGGTGTGTTATTACTCCTATTATCCAGTTGGTAAATTCACTTTCACAAGGACTTACCAAGAACAGAAAGCCCTTTCTTTTACTACTGCCTATCCAAAGTAAACAGGAATGGTCCTAATCAGATACTCAAAGGTCTAATTCTAAGAAAAAGCTTTGATGGGTCTAATAAGCAAAATAGGATACCACACAGTGACATTTACTCAGGTATTTTAATTAGCAAAACAGATTGAAAAATTTCTGTAGAGCTGAAGTCATAAGCAGAATTTTAAAATACAGTACTTTCCTCGATTTGTTCTTAAACACAATAGTAAATATAATCTGTGATTTTTAAAATTAGCTAATTGAAAAAAATCACCTAAGATTGTGTGTCAACACTACTGACAACCAATGCAATTTAGAATAAACCAAACTTATTTGTGTCAGAACAAATAAAAAGAAAGTTAGAAATATAAATCTATCACTTCAAATTTTGCCTGACATGCAATTATTTTGTCTATTCCAGAATTATATGGCAATTTAACTGATTAAGCCGGAATCCTATTTTTCCCTCAAATCATGATTTAATTTTCCATTTCCCAAAAGGATAGTAACAGAATCACCTCTGCAATCATAAATAACATATGGATTGCTAGCACAGACGAATTTAACAGTGTACTAAAGAAGCATTTATCTGGAAAATTATTGTGAGTAGGTTCACATTAAAGTTTTTCATGAGCATTAATCAAACTTGCCTGCCTATACTGAACATGCTAAACCAATTACCTAATTGAAGAGCAAGTAGTAGCCATATTCTGTTTCATTATTAAGTAGAAAGAAAGAAGGAAAATCAGTTCTTAAAATCTCATTTTCTCTAATTTACAAATGCTTAGAAAAATATCACAATAAGGAATATTTATTATATACTTTGTACTTGTTTATATGCCTAGACATGAGTCATAAAACTATCAATAAATCCCAGAGATTTATCTAATTACTAAAATGTCAATCTCTGAAAGTTATACTTTCCACATTCATCACAAATCCTGCATTTTTGTTTTCATACAGTTAGATTTTACTTAAATAAACTCTTCTTTCATAATTCCCTATGGATCTGAAAGAAAACTCACCAGAAAGCACACTCAAGTAATAAAAATTTGTTTATTAAATTCAAAGATCAATAATTTATCCACTGTGATAACTGGGATAAATTGGACTAAAATTTACCTTTGCATAATTTGTGGAAAATAATATGGGTGGACGAAGTACTAGGATAAATAAACTGGAACACTGGATGGATGAATTTCAGAAACATTATGCTGAGTGAAAAAAGCCAGGCACAAAAGAGTACATAACCTATGATCTCATTTATATAAAATTCTAGTACAGGCAAAGCTAATTTATAGTGATAAAAATCATATCAGTGCTTGTCTGTAGTGTTAGGAGGGGCTGACTACAGAGTGGCAGAAGGAACTTTCTGGAGTGACAGAAATGCTGCATATCTTGAATGGGTGATGGTGAGAAAGGAGTATACATTTGTCAGAACTCAACTGTGCATTTAAAATGTGTGCACGTTATTGTCTATAAATCATACCTCAATAAAGCAGATAAAGAGAAAAAGGCAAAAATAAATGAAAACAGAAGGCGAGGACTATAGAGCTTTCCAATTGTGTAATAAATTGCCAGATGACCACATATTTCTCTTCCCATTAAGAGATGAAGTATTAATCCTGAGTCTGGGCTGACCATGTGACTTGCTTTTGCTCAATGGAAAATTAGCCATATGTGACACAAACAGAGACTCAAAAAGCCTTGAACAGTGGAGTTTGCCTGTTTGCTACTCTTGGAACCCTGAGACCACTACATGAATAAGTCCAAGTTAGGCTGCCAAATGAGAAACACAAAGCCCAGCACTCCCAGCTGACAGACAGCCAAAGTCAGATATTTAAGTAAGGCCATCAACCACTAGCATAGTGCAGAAACATAAATAAGCCTAGTAGAGACGAACAGAATTACTCAACTAAGCCCAAGCCAAACAGTCTACCTGTAGAATCAAACACAAATAAGTTGTTATTTTAACTCACTAAGTTAGCAAAAGGTAATGGATAGAAATATTTATGGAATCTGATTCACAGAAAGAACCCAGAACCTCTACAGAAAAAGCAGAGAATATACAAGCTTTAAAAGCACAAAGAAATTTTATTTAAAACCTGTTACCGGTTGGTTTCTAAAGGCAAGTAAATTTTGCATGATGGGTTTAGTTGAGGAGTACTGGAAGTTGCTATACAGAAACCTAAGACCAACTGAGAGATGTGTAGTCTTTCTGCAGTGGTATCTAAAATGATAAAAACTAGCAAAAAGTTCTTTATTCTATCCTTTCCAATAGAGTCAAGAGAAGACAAATCATATCTTCAGTAAAGATGTGCTGTGGACTAAGGAGTTTATGATACAAAACTCAAATATTGAAGAGTACCAGTGACACTCTTAGAGCTCCTTCCAAAGAACACTGAGACTATTTAAGTCTATAAATAGAATGGATCTAGTAAGGCAAAATTAAAAAAAAAAAAAAAAAGGAATGGCAAAGAGGGTAAATATTACTGAAGAAGAGGGTTTAGAGCTAGGAACAATGGCTTAAAATACTGAAATGTTAAGTTCATGTCCAGTGATAAGGTGCATCTCATAAGGCAGGGAAGGGCATACCTGTCTGGCCTTATATTACTGAAGAGACAGGGAGAAAGGAAAACAAACAAAACTAAACTCTGAATTTAGTTACTATTCAGAGCTTTAAGGCTGAAATGAAAAGAGAAAGCAAGTGAGGATAGGCTATCAATTGTTCACACGAGAAAATAACTGAGAAGAGAGTGAAAAACTTCATTTATAGCTGCAAATACATTTATACCTGACATTTCTTTAGTGAAAATTATCCTTTAATCCTCAGAAACTTCTACTGTGTCCATCTTGCAGATGAAAGGCTAGGCTCAGAGACAGTATGTAATTTATCCAAAATCACATAAATAATAAATGTCAGAATATGATCTTTCTGATATGAGGAATTTGAGAGGCAGGGTGGGGGGTTGTGGGGGTGTGTGTAGGGAGGGAAAAAATGAAACAAGATGGGACCCGGGAGGGAGACAAACCATAAGACTCTTAATCTCAGGAAACAAACTGAGGATTGCTGGGGGGGTGGAGGGGGGAAGGATAGGGTTCATGGGTTATGGACACTGGGGAGGGTATGTGCTATGATGAGTGCTGTGAACTGTATAAGACTGATGATTCACAGACCTGTACCCCTGAAGCAAATAATACATTATATGTTAATTAAAAAAAAGAAAAAAAGAAACTAATAATAATAATAATAAAAAACGTCAGAAGATAGACAATATGGATCCAGCATTTGTGTTCTTCTCTTAACTCCTACATGGTGATGCTAGCTAGATTCCACGCATGAGACCCATGACAGAATACAGAGATGGACAGAAGAAACTCTCTAGATAGCTACTTGGGGGAAAATTGAACCCTATTTCACATCCTACATAGAAATCAATTCCAAATGGATTGTGGATGTAAATACAAAAGTAGAAGGGGAAAAAAAAACCTCTAAAGAAACACAAAATTATCTATATGACTATGAGTAGCAACTGACTTCTTAAATAATACAAAAAGCACATACCATTAAAGAATATAAATGATATTTCACTTCAGAACTCTCATTCATCAATATGAGAGAAATAGCAAATAAGAAGGTGAAGAAACTTGCTGCACATGTAACAAAAAGCTAATAATCAGAAAACTAAAAAACAAAATAACAAGTCATAAACCCATTAAAAAGAGACTTCATGAAAGAGATACCCAAACAGCCAATAAACGTATGAAAAAGTGTCCAACACTGGGAGATGCAAAATGAAACATGAAACTATAAGATACCACTATACATATACCAGACTGGCTGTAATTATAAAAACTGATAGGACCAAGTATTGATAAAGACGTGGAACTACAAGAACTATCAAACATGATAAGACTATAAACAACTAATATGGAAAACAAGTTACAATCCAGTATTTCCACTCAAAGAACTACAAGTATACCAAAAGACTACAGCAATACTCAATGTAGTATTGTTCAAAATAGCCCCAAAGAGAAATAACCCAAAAGCCTATCAACAACTGACTAGATAAATTGTAGTATGTTCATACAACAGACTATAGTACAATGAAAATGAATAAACTACAGACACAAAGAGAGATAAATGTCATAAACATAACAGTGAAATAGGCTAGACAAAAATGAATACATACTATGATACCATAACATTCAAAAATAAGTCAAGACTATGGGATTATCAATCAACACTCTTGAGGTTAACAGGAGTAGAAATCAAGAGGCTGTACTATGAGGGCTCTGGGGTGCTATAATGCTTCTATTTCTTAACCTAGATATATTTACTTTGTATAATTTGTTGAAATGTACATTTATGACTTAGGTTCTTTTTTCTATGTATGTTGTAATAAAAACTGATTTTAAAAATATATTCATGCCATGTCAAAAAAAGCACTCTCTGAGAAGCTAGTTGTTTCTCAAAAATATCTTAAAAACAAGGATGTAGCCTGAAAACCATTAGTTTTATATTATCCAAGTCTTATCTTTACATCACATACACATAAACACACACTCTAGACGTACTATGTGTGGAACCCTATTATAATCTGTGCTATCTCAAACTAAATGAATTTGAAGAAGCACAGCCTAGTTGGTATTTATAAATATTCTGACTTAAAATATGCCAACAGAACTAATACCCTCTACTATATATAATAAAAATCCATTAAAGTGACTTTAAATAATGTGATCATGGGGGCACTGAAATTTTTAATCTTCCCAACCATCTCCAACCAGGAGCACAAAAACAAAAGAAACAGTGCCAAAAACAAAATAACAGAAAACAAGCCTAAAGAGAACATCTTCAAAAACAACTAGACTAGAGGTAATCCTCCAAAACCCTATAAGTGGTTTTTATCACCAACAGTGACAGGACCTACAAAAGATCAATGGCTGGATGATAGGAGTATGTACGGTAGGACAGACAACTTACTACCCTATAAGCCACAGAAATGAGAAAAGTATGAACTGATGACTCTGCAAATGGCCTGCAAAACCAGGACAGTCTCAAAAGCTCCAAATCAAATATGATGTTAAACACGTCTAGCAGTCTACAACCTCAAAATTTCTAAACTGTCCATAAATAAATAAATAAATAAATAAAATGTCCAGCAAACACCCTCTTCCATGAGGGAAAAAACCTCACAGTGAAGGATAATCACCAGAAACTGAAACCAAATTGAACAGGGCAGAAACACTAGGGGTAAAAGAGTGTGATGGTTCAGATAAGGGAAAGGAGTGAATGAGAGGAAGGTAGTGATGTCCACAGGCTGCAAATTCCAGAATAAAACAAAGAAAACTAAAAACAAAATGCAACATTTCAAGCTGAGGGCAACACCTCAAAATTCAAGATCTACAGAGATCTAAGAGTAGAGCAGAAGGCCGAAGACAGAAAATCTTTCTGAACCAGACTAGTTCTGAGAAAGACCATGTATACAGAAAGGTCATATTTGACCTCTCTATAACAAAAACGAAGCCATAAAAAGACAAGTTGGGAAAGTTACTCTATGTCCGATGCCCTTACTCCACAAAAACCTTCTCCTAAGAAAAACTATCTGATTTAAACAAGGATAACAGAACAACAAAAAAAGAATACAGATCAACTCCATAAAAAATTAATAGAGAAAAAAACCAGAAAATAACAGAAAAAGATTTGAAAGAAAATGAATGGCAGTGTAAAGAGGTGAGAAAGGTAATCCAATAAACTTATAATTAGAGACGTGGGAAAAAAAACTTGTGCTATCAAACAGAAAAAATATTCAACACAAGAGCAACTCTTCTCAGATTAAAAGAGGATTAAATCTACATATTAAATAGGTCTATTGTACATTTGGGAAACTGACCCAATAACAATCAATAAAACATACTGTAGTAAAAATAGTGGCTTTAAATGATAAAGAAAAAATTCCTTTGGACATCCAGACAAAAGTCTAAGTCACTTAGGGAAAGAAAATCAGGACAGAATTAGACTTCTTAACAGCAATATCTTATCTTAAAACACAATGGAACCATATGTTTAAGATACTTAAGTAAATGCAAGCTTGTAACAAAGGTTGTATAAAAAGCCAAATTATCCCTCAAATATAAAGACTACAGAGAGACAAATCTATAAACATGCAATAGGTAAGAAGATACTGTTTTGCCATGAACTCTTCCTGAAGAATCTCCTAGGGACAAGCTTCAGAAAACTAAGAAATGAGTGGAGAGCTTTCAGATAAGATCTGACATGTAAGCAGAGTACAAAAACTTTTTTATATAGGCTGGCTAGTTTACTTTTAGGCTTTTCTTCCTCCCTTTAATTACCTGAGATACTCTAATTGATAATATATCATATACCAAATCTACTTCTGAAATACACTGCACAATTTGTTTACATTTTCTGGATTTTTAGAATTACTTTTTATTCGCCAAATGCTGACTACTGAAACTTCCAGATATGATGATATGGGATCATAATAGTAATGGACTTCTTTTGAAAAAAAAAGAAAAAAATAAGTGATTCTACAAGTTAATCCTACACAGTTAAAACACATTAGATTAAGACTCAAAGGCATAAAAATCCAATGATAGACATTTGGCTGTTAGTTTGCTGAAACAAAAACAATTAAGAAAAAATTAACTGACCTATATAATATAAAACTATCAATACTGACCTGATAAGCTCTGTTTATTTGACTAGCTGCCCAACTAGCATATTTCATGTTGTCCTTTTTTGTTTTTGCACTTGCTTTTGGATTAGAAGCAATATGACTTGCCGACTAAAAACAAAAAAAGAAACGTCAAAAACAAAATTCCTTTTTTCTAGCCAAGATAAAAAAAAGAAAAAAACAACATGTAAGGGTCATATCTGCAATGGGATAATAAAGAGTACCAAAACAACTTTAAAAATAAAGTGGGATGAAATTAGTGTTTAAAATGAAAACAAGTTTAAAATATAAAGTGACAAGAGCAAGAGCATCTTAAATATCTAAATTTATTTTATTAGTTATCTACCACAGCTCCTAAAGGTAAAAGTAAATACTATAGAATGTCACTTAAATACTATAGGATACTGAAGGTCATTATTATTTTTGTTATTAAATTATTATTTCTAGTTCTTTATTACTGTATTACTTCAGCTTTCTTATGTCAGAATTATAGAACTACTAAATATTAATGTAAGAAGGAATCTCAAAAATAATTTAGTCCTATTTCCAACATTAACAGATGAAAAAAAAATTTAAGTCCAATAGGAGTAATTTGACTTGACCAAAGCAAGTTATTGAAAGCCTTAAAAATAGAAAGAGATCTTCACTTCCAATCTAGTTCTTTTCACTTTACCAAGTTTCCAAACTATGTTCCACTATACCACTTAGAATCACTGCAATTTAATAGATCCATCCTCTCCTTTTAAAAAATGTACTCAAACAAGGGATTGTTAATCTAGGATCCATGAAAGAATCTGTAAACAACCAAAATTATATGCTAATTTTTAAGCATATATTGTATTTCTGGGGAGAGGAAGATTTTTTATGTTTAAATATATTTTACTCTTAAGAAGATTCATCCATGTCATTAAAAAAAAAGTTAAGCCTTTCTTTTATACCTAGCCTGTGTTACAGGCTCTTTCCCACTCTTTCTTCCTCTGGCAATGAGGAATTTAGGAATTTATTGGCTAAAATCTTATTTTTACATCTCTATGTCTTTAATGTCACCATTTTGGTATGAATTTTAGCAAATAAAGTAATTAAGAGAATGACTCTGGCCATTCTGGTCTGACATCCCAGCTCAATCACTTAGTAAGTCTGTGTCACCTTTCAACAAATAAACTAGACCACTTTGTGTCTTAGGTTCATATTCTGTGAAATGGTAGTAATAACAGTATCTTCTCAAATAGCTGATATGAGGATTTAATGATTTAAAATAAAAAGAGTTCAAAACAATGCCCAGCACATAAAGTGTTAAGTATAAACTATCATTACTAATCCGTTGTCATATTTTTTTAATTAGTCTTTCATTTATTTGGTAAAAAGAGACAACACCACTACTATACTGTACCTCCAACCTACTACAATTGGCACTAGTAGATCCAGGAAAAATTTCTGAAATTTCTTTCCACTATTTTCTAATCATATTTTGCCATTCCTTTCCTAAAAATTATTTCATTTATATTTATTCCTGTCTCTATTTCTGCACTCAATTCTTTTTCACTGAGCCCCAGCAAGACATTTATCTGAAAGTCTTTGAAATGACCAGGATAAATTAAAATTTCAAATAATAGGCCTATAAAAAAAAAGTTTTCTGATTTTAGGAAAGGGCTCATTTTATGTATATTTTAAAGCTCAGCAAATTCTTCCACTATTTCCCAAACGTCTTGTTAATTGACTTTTCTAAGCTCGTCATGTGCCATACATGAACCATAGAAATATTTAATTATATGCTTCCCACAATTTCTAAGCTCTTTTTTGTACCATAAAAAATTTTAATTTGATAGTAGAGTTTTTTTGGTAATGTCTTTTATTGCATAGTTTAAAACTATGTCATACAGTTATAATTTAAGGTAAGAAATACAATAATATTGGGCATAAACCCAAAAATATCGAACAATTAAGATACATAATATGGTATTGTATCTGTTAGTATTTAATAAAAAAGCAGACTTAAATTCTAATATAACAGAAGATATTTTATAATAATATGTCAAATAGGATGTATTAACATTTAAAAATAAAACTGCCTTACAACCTCTTGCTCATATTTAACTAGAGGAAAAAAATATGCTTATCAACAAAATACAAACAAGAGGGAAGTGATTGGATGCAATATTTAATGGATTTTAAATGACAAAATTCATAAAATAACGTTAAACATGCACCTCTACTCACCATGTAAAGCCCAAACAAAGCTCTCATATTTCTGTTGTTCAGTTTCAGTGCCTGTGCAAAATACTTTCTTGAAAGTTCGAGGTTTTCAAGTCCACCTTGGGTATATTTAACCTGTTAAAAATTGCAGAGTGCTGAAACCTGTTTATTTTCCTACTTTGAAATATAGCACGTTTCATCATACCATACGCATTAGTAATTGAAACAGATACTCTGTAAACAAATGCAAGATGTCAAAAGAATTCATCTTAAAGTTGTTAAAGCTAAATTTTAAAGCATAACCTCCCTGAAAAACCTATTCTATAAATATTAAGATCACAGAGTATTTTTTTTAAAAAAATGCCATCAATAAAAAAGTCAATATAATTTCTTTTTCATTTGCCTTGCTAATGCCTCACAACTTTACATTTTCTATTAGTAGCATTCTAAATCTATATTTACTTACACTGAGTTGCCCTTTTCTAGTCACCTTGACATTTATTATTAATGAAATGCTTCTAACCTTAGAGCATTCAATTGTATTACAATTCTTAATAGTAAGATAAATACTTTCTACTTCCAAAAATATTGATCTTAATAAGAATGTCCTAGAATATAGACTTAAAATAGTAATCAATGTAAATGTCTCAAAAGTCATTAAATGGTAACAACTGTAGCATCATTAGTTCATAATTAGGAAAGAAAATATACAATAAAAAATACAAAGAATTTCACTGTTTTATGTAAGTGCTTTTATTTTTAGAGCCATATTCTGATTATAATATTAAAAATGTAAGCTTTTACATCTACAGTTTTCAACAGATGTCTAAAATATTTAAATACGTGCCTCACTTAAAGATGTATTTAGTTCCAAAATAATACCTAACACCAACAAAAATAAAATCATGTACAACTGTTGTTTTTGAGAACACTTACTTCAGCATACTGCTGACAGTATAAGTGGTTGTGTGGATTAGTCATCATTAGCTCCTCTAAACAAAAGGCTGCTTTAGCATAGCTGAAAAATATGAAGAGGAGAAATCAATTTTAAAAGTCACATATATCATCTTAGCTAAAATAAAAATAATTTAAAATAATTTAAAACAATGCCTGAAAATAATTTTAAAACAATTTTAGTGATGTTACACATTTTATTCCCAAAATTTAAACAGCTTCATTAATAACATACTTGCTATGCTAAATTCTTAAATACAAATAACAAAGGCTTAAATTCTAAAGCAGCCTGTGAGCAATCAATAGATACTATGTTCTTAAAACTGGGTCACTATTATGACATCCAAACATTATTCACAACACAGACTTCACAAGCTTGGATCAGATTACATTTAAAATAACTTCAAGTCCACTGACCGCTGAATAAAATATTCAAATAGCTAAAGCCTAAAGAGGAAATAAGCAGTTTATTACATACTATCTATTCACAAAAATCCTTTGACACCTATCTACCAATACAGTCTATTATAAAGACTTTTCATTACTTGTCAATATGAAGTTGGTGGTTTTGATATGTACACTACTATTATTTCATCATGTAAAGAAACAAACATCCTGCTAAAAAGTCTGAGGAGAGGACTGCTACAAAGGGCTCTGGAAAAATGGTTTTACACCACATGACTGTAATTTCCTTCAATGTATAAGTTTAAAGCAATGTGAATATTGTCACTATTTTTAGGAAATCCTAAAGAACACAGGTGTTGTAAAATTTATTCCCAGTGAAACGTGATGACAGTACCCAAGAGAAAAAGACTACCTGCAGTTATTTTTGGCATTTGTCACCTACATACAAAGCTACCTATCTTTACACTAAGTCTGATATACTTACTTTTCAAATTATACATGCTGCAGTTTCACATACATGTACTAATAACAGCTAGCTTGTATGACATGCTCATTATGTATCATGCACTTTTCTAGGTGTGTTACATGTATTAATTCATTTAATCCTACCAAAACCCTGAGAAGTAGGAAATTATCACCATTTTAAGTTGAAAAGGCACAGAAATCTAGAAACTGAAACCTAGGTTGTGCCACTCCAAACAGCCTACTCTTAACCACTATGCATACTGCCTCTGTACACTACACGTAGTGAAAAACTGTGGTAATGATGGTAGTGATGAAGAGGCCAATGGTAACATAAAAGCAGGTACAACAATCAAACCCCAAGGGCCTAAGAAACCAAAACCACCCTATAGATTACCAAAAGTCATAGTATTTTATATATCAAGGATCATACAGCAATTTAGCCTCTTTCATTTTTATACCCTGGTTCCTGACCAAATATCACATATCACATACATATGTGATAGGTATATAATAAATGACTGAAAAAATGATTGGATAAATGTCTAGAACAAAAGTACTATAACTACCTATCTGATAATATATTTATCATTCTATAAGTGGTCTCTACCTTAAACACTCAACATTATCAAAAAGACAGTTCCTTCTAAATATTTCCCTTTTACTAAGATGACATAAAATTCATATTAATGCTAAGAATAAATGTTCTTACAGATTTAAAAGGATTGAACACATCTGTGACTCTGGTTTTTATACAACATAAAGTAGGATAAAACAGGCAGGTATGAGTTTCTACTGAAAAATGAATGCCAAAGCATTTTTCTCAAAAATTATTTAGTATCACATACAGAAGAGGATCCCTTCCCCTAATTTTACAAAGTATAAAAACAAACTAATTTTGTGGATAAAGTATAGAATCAAATAAACTTAGAGCTAAAAGAGCAGAAGATGATCCAATACAGTTTTCTCAAGAGAGGTTCACGCAAGAGTATTTAAATCATATGGAAAATGACCTACATGACCATTTTCTCAATTCTTCCAAAAATGATACATAGCCCATTCCATTCCGAATGCATAAAAAAGTTAATACATTACATACAGTGACTCAATGATTAGAGAATTAAAATGATTTGTATCTATTTAAAATAACTACTAGTATTAGTATGTTAGAGTCAATAAAGGAAGTTTCAAAGTTCTGTTTCTCACAAAACATTTGTATAGGTTACATATCTATCCCTACATTGCTTTATCAATATTATGATTTTTCCTAATAGAATTTTGATAATTCTATTTGTTATTGAATTTTACACTAAAGCTGGACCTACAAAAAGGAACCACAGTCACAATCATTAATTTACATTATTAATTACTCCTTACTGATATAACATCTAGTTTTAACTATAAGTAAAAAAAATTGTCTTTGTTCAAAATACATATTTTTGCTTATAATACATATTGGTAGTACTAATGTATACATTTTTACAGATTTTTATATTTAGAACAAGTAAAATGTCTCAATATGGTCAACTAGTTTGATATATATCACTGCAATCACTAAATAGAAACTAGAATTTATAAATCAGAAGCAAGTTTAAATAAAGGAAACTTAAAGATATCTAAAAAAAAGCACATGGCAGAATTCTCTATCTTCTTTAATCTCCGTAACAACGACGAATAGGCTTATATGAACATTGTACTTTGGAAATTTATTTGGAGTAAAAATTCTAGATCTATAGTAGCAACGCTGCCTGTGATCTATTATATTTAAAAGAGCTTATTCCTATTTGTTCCTATGCAAAAAGAATGCCAAAATGATAAATATATCTCACAACTCCTAAAATGCTACATTTTGCCACTGTGCCCACAAAACTGACATCCCACAGTAACTTATCTCCCCTACCAAAAATAAACAAGCAGTAAAACGAAAAAAAAAACCTACCTACTACAATGACTTGCCTACATAGGGTAAATGAATTAAATGAACAGATTCTGGTTTTCATATAGTTTCAAAAAATCTGAAGATATTTATTTCCACTCACCCTAAACCTGAATATTCCCTCTGTGTTTGAAAAAGTAAATGGTCATTTTGTAAATAACTATCTTCAACACCAAAAAGATTTTTCCGATACAAGATAAAAGGGGAGGCTGAACACAATTATCATTTCCCCTAAAAGGAAATTACTTTTCAGGTGCTTTTCTGTATTTGTATTTCTTGATTTCTTTGGATTTTTTAGTCCATTTCTCTTATGTATACATTCAACTCTATCTCAGTGAACTGTTTAGTGACTCAAAGTAAAACTGAATGTGGCTGTTACAAGGTGAAGCAAATAATAATAAATTTAATTATAGGCTAAAAATAAAGTACAGCCTATTTTAGAACTAAATACAGAACTATTAGAAATATATAGAAAAAAATAAAATGGAAAAAAGAAAACAGAGGTGATATATTTATGTAGTTCTTAGAGGACATAAAGCAATAAAAACAAATATATCTGACTATATAAAAATATGACGTTTCCATAAGTCAAAAAATCAATATTAAAAAGATATATAACAAGGGTATATTCTTGACAAGACAAAGGTTCATATCATTTATATAAAAAGCTATTAAAATTTTTTAAAAAGTGTAACCAATTTTCACCTACCAAACTTTACCAAGACTAAAAAGAAGAATGATAGCACCCAGTGTTAAGGGGATGCTAATAATCGTGGATGTGAGAGGAACTGATATTATCTTTCCAATAAAGAACTAGGAATGATTTACCAAAAACACTAAAAGTATGTATATCATAAAGTCAAATAATTCTACTTCTAAGAATCTAGTCCAAGGAAATAAAATAATTAATAGAGAATTATAGTAAAAATGAAAAAAGAAAAAAAAAACACAAGCTTTCTATTCCCCTAGGAAACTGATTAAGAATACGAGAGTACATTAATAAGATGGAATAATATAAAGCCATTAAAATCACTTTGGGAAATATTTATTGTGATAGGGAATGTCTGTCAAAACATAACTGAAAAGCATAAGCTATACAAGATAATTCTATCTTAGGTTTCTGTTTCAAGAGGTACTGAAGAAAAAATTAAATATAAATTGTAAATTAAGATGATGCAACTACACTCGATTTAGTCTTTGGTTTTCTAAATTGTCATTAGGTATTTTTTTAATTAAAAAAATTCCCTGATTAATCTGAAATGTTTTTAAAGCTTTTAATCACAACATCTTCAAAAGGTACAAAAACATTTTAAATAACTCACCTGTTTTAGGGACAAAATAAAACTAATGTTAATTGCTTTATGCACTCCAAAAATTCACTTTCATGTTATTTAAATTATATACTGTATACTTTACAAATGTTGACTTTAAAGCTATGAAAAATGGAACACCTGAAATTAATATAGCACCCACATATAGTATGTTAATTACACCAGAATAAAAATAAAAATAAATTTTGAAAAAAAGCTATGAAAAATGGAAACATTATCATTTAAACTAAATGCACTAGCACTCTCACATACATAAGAAAATCCTGAGTACGTTTACATATGTGATCACATAAGCATACAGACATCTATATGAACATGATTTAGGAAATAATTTCCTAATGGAAAAAAAAAAGATTCTGACAGCCAAATCACAGAAGAGAAATGAAGAATGGTTCCCAGAATTCAGTACACATTCATTAAATCACAGCTATTACTTTTATTTTAGCTTTAGGTTTTACCAGAAATATGCAGATAACTACCTCAATTCTCCATTTCACATTACATATAAAGCCCTGGGCAAAGGTAAGACATAGTGTGTTTATTCTATTTTATTTCCTGTGTCAGCTATTTGTAGTATGAGAAAGAGGTTAACTATTCATACACAGTAAGAATATGCACATAAGAATCTGATTCTATTCCCTCAGAAAGAAGAAACGAAACAATGTGATATACTTCAGATTCAGAAGAACTAAGGGAAAAAAAGAAAAAAATCCTGCCTGTAGAGGGAGGTTAGCATTAATGCTGCACTATTAGAAAACCTGCCCTAAGACAAGGCTAATCCTCTCACACTGGGATTTCCTCCTGTCACTGCATCAATAAAAAAGCTAACAAAAACATTAAATATCCAATAAGCAAGTTCCTACAGCATTCAACATTCTTGATTATTCTTGGTCTTTTACCCAGGCAACAGAATGCTTCTACTTTGGAAGAGTTGATTCTCTTAATACTAAGACTAATAAATGCATACAATTGACAGAATTTTTAAAACAGCAGGGAGTATAATACTCTTTGTATATTAGAACAATTTAGACTCTAAAAATTCACAATTTTGAATCACTAAAAATAGCCTTAGCTATTTTCTAATGCAGGCCTTTCTAATTCCAAAGAATCCCTCTGTATTTGAAAGAAAAACTTACTTCTCAAACAAAAATAATTTAGCAAAACACAAATGACCTAATTAAAGCAATTCACATATTATAAGCAACCAATAAACTTATGATTTATTTTCATTTATTTGTTTTGTTCATTTAAAATGACACGATTCATAGCCTCTCTGCAATCTTTCAGAAACCACTACATCTTCTGAACTTATATAAAAATGATAAAAACTGCACTGCTGATAAAATTTACAACTTACTCATGTTCATTGATATAAAGTTCTGCAAGTTCATGCCAGGCTTCCTGGTCCCCAACAAATCTGGTGAGAGGAAAGGGGGGAAAAAGTGTGTAGATATTCTGTAAATGAACAGCATGGAGGCAAAAGGAAAATCAAATGCAAATTCCATTTTAATTAAAAAAGATTTATCAGAATAACAAAACACAATCCTCTTGTAAGACACTCACTGTTCCAGATACTCATTCAGTTCCCGAATGGCCTCCACATTTTTCCCCTGGGCTTTTCGAATGGCAATCTTACGCTTTCTTGCAGCCTATGGGTTGACATTAATAAAGGATTAGGCCCTCACGATTCCCTGGGTTTTTGTAAAGAAGGTAATTTGACTGTGCAAATTATTATCTCAATGCCAGTGAAATTCCATTGTAGAACTACTGCTTAGTGGGAGTTTATAAACATACCCCATGACATCCCACTGGGGAATTCAAACATTCCTTTAACAATCACATACGCTTTACTTTTGATGTACACAATGTATGCATCATTTCATTCAAATAAATAACCATCCAGATTCTGATAATTACAAGCCAGCAGGGAATCCTAATCTTTATCCAGCCTAAAGTCCTTTACTCTGTCTCATTCATAAGATTTGTATGTTAAGAGATAGAGGGATAGTGGAGATTAGGAAAAAAAAAAATCTCACCATGGCCACTTGAATGTCATTATAAAATCTAGCTCCTGATAACTTTTTTCAGTTTTAAAAGAAAAATCTACCTGTAAATTTTTCAAGAATAACAAAGGACCTGAAAAAAAATTTTTTATAAATAGACAAAACACTTAAACATGCATTTTAAAGTTTTTAAAATGATATATAAATAGTGTCATTTATGCATTCATCAAATATGTACTGAACATCTATTGTTTGACAGGTACTGTGCAAAACAATGAAAATATGAGGATAAAAAAGAATAGATAATTCCTCATTATCTCATGAGAAGCTCATGAGAAAAAGACACATCAAATAAAAAGACAATGATAGAGATATCTAGGGTGTCGTAGCAACACGGAGGAGAGCCTAACACAGGCTGCGGCAGAATAGAGGGGGTGTAAGGGCTAGAAGCACAGAGGGCCTCAGATGTGATACCTGTACTGAAACAGAAAGAGCAAGGAGACATTAAAAAAACAAGAGAGGGAAGTGTGTGAAGGACAGGGCATAGATGTTGGAACACAGAACAAAGGCAAAGAAGACAGCAACAGTGTGTAATCAAGACTATCCATTTTAGACTGGAGTTAACGGATTGGAGGACACTATACAATTATTAAATTTGTATCTCTTCCATTTCTGTTTAATTCAGTGCACATAGCTAAGCAATAAAACAAACAAAAGCTATAGCCAAGTTGTTTATTAATTATGAGCATTGTTGTTATTGTTTTATATAATACATACTTCACAAGACGCAGACAAGGGAAATAAAATGAATGGGGCCTCTTTAGACAAATAGAGCTACCTGTCATGGGTGAAAAGGGTGGGGGTTTTGCTCTTAAAAAGTAAAAGTCAAAAAAATCAGAGAGAATCAAGAGACTCCCAATAAACAAGACCAAGAGTGATATTTATAATAACAAGGATAATAACATTTTGGTGATAAAAAATGAAATGTGTTAAAAATGTATATTCTTGATTATTCAGCTCATGCCAAAGGTCTAACACAATGCCTGCCTAATGGTAGGTACTTAAATATTTTTGGAATAATTTCACTATGCACAACAATGAAGGTGCCATAATAAATGTACCATTAAAAAGCCTGAAGAATTGAGAAAGTAAAAGAAAAGCTCTAAAAGTAACTCAATCCTAAAAACTTTACGAAGAATATTAGACTTCAAATGAGAGCCTCCTCCCAAGTTCTTCCAAAAATAGGTGAATAAATTAACATATAATTTCAATTAAATATAATTTAAATATAAATATATGATATAATATAAAGTAAAAAACTAATTTCTTTTGGATATATCATATCTAATTTCACCAATCCAACATCATTTGAAACATATTTATTCCTTTCATTTATGATACTACCACTTCTTCTATAGACAATATGGTAGAACAGAGTCTACATTTTAAAATAAAGACAAGAAACAAATCCCAACTCTTGGCACTTACCAGCTTTCTAACCAATGGCAAAAATACTACCGCATGCTGATATAAGAACCAATTTTTATTTATCATGATGATTTTAAATGAGCATTAAGCAGGGATTTCATTTCTAGCCAAGATGGAATCAAATTTACCCTTTTGCCTAAACCAACCAAAGAACCAGATTAAATATACGAAATAATTTTTAAGGCACAGGACAACCCCTGGCTCACTGCTTTGAGAGTTTCAGGGGTCCTGTGCAAGAAGAGAATAATCAGGTTGAGTTCAGTGGACTCTGTGAGTTGAGAAGGAGCTGGGAGCCCAGGAAGATCAAAGGCCAGAGTCTGTAGACATAGCACTAAAGAAGAAAGAATACAGAATAAAAACTCTAAATTCCCCTTGAATCTCAAGGGCTCCCCTTGATTACTCAGCCTTGTATTGATCAGTGCTTGTGTGTGAAAAAACTACCCAAAGCTAAGGAAAGAACCATCAGAAAGGTTTAGGCAGAAGTATCTGGAGCTCACATAGGGCTTGGAATAGTGCCTCTTCCTACCATCCAGACTGGAATAGTGCCTCTTCCTACCAACCATAATTCCTATGGCACTGGTTAGATTATCCAGATGGATGTAATGGTAAATAAATAGCTAGCCCTATAAGCACTTTCTGGACCTCTTTAACAGAGATCCAAAAGGATCAAATTGTTTCCAGGTAACTTAATTAATACCCCACAAGAAAGCTCAAGAGCATATTTTGGAAATATAAAAATGGAAAGGTGCAAAGAAAACTTCTGAAGATGATAGTTTTGTTCACTATCTTGATTGTGGTGATGGCATCACAGGTGTATACAAACGTCAAAACTTACCAATTTGCACACCCTACTTAAATATAAGCAGTCTACTCTATATCAATTATATGTCAAAACAGTTTTAAAATAGTACAAATTAGATTAAATGTGAAGTAGAGTCTTACATATTTATCAATTTCCATTTATTTCTTACAGTATTTTTTCCTGTAAAATATGCCAATGTTCTGAATTTTTCTAAATGTCTTGCTTGAGTCAGTCTTTGCAAATATCAGTTTAAGTCTTAAAAATGAAAACTGTTTTCTGTTGGGACGCCTGGGTGGCTCAGTTGGTTAAGCAGCTGCCTTCGGCTCAGGTCATGATCCCAGGGTACTGGGATCGAGTCCCATATCGGGCTCCTTGCTCGGCAGGGAGCCTGCTTCACCTTCTGTCTCGCCTGCTTGTGTTCTCTCTCTGACAAATAAATAAATAAAATCTTTAAAAAAAAAAAAAGAAAAAAAAGAAAACTGTTTCACATTTTATAACTGATTTTAATAACAGAGTTAGAATTCCTATTATAAAATATAAAATATTAATGACCACGAACAAATCTTCATCAAACTTGCTACATGCCTTCTATAACATTATGTAATGGGGGCTAGCCAGCAATTCTTCCTGAAACTCTGGCTATATCTTAAAAAATAAACTATGGGGTTGGGGATGGTGATGGATACTACTTAGGAAAGGATTAAAGGATTAAGGTCTACCAGCAAAATACAATCTACATCTCTCCCTACTGCAGATGCTGGGACCCAGAAAAAAACAGACCATTGGCCAACAGAAGGAAAAGAGTGTTCTGGGTTCTTCCAGGCATTCGAAAAGCATCTTCTCCCTTAGCACAGAAGCAATCACATCTAATTCTAAAACAAAACTTCAAATATTTGATAAATCACAATAGGGAGTTCACAACTCAAGGCAAAATTTGATCTTTATCTTAAATATGAAATTCACCTAAAAGGATAATAATTATCATACTTGCTTCTGAAAAGTAATCATTCATCAAGTATTCAATGAAGGCCTACCACAGGCTAGGCATTAGTTCACGCAATGGACATAACTTTTCCCTTAAGGAGCTTTCAAAGGAAGTAAAGCCTACTTTTATTTTAAAAGCAAGCAAAGAAAAAATTGGTGCTTATGCAAGCTAAGGGATGAAAGCTCAGCAAGCCTAGTCCAATATTTGACTTTCACAGGTTAATGACTAAAATTTTCACATTTGAGGGTTACCCTTCTAAAAACCATTCATAGCTAAGTAATTTTAATTGTTTGTGTACATTCACTGCAAAATATTCTTTCATCCATTCCCTATCCCTTCCAACTCCACTTGTCCTGGGTTTAGACCCCCATAATCTATGCCTAGGACAAGACAGACTCCAAATTACAAATTATTTCAACTCTGCACCTCCTTCAAACTATCTCTCATGTTATTAACAAAGTTATTTCTAAAAATATCTGGTGGTATTTCCCTAACCAAAATTTGACTATTGTCCGTTTTTTTTCTTTTTAGCTAGAGCAAGTGAGTGTGCAAGAAGGGGGTTGGGCAGAGAGAGAGAGAGAATCTTAAGGCTCAGAGCCTGATACAAGGCTCAACCTCACAACCCTCAGATCATGACATGAGCAGAAATCAAGAGTTAGATGCTCAACGGACTGAGCCACTCAAGCGCCCCATTCATTGTCCATTTTCTAAAAATAAAAATTAAATTCTGAAGTGTCACATACCAGGTTGTTCACAAATATAGGCCATCTTGTTTGCATCTCCAGTCACTTTGTACAATGAACTAGTTCAGAGGTATAAAATACTGTTTCTCAGAACCCCAATTTTTCTCAAAAGTCAATGAGTAGGGAAGAAGGGAGAGGTTAACTCTGAAGAGTACCAGAACCATGCCCTTTCTTCAACAAGAACAGAAATAAAATATCATTTGAAAAACATATTAAAGGAGGCATTTTGGAAAGAGAAATACAAATGGCTTTTTAAGCATATTAAAAGATATTCAACATCATTCATAATGCAAATAATAACAAGATAATGTTTTTTACCAATTACATTGGCAAAGGTTAAAAACAAAAAAGCTGATAGTATACCTTGTGGGAGGATACAGGAGAAGCAGCACTTTCATACACCACAGAAATGACTATGGATGGTTAAAAAGCCTTTGTGGAAGGAAATTTGGTAACATCTATCAAAATTTAAAATGCATGGACCTCCAGACTTAGATTCCAGAGTAGGAATCCATCGTACAAATGACATTCACTGCAACACTGTTCAGGGGAGGAAGATAACAGAATCAGCCTAAGGGTTTATCAAGGGGGACTTACTTCCATAAACTGTTTTTTAAGAAATTGTTTTTCATATACATCACGCAACACAACACTATGCAGCTATTCAGAGGATGATGTAAGGATGTGCTAATATATACCATGATCTTACAATGACTGCAGGTAAAATATGCCACGATTTGCATTTCCAACAATTCTGTCAAAAGAGACACATGTGCATATTTGTGTGTGCACAAGAGAAAAATTTCTGGAATACATAAGAAATTATTAACAATGTTTGCCTAAGTGAAGCAGAATGTGAGATCAAGGGTGAGAATAAAGACTTATTTTTCACCATACATTCTTTTATATTGTTTGTAATTTTTAACATGGGTATGTATTACATTTCCAAAAACTATTTCACAACCTTTTAAAAATAGATGGGATGAAAGTCCATTTTGGCACCATCCCTAAAGAAAATTTGAAAACTTCCTTCCTAATCACTTCATTCTTTCTTCACTAGGTACTTTGTACTTAACTAGTGCCAAGGGTTCATTCATGAGATATGAGGGCTTTCCCCAGTTCATCGTCTTTGCTTCATTTCAACCACACTTATCCTTCAAAGTCTGCAAGGCTCAAAATTACATAGTAAGTGACTAAGAATTTAACAGTCTATTTTCAAAGTCCATAACCTGTTCATTACATCACTCTACATCCCTATGCACAGTCAAGCAAGTGTGTGATTTGCTCTTCTATTTCTAGCACCAAGCACACTGTAAACACTCAACAAATGTTTTTTTGAAATGAGTGCATGGGAGAGGGAAGGAGAGCTCCTTAAAGCCTGAATGAACAACTTAATTTCTATATGGATATCTAGAAACACAGAGGCACAAGACCAATAACAGAGTCATATGATCATTTTCAAACAACGCAAAGAACTACAGTGTAAAAGCTTGAATTATAACTATGGATGAGGGTGAAACTAGATTTTCCCACCTTTGAGGTAATACTTTACAGTTGCTTTGAAAAAAGAAACTGTCATGTCTTCTACAGTGCCACGTCACTGTTTAATGTAAGCAAAGTCTTCCCCTCCTAAATTTAATTAGTTCTCAGTTTTATATAGTTTTGTTATCTTCCTCAAAGTCTACCACAGTGCTTTCTATGGATACATTAAACAGAAACTGTCTTTATTCTTAGCAACGCCAATATTCTGGTGACTCATGAAAGATACTCAAGAAACATTTACAGGAAGAGAGAAGGGATTAAGAGGACATTAGATAAAGATAATATTTAATGAAAGAATAATACATTTAGCAAAGCTGAATTTAGTCACCTTGTTTTAAAATGTTTACCTAGCAACTAAGGGACTTAGTTACTACCACTTCATACATGGTTGATGAATGAAACCATATGGGCTTTTCTTTTAGTCAATCTTAGAGTCATAGAATATGGAAAGTACTACAAACACAGAAAAATAATTACATATTATCTTAGATCCTGAAAAAGTGAAATAACTTATTAAAAATATCTCCAACTTAAACTGACACAGAAGTAAAATGTTTGACTCCTAATTCCAAGACAGTAAATCAAAAGCTATTGATTCTTAACCTAGTATTAAAAAAAATGAAAAAACTTTTTTCAGAAATTTGATTTCATATTTTTAATATTTGGCTACATGAAAAATGAATACTTTTGAAATTGTAGTGAAGTCTTATAAATGAAATAAGTACATGAGAAAAGCTTCAGGAAAAGAAAAATGGTGCTGTTTTACTAAAACAGATGGCAAATGATTAGGACAGTTAAGATTAAAAAAATTATTCAAAACTTCCCAATTTTAACTCTTATTGGAAATATGTAGCTAAACTAACAGAAGCTCTATTTCTGATTTTTGTTTTGTTTTTATAACCAGTAGGCTTACAGCTCTATCGAAACTTTTCCCTTGCTATTCAAATATCTACCTCTACCTTACCCCCTGCAACACCCCTCCCCCCACCTAAAGACCTAGGAAGTTCCCAGAGAACATTTCCCTAGGATGGGATAAAATTAAAGCAAAAATCTAAACCATTCCACTATATATATATATATATATACATATATATATATATGACCACACTGTATAACTTACACAACATTACTTACCAATTATATCTCAATAAAGCTGAAAAAAGACTACCATTTAAGCAATAGATCTAAGTATTACAACAGAGTATCAGAAGGGACAAGCAGAGATCAGCATCTTATAATCCACAATTACACATTAAATGACTTTTTAAAAATGTGTATTTTTGATGAAACACTTGTCAAATAAGAGAAAACTTTCATGTGTTTGTGTTATGTTAATATAACAACATCTCCTTCTGTAAAAGGGCAAAACAAACTGGTTTTTGTTTAAAAATTTTAAAAATATGATTTTCTTTTAGCAGGCATATGTTTATGGACATAAAAAAAACATTAAATGCCTGATATGTTATCTAAAATCTAACTTTTCATTAACTAAAAGGTAAGTCTGAGGAAAGCCATTATGCAAAAATAGCAAACTAAAATGTTCTCAAAATTTTAAAAAATCTTCAGAGTATTTTTATTTTTTTATTTTATTTTATTTTTTTTTAAGATTTTATTTTTATTTATTTGGCAGAGAGAAAGAGATCACAAGTAGGCAGAGAGACAGGCAGAGGGAGGGGGGAAGCAGGCTCCCTGCTGAGCAGAGAGCCCAGGACCCTGAGATCATGACCTGAGCTGAAGGCAGAGGCTTAACCCACTGAGCCACCCAGGCACCCCAGAGTATTTTTAAAACAAATAATACTACATAAATATATTTGGAACAAATAATCTGCCCAATATACTGATATATTTATTCAAATCAAGACAAAGATATTATCTTATGGGAAACACAATATATGTATTTCTTCTTTATACATTTATACATATATGTGTATATATACACATATATACACACACACGTATATGTATAACATATATGGACATATAACATGTCCCTATTCAAGTAGAAGGCAGAAAAAAGCAAAACCAAATCAAAACACCTTTACTAATTCCATACACAAACTACTATGATGACTTCTTTCATTTTTCATTGAGACAACTAAAATATAACTGCCCAAACAAGTTATTTTATCATAAACTTCAAAATATTACAAAACTGCTGACTGGGCTTTTTTGCAAACACCTAAGACTCTTTCTTTCTAAATTTCCACTAGTTTCTAATAAGATACCCTATGAGCCAAATTTCACTGAAGAGTTTTTTTTTTTATTAACATATAATGCATTATTTACCCCAGGGTACATGTCTGTGAATCGTCAGGCTTACACATTTCACAGCACTTACCATAGCACATACCTTCCCCAATGTCCATAACCCAGCCACCCTATCCCTCCCCCTCCACCTCCCAGCCACCCTTAGTTTGTTTTGTGAGTTTAGGAGTCTCTTATGGTTTGTCTCCTTCCTCATCCCTTCCTGCTTCATTTCTCTCCCCCACCCCCCCACAACCCCCTGCCCTGTCTCTCAAATTCTTCACATCAGAGAGATCATGTGATAATTGTCTTTCTCTGACTGACTTATTTTGCTTAGCATAATCTTTTTTTTTTTCTAAAGATTTTATTTATTTGGCAGAGAGAAACACAGCGAGAAAGGGAACACAAGCAGAGAAAATGGTAGCGGGAGAAGCAGGCTTCCCACCTAGCAGAAAGCCCGATGCGGGGCTCGATCCCAGGACCCTGGGATCATGACCTGGTCTGAAAGCAGATGCTTAACGACTGAGCCACCCAGGTGCCCCAGCATAATCTATTTTAAAAATGTGGCCCAACATAAAGTATTTAAAAAGATAAAAACCTGGTTTCATATGTATTTTTCCATTATTTTAAAAACTGAATTAATTTCACTTTTTAAAACAAAATTTAAACAATCTTCAGGGCAATTCAGCTTACTTACAGTGTTAGTTGGATCTTCTTGTAAAATTCTATCATATAGTTGTATAGCATCATCATATCTATTTAAAAAGAAAAAAAAATTTCAAGAATCATTACTTTAAATTTTAGGGACAAACAGTAAACACAGAAAAAGATCAAACTGGCAGGACTTTAAATGCATTTACAATTGTAATCCAAGTCCCTTGTGATGTTCATGTAACAGTAGATATTTGCTACAGTATCATTCCTTACAGAAAAATTCATGTATGAAGTATTTATAGAAAATTTTACTTCAAAAATATACTGATTCATGAATAACAACAAAAAAGAGATGAATGAAAATGCACTGATTCAATTTGGCCTAAATACAAAGCTATAAACTAGCAACACAAAGAGATACCTTTGTGGTCCTTAGTATACCTAGAATTACACTCAATAAAGCATAAGAACATGTTTAATTTTAACAAACAAACTCACAAGGAAATGATCTATGATTTAATTCTCCTTTAATGAATACTTATGATAGCTTTTCTTAGTTGAGCTGGTTCAGTTCAATTCATTAAGCACCTGTTAAATATACACCCGTAATATATTCTGCCGGTTACAATCTTATAAAGGAAATAGTTAAAAATTTATCAATGAGAAAAAAAACCCAAATATTTCAGCATAAATCTAACAAGCCAAAATAAACATTATGTGATAGGCAATCAAGGGGAAGGATACAGCAGAAATCACATAAAGAACATCATATACTCTTATATTTAGGAATCTTGTTCAGGGTGTAAAGAAATAACTGATTTTGAAATTCCTTCCTTACAGTATCCACAATCCCAACTCTACTCCAATCAATTTCTCCATTTCTAGATACAGATCTTAAAAGAAAACAAAAAAAATGTTAAAAATTTTCATAGCAATGTTTCTAAAACTAGACGCAACAGCTATATTCTTGAGATCTATTCATAAGTTTCCCCAGAGAACTTTTTAATTTTATATTTTTCTCTTAAGATATTTAATATATTAATATTCTACATCATAATGACATATCTTTTAACTGAATACTGCCCCACAATTTTAGTGCCCAAGTCTCTTTGTGATTATGATCATGCTAGTAGATAATATTTTAACTGTAGTAGAAAACTGAGAAAAATAAAAGCAGACTTAATTTGTAAATGTGTTCATACCATATGAAGGCCAAACAGCATCACTATACACGAAGTCAATCAGACAGGTAGTTCAAAAAATTAGTTTAGACCTCAAATACATGGTAATATAGAGAGAATGCTAGCCTCAAAAGAACCTGCAACTAAATGGGGAAACCAAAAATAAAATCATTCAATATTAATAAAAGAAAACAATGAAGTATATAAATAAGGACAAAATAAATGCTATATAGCAAGGGTTCTCACAAGACATATCACATGAGAATCCCCTGGGAATCTTTTTCCAACTACATAACCTCTGGCAAACATGTATAGGAAACATGATAGGAAAGATGATATGGAACCAATCATTTCATTAATATATAAGAAAGATGTATAGGAAAGATGATAGGAAACCATTCATTTAACTAATATAATGATAACCTGAATTTTAATAGTTTTCTAGGTTTTTACTTACATTCTTTTTATAGTCGTTCAATAACTATACACATAGGGGCACCTGGGTAACTCAGTCACTTAAGCATCTGCCTTCAGCTCAGGTCATGATCTCTGGGTCCTGAGATCAAGCCTTGTGTCAGAATCCCTGCTCAGCAGAATTTGCTTCTCCTTCTCCTTTCGCCCCTCCCTCTGGCGTATACGCTCTCTCTCCCTCAAATAAGTAGATAAAATCTTAAAAAAAAACTATACACATGAAGCATTAATACCTCATTTTATATTAAATATACTTGAGTTTTACTATAATTAAAAAATAGTTAAGTTCTGGAAAAATTGACTATGATTGTTAATTTTTCTGTGTGTGATGTATCAACTTGACTGGCTATATGGTGCCCTCGTTAAATATTATTCCTGGGTATATCTAAGGATGTTTCCAGGTGAGATTAGCATTTGAATCTGTGGACACAGTAAAACAGCCTTCCCCAAAGAGGGTGGACATTACCCAACCCGAGAACTTGAATAAAACACCTGCAGGGGAAGAGTTGTTTACCCCTTTCTACTGCCTCACTACATGAGCTGGGACATCTTATCTCATCTTTTCCTGCCCTCAGTCTGGAATTTATATCATTGGCTCCCTTGGTTCTCAGCCCTTTGGATTTGGACTCAGACTGAACTACAGCACTAACTTTCCTGGGTGTCCAAGTTGCAGACAGCAGATTCTAGGACTGCTCAGCCTCCCTAACTGCTTCATAATAAATCCTTCCCTATGTATCCTCCCTATGTATGTATCACAATACATACCTCTCACCCCTATGTATGTCACAATATCCTCTTGGTTCTGTTTCTTTAGAGAATCCTAATACACTGAAGGTCCAAAAGAATTTACCTTTAGTCAACAATGCTCTCAAACCTACTTGTCTATTCTTCTGCAGGGCTTCTTTTATTTTTTAAAAGATTTTATTTATTTGACAGAGAAAGAGATCACAAGTAAGGCAGAGAGGCAGGCAGAGAGAGGGGGAAGCAGGCTCCCCACTGAGCAGAGAGCCCGATGCGGGGCTTGATCCCAGAACTCTGGGATCATGACCTGAGCCGAATGCAGAGGCTTAATTAACCCACTGAGCCACCCAGGCACCCCTGCAGGGCTTCTTTTATTTTTTTTTTTTTTATTTTTTTTTTTATTTATTTTTTTTTATTTTTTTGCAGGGCTTCTTTTAAAAGAAAGATCTGGATTACACCCCTAACAAAGTGATCTCAGTAAAGTGGGGAATAGGCAACTTTTTTTTTTAATGCCACAGATCACTCTAATTCACACAACTGTGTATGAGAATGTAATGAAGACACATAGTAGTCACTCTGTCAGGGAAAAAACCCCAGCAAAACCTTACTGAGTAAAATGATTATATGAGTTTCAATTAAAGAGTAAGGCTTAAAAAAAAAAAAAAGAGTAAGGCTTAATGAATTAATTCAGTAAGTATCTCAGGAAACTTAATTTAAGAATAAATTATTGTTACCACATCAATTTTTTTTGTATGGTTAGAAGGTGGGTAGAGGGATAGTAACTATTAAAACATGTGCTTTGGAAACTAGTACCTCTCAAACCTTTACAAGTTAATTTTAAAAATCGTTCATCTTAGCACTCAGTATTATACGCAACGAATGAATCATTGAATACTAAATCAGAAACTAATGATGTACTGTATGTTGGCTAATTTAATTTAAGTAAATAAAAAACAGAAAAAAAATCATTCATCTTAACTCTGGAATGTGTTTGGCTATTTATACATTTTGAGAATGGTCTAGAGATTTTTTTTCCTTTCCTTTCCTTTTCCTTTCCTTCTGTTCTTTGACTCAAAATTACTTCCTGCTAACCTAATACTATTTTATTTTTCTTTATTCCCTTCACTTGCTTACAGAGATGATCCAATGAGATTAAAGTGTACATATACACAAATACAATAAGCCAAAAGCTAAGGAATAAAGGGATTAATTATATCAATACATTCCACTTACTAAAAGCTACTATAACTGAGGTACAAGTTACCTCTGTCTTACCTAAAACACCAAACTAAACCATTGATGAAAAAAACTAGGAAAAATCAAAAGATATTCATGCTCATGGTTTGGAAAAATACCGGTAACATTTTCATACCACCTAAAGTAATGTAAAGATTCTGTACAATCCCTATCAAAATTCCAATGGCATTTCTCACAGAACTAGAACAATCCCAAAATTTACATGGAATTACAAAAAAACCTGAATATCCAAAGCCATCCTGAGTAATAAGAACAAAGCTGGAGACACCATACTTCTTGATTTCAAACTATATCACAGAGGTATAGTAATCAAAACATTATGATATTGGCATAACAACATAAATTAATGTAACACATAAATTAATGTAACAACAGGAAATCCAGAAACAAACCCACACATACATAGCTAATTAATTTACAAAACAGAAGCTAAAAATATACAATGGGAGAAGGATAGTTTCTTCAATAAATGATGTTGGAAAAACTGGACAGCAACGTGCAAAAAAATAAAACCGGACCACTATCTTTATACCACACAAAAAAATCAACTCAAAATGGATTAAAGATGTCAACATTAAGACCTGAAATAGTAAAACTCCTAAAAGAAAACATAGGCAGTAAGCTCTCTGATGTCGGTCTCAGTGATGTTTTTTTTTAGATTTGACACCAAGAGCAAAAGCCAAAAAGAACAAAAATAAAGAAGTGGGACGACATCAAACTAAAAAGGTTCTGTACAACATACTTGTGAGAGATCACAAGTAGGCAGAGAGGCAGGCAGAAGGAGAGGGGGAAGCAGGGCTATGGAATTAGAAATGAAAAGAGAACCTATGGAATTGGAAAAAATATTTGCAAATCATCTGATACTTACAAATATTTGCTAAGGGCTTAATATCCAATACACGTAAAAAATATCATACAATCAATGGCAATAAATAAATAAATGAAAATCTAGGTAAAAAGAAGCAGAGGAACTGAACAGACACTTCCACGGAAGTCATACAGACGGCAAACAGGTACATGAAAAGGTGTGAATATCAGTAATCAACAGGGAAATGAAAATAAAAACCACAATGAGCTATTCCCTCACACATATCAGAATAGCTCTTATCATCAAAAAGACAAGACATAACAAGTGTTGGCAAGGATGCAAAGGAAAGGAAACCCTTGTGCACTGCTGATGGGAATGTATATTGGCACAGACACTATGAAAACAGACAGTATGGAGGTCCCTTAAAAAATTCAAACTAGAACTACCATTTGATCCAACAATTCTACTTCTGGGTATTTAATCAAAGGAAACAAAATCACTATCTTGAAAAGGTATTTCCAAGCTCATGTTCATTGCAGTATTATTTGCAGTAACCAATACATGGAAACAACCTAAGAGCCCACTGACAGATGAATGGATAAAGAAGTCTGATATAATGGATTATTCAGCCATAAAAGAGAAAGAAATTCTGTCATTTATGACAACTTGGGTGGACGTTGAGGGTATATGCTAAATGTAATAGAGAAAGACAAATACCACATGATCTCACTTATATGTGGGCTCAAAAAGAACATAAACTCATAGAAACAGAGAACAGATTGGTGGCTGCCAGAGATGGGCAGTGGAGGTGGGCAAAATAGGTAACAGTGCTCAAAAGGTACAAATTTCCAATTATAAAGTAAGTCTTGGGGATATAATGTGCAGCATAGTTACTATAATTAACAATACTGTGTTGTGTACCTGAAAAGCTGCTAAAAGAATATATCTTAAAAGTTCTCATAAGAAAAAATTATAATAATATATGGTGATGGATGTTAACTAAACTTACTGTGGTAATCATTTCACAATATATAGATATCAAATCATGATGTCATATACCTGAAACTAACACAATATCAATTATATCCCATTAAAAAAAATAACTTCTATACCTTGCACACCTGAAAGGGTACCACACATATGTCATTACTAATTCCCCAAACAAACCTAATAAGCTGGTAATATTCTCATTTTGCAGAATAAGGCTAAAAGGCCTAAATAAGTTAGATAATGTGCCAGATAAACAACTAATAAATCCTAGAAACAGGATATAAAACCAATCCTTACTCCAAAACATGATCCCATTTCACTAGGCCAGAGATGGTAAATGAATTGCACTCCAATGTCAAATCCTATTTATTGGGAGTAACTGGCAAGACTTATGCTGAGAAGTACTCTGACACTATTCTGAAGCTCAGTAGCAAAAGGTCTTGCACAATTAGTGATGCTGTCATGGGAGTATGAGGACCTATATCTAGACCCCATGTTTGCAGTTTTAAAATGGGATTATACTGTTCCTAAAATTCAGTTACCTTTCCATGGCTTCAAATCTCATGCCAGTTAGTCTCTTGACTCTGTGACTGCCAGGGAACTGTCTTCTCAACTCCTGAAGACAAAACTGAAAAAATAATTGGTAAAAAAGACTTAAGGAGTAGTAAATACATTATATACACTAAATGAGCTACAGGGAATGGCCTATACAGTCTTCAATGTATCTTCTTAAATCATTTCATTAGTGTACTCTAACATGAAGTGAAATTAATTGGTAATGAATAATGGGGTAAGAGAAGAACTCTGAAATTACAGTGAGAGCGACAAACAGTTCTCAGAGACTGACCATGATCTTAACTGGGAAAATAAGCACTCATGGGATAAACTAATAACTCTTCAGATACTGCCATATTACTCCTACTTCACAATTGCTGCCATAATGTATTATGGCCCAACTTAAACGTTTATAACAACTTCCTGGCTTTTAGATTCTATTATCTAAGCATTCTCTTGATAAAAATTAAGCTCTTTGACAGTACTCTCAAGTCCCACAAACACTGTAACACTGTTTGCCCTGTTGAAATCATGTATTGATCAGTCATTGTATCAGTACACATACCGTGATTTGGGGTCATAAAACACAGACACCAAACCTCTAGAGTACCAATCTCCTTTTGGAGATATCCATAATTCATCCATCAACTTCAATAAATAAATAATCACGTATTTTGAGCACCAACTATATTCTCAGCAACATATGAGGATTTTAAGGGTCTTGGAAGCATTAGAAATGTTAAGGATTATAAAAATGGTCCATTCTTATGCCCCAAAACATCAGTGACCAAAAAATACCTTTCACTAGTTAAGACACTATTAATTAGTAGTAAAGTAAGTTATAACACGATCTTGGGAGTATAGCTTCCAAGTATGTGGCTAAAAATCTGCCACAGTAAGAAAAATACTCAAGTTAGTCAAAACTGAAGATGATGTTTGCTTATTCTTTGACATCAAACAAAACTCATACAGTTTGGTCAATCAAGCTGTGTAGAAATTCTGAACATTTAAAAAAAAAAATCTGCATTATAAAAAACTACCATTTAATTTGATCTCCTGCTTTGGTTATAGATAGTATATAATTTGATTCTCCTACTTTATCAAATGGCTTTTGGCTACTTAAAAAATAACTCAATATTTCCCTTAAGACATTAGCTGCTACCTCTGTGAATACTGAAAAGACCATTTCAGGGCAAAGTTGGTTAAGCGTCCAACTCTTGATTTCAGCTCAGGTCATAATCTTGGGGTCATTGGATAGAGCCCCAGGTTGGACTCTACTCTGAGCATAGAGCCTGCTTGAGATTCTCTCCCTCCCTCTCCTTCTGACTTTTCTTGCTTATGTAAATAAACAAACAAACAATCTCATAGGTTCTGAAGGTAATCTAAAAGGTTTTACAGAATTTTTTTTCTAATACTAGCAGCTCCACTGAAATTAGATGTATAGCCAACAAAACATAATTACCTTGGGAAAAAACAATGCTAATTCAGATATGCATTTGTTTTCCTGATATTTCTACTTTCTGTTTGCATGTACTTTCTTTTTGGCTTAAATGAGGAAGTAGCATGAAGTAATACTTAAGAATTCAGGATTATAAAACAACAGAAAAAAAACCCAACACCTCCACTTCTTGACTTATGAAATGAGTATAATGATAGCATCAAGCACAAATTAAGAACTGTGAAGATTAAATAGAATATGATATAAAGCATTTAGCACAGTGCCTATCACAAGTGTTCAAAAATATAGCTATTTTCATTCTTTTATTTTAAAAGCAGTATTAGTAATTTAAGTCATGTTCTGCACATTTAGGATTTTCTGTAATTTAAGAGATACATTTACAACATTGCAAAAGAGCATTTAACATTATGTATAGATCTTCCACTTATGATAGGATTACATCCCAATAAAGCCATTGTAAGTTCAAAATACTGAAAGTCAAAAATGCATTTAATACACCTAATCTACCAAACAGCACAGCTTAGCTTAGCTTGCTCTACACGTGATCAGAATACTTACTATAGCCTACAGTTGGGCAAAATCTCTAACACAAAGCCTATTTTATAATAAAGTATCAACTATCTCATGTAATTTACTAAATACTATACTGAAAGTGAAAAACAGAATGGTTAATGGGTATAGAATGGTAGTAAGTTTATCAGTTGTTTACCCTTGTGAGCTGACTGGGAGGTATAGCCCACTGCCACTGCCCAGCATCATGAGAAAGTATCATACCAAATATCATTAGCCTGGGAAAAGATCAAAATTCAAAGTATAGTTTCTTCTGAATGTGTATAACTTTCACGCCATCATAAAGTTGAAAAATAAGTCAAATCATTGTAAGTCAGTGACTCTCTTTGTTATAAAAGTCGACAACCCAAAAGATAAACTTGTTTTAAACTATCTTCTTTTTTAAACTCTATGATAGAATAATTCACCTCTTAACTAGATAACCTTCACCAACTAATTCAAACTCTTCAGTAAAACTGGAATATTAAATACTTTCCAAGATTATTAAAAAGATTTAAGAACATTAAGAACATAAGTACTCCCAAAGTACCTAGTCTCTCCTACTCTTAAGAGTAGCAATGAAAACGATATATAAAAGCATTCAAATACACGCTATGTACTAAGTCTTAGCTACTTATAATTCATGAAGCAAATTTAAAATAAAATAAAATATAATTGGTTAAAAACCTACCAATGCCAAGTCATCTCGACCATAGTCTAGGGCTGCAATCATCACTTGTTCATATATGATCCAAACTAGACAGAAAGAAAAAAACTGAATTTAATATAAAAATTTCCCAACAGAAATTAGATATTCTTCTTGCTTCTGATATCTTAGAGAACATCACTTCCAAATGAAAACTGATTTACTGCATATATAGAATTTAAAAAGTATCCTTATACGCTTTCAGTAATGTAAAATATTTTAATATCTTATAAGGTTAAAAAAATTACTATTATTTAATACCTTTGCTCTTCTAAAAAATCTTTATGAAATACATTTTGACCAGACCAAGACTATAGCTGTGAACTTTAAAAGAAAAATACTGGGGCGCCTGAGTGGCTCAGTTGGTTAAGTGACTGCCTTCAGCTCAGGTCATGATCTTGGAGTCCCAGGATGGAGCCCCATATCAGGCTCCCTGCTCAGCAAGGAGTCTGCTTCTCCCTCTGACCCTCACTCCTCTCATCCTCTCTCTCTCTCAAACAAATAAAATCTTTAAAAAAATAAATAAATAAAAACACTTACTTGACCACTTCACTACAACCAGCAATACAAAATCCTTCTCAAAATAATACACCATTAGACATTCTTAGAAGTTTTTTTTAAAAAAGGGACAAATCACAGGTTGATATAAATAGTAGGGAAAACATAGTAAAAAGATGCCTTGAAAAAAAAAAAAAGCAACAACCAAAACAGAACATGAGCCAAGCATGAATAAAGAACTTACTATCATCTCCAAGCTTAGAAGCATATTCATTAATTAATTCCTCTCCAACTTCCACAATTTGCTCACTGTTTCGTGAGTTTTCCTCTCTCCATTTTCTCATTTTATCTCGCATTTCTGAAAAAATAAAGTCTGTTATTACATATATATTTGATCAGTGTCAAAAAATTGATAGTGAAGTTGAAATCAACTTCTCAGGTAGTGAAAATAAAGTAACACTAATATAGGTCTATGGTATGTCAAAATTCATAGAGCAGAAAATCAATTTAAGAAGAGCAACAGATCCTTTAGAAGATTAAAAAGATACTACAACTGATTTACAAATATAAAAGTGATGAATGGTCCCCTACAAACATCCTTTAACCCTTTCAGCAACTATGGATCTTAAACTTTTTTTTTGAAGTTACAGGCAACTCTCAGAACTGGATAAAAGCTAGAGGTAATTTTCCCTGAAAAACACCGCCCCCCCCCCCCACGCAATTATATGCCGAAATCTCAAAAATCCTAAGTACTCCTGAAGCTCCTACTCACTCAAGAATGTAAAATTTTACAGCTTGGTGGTGGGTATTGAGGTGGGCACCTATTGCATGGAGCACTGGGTGTGGTGCATGAATAATTAATCTTGCAACACTGAAAAAATAAACGTATTTGGGGAAAAAAAATAAAAATTAAAGGCTATAAATTTAAAAGAACAACAAAAAAAGAATGTAAAATTTTATAATCAGGGGATCATATTAGGCTATCAGCACTGAAAGGAAAGTCATTCCAAAACTTCCTTAATAACATTACAGAAGTAGATATAATGTATAAAGATACACAATCATGCAAGAAAATAAAGAGCAAAAGATTCAGAACAAAGGAAATCTTTCAATGATATATACAATAATAAATGAAAAGAATAATGTAAAGTAAGGTAAAAAGCACTAGCAAACAAAGGAGTCACAAGAACAACTGCATATTACAAAGCAAGAGGAAACAGGAGTTTTAAAGCACAGCATATTGACAACAGCAGGAATAATAACAAGGAAAAAGAAAGAGTACCTAATCCAGTAAACAAACAATCTTTTCATATAGTTACGATACAACAAACTGTCCAATTTGCCAATCATACATATGCTTTCTTACTCCTACCTCTGAAAATCTTAACATATTTACTTGTCTGAAGTACCAACTTCTTCCTTCTAAAGATACAGATATAGAACAGATTTAAACAGTTAAATTGTTGTTGAACACATGAGTTACGTAAACAATATGTTAAGCCACTAGAGACTAAGTATAAAAGAAGCACTAAGGATTTTTGCTACTTTTGAATGCATTATCTGAGTCCCTATAATTTAAAGTCTAAAAAAAAAAAAACAAAAACCCACCAAAAGTCCAAGACAAAAATAGATCCTAAATGGTTTTACAAAACCAAATTAACAATTAATTCCTTCTACTGACAACTAGAAATCAGCTGGACTCTCACTCCACACTGGAAATAACCTTGAACTGAATCTTACAAGGCTGAAGAGGAAATGAACAGAAAATTAATAAATAAAAAACAAACAAACAAATAAAAAACTAAATGTAGGTCATTCATACCCCACAAGTTAAGGGCTCAATCCCACAAAACTGCCCCCACTTTAGATAGCAATCAAAAGTCAGGGCCACCAATATTTCTGACCAATTGGCGTTCAGGTTGCCTGTGTGGCTCAGTTGGTTAAGCATCTGCCTTTGGCTCAGGTCATGATCTCAGTGTCCTGATCAAGCACTGCATCAGGCTCTCTGCTTCTCCATCTCCCTCTGTGATCTCTCTCTCAAATAAATACATATAATCTTAAAAAAAAAAAAAGTCTGAGGTTCTTACAACCTCCTCCTTAGGTTTCCAAGAATGCCTCAAGGAACTCAGATAAGTGCTTCACTTATTATTATAGGTTTATTATAAAAAATACAACTCAGGTACAGCCAAATGAAAAAGCTACATAGGGCAAAGTGAGTTGGGCGGGAGGGAAGGAAGCAGAGGAACTTTCACGCTCTCTAAGCAAGTCACCATCCCAGTACCCTGATGTGCATAACACCCTGGAAGCTCTCCAAACACCATAACTTAAGGGGATTTATGTGTGTTTTATTCCATGACTGGAATAAAGACTGATTTCCAGATGATTTCCCTTCCCAGGAAGTCAAGGAATGATACTAAAGTTCTAATCTTGCCGTGGTCTTTTGGATCACGCCCCCAAAATGAAGCAATTTGCTATCAATAGTCCCATTAGCAGACAAAAAGATACTCTTAACATTCTAGAAACTCCAAAGGTCTTAGAGGCTCTTGTGTCGAAAACCCAGAAAAAAGACTACATATAACAAATGCTGTTCCTATCAACTCTATCATTCAGGAAATTTGAAGCGTTTTGGAGCTCTGTGACAGGAACTGGGGACAAAAAAACATATACATAACCCATATCATATCACAGGATATGTTATCTTTAAATCCACAGCATGGTTCTCAAAACTCATTCAAACTCTATCCCCTATACCATGGTTCATTTACAGTCTTAAATCCACATTCACTTTCAACCTAGCAGATTATTTAATTTTAAAGATTTATGTATTTATTTATTTATTTGAGAGAGAGAGCACATTTTAGAGGGGAGAGGCAGAGGGAGATGGAGAGAGAAACTCAAGCAGACTCTGCACTGAGCACAGAGGCTGACCCAGGTTTGATTTCAGGGCCCTGAGATCACAACCTGAGCCAAAACCAGAAGTGAGATGCTTAATCAACTGGGCCACCAATGTGTTCCAACCTCACAGATTATTTTAAAAGAGGAGCAAGTGCCTTGGGACTATAAATTATTTACTGTTTTACAGATGTTATCCATTACATTGCATCCTTTGCCCATAGGCTGAACCTAAATTAAGCTAGCATTCAAGGCATCAACCTAGCTCTTACCTTGAAAAAATTACCTTCACAAAACATATCCACATCTGTAAATATGGATCTTTAGCTTAGAAGTGAAATCTCAGGGTATGTTCCATGAGTCTGGGATCCTGCCTGTCTTGTTTAGCACTGTATCCTCAAGAACTGGAACAGTGCCCGGTGCAAAGTACTCCAGAAATGTGTTTAATTAACATGTTCTTTAGTATATAGCCTAACAGGTAAAAGCTAAGTAGAAATGAGATCACCCACAGAAGGCGCTTAACCTTTGAATTTTAGACTCTTTGAATTTGATGAAATCTTTGAAATTTCTTTTCCCAGAAATAAGTACATGTTTACATTCACTCAATTTTACATACATTTTAAGGCAATTCAAAGACCACATAGAACTTATTCCTCCATCAGTCAGAATTCTATTGATCTCAGGTTTAATAACCACCAATAATAGATTAAATAGAGTGCTAAGAAAAGAACCATTAGGGACACTAAAAAATCAAGGAGCAAATGGATATAGAAAATTCACAAAGGAAAGGTTTGAAAAATAAGAGAGGACCCATAACGTTATTATGAAACCAAAGAAAGAAGGTTAGAAGGTTTCATAGAGTGATCTGCAACAACAAATATAGTGTAGGTGTAAAAAAAACAAAACCACATACATTAGACCTGGCATTAGGGCTCCCTAGAAACCTTACTGGAATGAGGGCATGGAAACCAAATTATATTGTTTGAAGGACTTAATAAAGAGAAAGTGGAGATAGTAATTATTTTTATAATTATTTTCCAACAAATATTTATTTAGTACCTATACTAGGCCAGTCATTGTGCTAGACATCTTATTTATATCCTGACCAAGTATCTTATTTTTGAGAAACTTGGCTATATTTTTCTTACAACTCGCCTTTCCACCTCCAAACTCCGAAGTAGTAACTTCTCTAACAAACATCACTAACTTTCAACTGGTTGAATAAGTAAACCATATATTCTACTTTTTTGATAGAGCCCAAAATATTAGAAGAGTATTAGACTTACTGGTCTTTTATAAACATGATAAATTTGCCTATCACAAGAATTACTGTACTTTTTGAACAAGCCATTTCCACAACCTTAATTCATCAAGCTATTCAATAGAATTCTTAAGGACACAGGTCCAACAGACATGCCCTCCCCAAAAAAATCTAAACAAAAAACTATCTTTAAGAGTCCTCTATCACCCTCTAAAATCCTAAAAATTTGTTACTATAGGTGTCTGAAAGAAAAATCTAGAACACTTTTTAAAAGTCCCCTAAAATAGAACTTTGATCCTGGAAAGGTCTGAAACCTTCATTTTATGAATAATCAAACTATATCCTATTAGTAAAGTGAGCTGCCTAAGTCTACCTAAGATACTACAGAAATTTTTCAAATACTAGAAAAATGGCTTATAGTCTTTTTGTGTCAATTTGTTAATGTTTATTATTAATGCCATCAACAATTCACTTAGTCAACAAAAAAATGAATGAGAAACTCCAAAATGTCTAGCATAAGAACAAGACACAACTGGTCCTTTCCTTCATTCTAGGAGACAAAATTTTAAATCTTAACAAACTGGTTAAGTACTTCAATAGTATGAGGACACAGGGTTAAAGGGCTAGGAATACATTTTGTTGCTTTTTTTCTTTTTACAAAATTTTACCTGAGGGATAGGGTAGGGTGTTCAAGGAAGGCTCTCTGAAGTATGGGACCTTGGAGGGAAATTCTAATAAACAGAATATATAATGGTAGCAAGAGTAGGGTAAGAAAGGAAAAACACTCCTAGTGGAAGAAACAGCATCTGTCCAGCCCTAAAGCAAAGAGGAATAGAGCATATTTAGGGAATTCAACAAAAGCCAGCATAGCCAGTTCATAGAGTAAGGGAGGAAATAGTTAAGATAAAGCTGGGCATGGGCAGAAGCTGGATCATCTTTTTTATAAAGCACTTAATAGTTTAAAAGCACTTTAACATGCTTTCTCTTTTGTTCAATCATAGTTGTGAAATAGTTAATATTTATTATTCTAAATCCACTTTTTTTTTAGAATACCCACAGGGTAAGGTCCAAGTTACCTAGTTAAATCACCTTGTCTGCTCATAGGTATGATAGTTACACATCTACTTGTTCCTACCATCTAAGAAACCTATATTGAACATACCTTCAAAGTTAACACTTTCTAAAAAGTATGAAATATTTGAAACATTTTTTAAATAGCATTAAAAGTAACAGCCACTTGTCTACCATCTGGCTTAAACATATATCCTGACACAAGCCTTTTAAAAACTATGTATTTTACAGGTCTGTCCTCTCCATTAGACTGTGAACTCCTAAAAAGAATGTGTGTTACGTAATTTAATATACACAACATCTAGCACTAAACCCTTACTACTTTTAATATAATGAATTCACCAAATACAGGTAGAAATACTGTTCACAGTGAGCCAGAGGCCACAAAATTAATGATAAATTATTGAATTCAGTTCAAGTATAAAGAAATTTTACCTGTTCCTATACATTTGCAATTTTCTAATACTAGATAGATACATTCACCATTAGATGGTCAATATAACTTTCAGTCCACATGTTATTAGATCATTGTTGAACTATCTGAAGAAGGCATTCACTAAACAAATAAGCTATTAAAGTCTACTGTTAAATGATGGGAATAGAAATTTCAATTACACAACTTTAATGCCTTAGAGAAACTCGAGGCTTCCCAGTGAAGCTTATAAGAAGAGAAAAATCTCTTAGAGAATTGGTTCAAAGTTTGGCGGCTTCCAGATTTAAAGAACACACTCCACCTTAGATTAAACTAAGATGGGAAAAGAAGTCCATCACACTTGAGCATATGCCCAAGATAACCAGTTTTTTTCCCTTTCAGAAAAGGAATTACTGGTAGGAAGTGAGAAGAAAGTTGTGTTACGAGTCTACGGGTGTTTTGAAGGGGAGGGCCGCAGCAAGTATTTAAGGAAAGAATTCAGAGACACAGTTTTGTAGAGAAAACGAAACGTAAATTGGCACGTAGAAAAATCAGATTTGTTCATGGGTCTCTCACAGTCCTTTACTGCACAGAGTTGTAACCTTTACACAGCACTTTATAAAAGGCCTTACAGGCCCTTATTTTCTGGCTGCAGGAAAGCTTCAGAAGGCAACTATCCCGCCTCCTCTGCACCGCCAGCAGCGACTTGAAATGTGTGACAGCCCTCCCGCCTTATAATGGAAGCTACCCTGGGCCACGGTACTGGCGCAGAGGTACATGAGTTAGTCTAACGACCAGCACAAGCGGGGGGGAACGCCGGGCGTTCGGAGTCGGGCCAAGTAAGGGGTCAGCCTCAACCTCCACCTTAGCCACCACCTCAGCTCGGCCCGTCCAGAGAGAGCTCCAGTGCATAAGACAGACCAGAGAATCCACGTCTCCACAGGCAGCAGGTACTGCCGAACCGCTTCCCAGGGCTTAGGTCTTTCCACGCCCGCCCGACCCGCAGTTACCTTCCCAAGTGACATCGTAAAGCTCTGAGACCTTCGCCATCTTCTCAGAACCTGGAGGCTGGGAATGAGAGGGCGGGGAGACACCGCCACGTGACCTACGACCGGGCCGTGGCGAATTACGACACCATTTCTCATTGGTCGAGAAGGCGGAGGGGGCGGGAATCGCTGCGCACGTGCACAGGGCTCTACGGAGGGGCTGTTGGGGAAAGGGGCGGGGCGATCTGGGCAGCGAGCGGGGTTCTCGGACTCTGAGGACGCTGTGGCTAAGCGCTGGAAGGTGGAGCCGGCGTGGTTTGAGGTGACTGTTTTACCAGTTTTTTGTTTTTTTTTTGTTTTTTTTTTTTAGCAAATGCTGTTTTTTTTTTAATATGCGCCACTCTCAGTTTTTCTTTTTTTTTTTTTTTATAGGTGTATTCGTTCTTTCCCCACTCCCTTATCAGGACCTTGTTTTCTACGTGCACTGCTGCAACGTAACGTTCTGCTCCAATCCTTTATTTGCCCCAACTTTCCTCCCTTCATTTCTGCTCCAATCTTTTATTTGCTCCCTACTTTCCTCCTTCCTTTCCATTTTCTTTTGAATGTTAGACTAAACTGATAGACTCCAAAAACTTTTATAAATCTCTTTGAGGGACTAAGCGGGATTCTGCCTTTGCACATTATATTTGTGTGGCCGAGGTCGTCTTAATGTTCACATGAATGTCCTCTTGCCAACCTGGATCACAGTCTACCAGTCTAGATTTGAAAACTCATAAGATCAGCCAATATGTAAGTCCTTATCAATAAATGAATGAATGAAATACTGAATAAATGTGCGAATGAGACCGTCGCAGTCCCTACACTTCGCTCCTCCTTTGTAACCTCACGGGGGAGCCTCCTTCCCCACTTTCCCACCAAGCTAATTGCTTTCAGGAACCATTAGACTTACAGAAATTTAAGTTCATACTTAAATATTTAGTATGTAAAATCAAGGAAGCATAAAATTGTAAAGGGAGACTATGTAAAGTGAAGAAAGAAGGCTAAAAATCCTCCGAAGGGAAAAAGAGAGTCATATCCCACAAAGGGAGTAGAACTTCAAAAAAAAAAAGGAACTATCAATAGCATCTGCCACAGAGAAGTTACATAAGGATAGAAGAGACTATTGAATTTACAAACTTGGAGTAGATTCTGAATGACCTTCATTCTCTCCAAACTTAACAGACCTTGTAGAAACTCTTCATTCAAAAAATTAAAAACCCTCCACTCAGAAATTCACAAATCCTAATGCTTCAGTAAAACAGTGGAATGAACAAGAACTCCTATCAGACAGATTTGAATCCAGATTCCACTATTTAGTAGCTGGTTGACTTTCAGAATGTCTGTCTCTGAGCATCAGAGTTGCTCATATATAAAAAGAAACTAGTTATATCCTTATAAAAAGAAAAAATACCTCCTTTGAGTTGTTACCAAGGTTAAGAGAGATACTGCATGATGCTCCCATGGAGGTACCCGTCCTTTGGGTATAAATATTGATTATATGCTGATGACTACCAAATTCTCCCTTGGGACCAAGTTCTGCTTTCTTGATATATTCACTTAGATAGCTAATATGCTTCTCTAAGTTAACATATCCCAAACAGAACTCTGGATTCTGCCACCACGCCCCCCAACTTGGCCTTCCCCACTGCAGTTGACGAAACTATCCACCTAGTTGCACAAATTAAAATTCTAGGAAGTATTGTTGATTGCGCACCCCCTATATGCAGTCTGTCAGCAAATTCTGTACCATACTTCCAAAACTTTCCCAAATCTATTTGTATTTCCACTGCCACTACTTCAGTCTAAGCCACAACCATCTCTCACCTGATTGTGATAGCCTCTGACGGTGTTAGTTTCATTCTTGCTGTGTAAAATCTATTTTCTATACAGCAGCCCTACTGTCTTAAAAAAAAAAAAGAAGAAAAGAAAATCAGACTACAGAAGTCCCCCAGGCAATAAAAATGTATTCTAAACACTTTACCACAATTAACAGGGCTCTACTCAGTGTGACTCTTTCCTACATTTCTTACCTCATTTACCATTCTTTCTTCACTAGATCCCAGCCATTCTGGCATACTTCCTCAAACATTCTAAACTCCTATCAGCCTTGGGTGGCATTTGCCCATCATTCCTTTTCCTGAAATGTTCCTCTCCATATCTTTAAGTGACTTTCTTCTTTTTGCCTTTTATATCTCAATTTTATTTAAAACTACTATCTACTTATAGGGAGGCCTTTCTTGACTATCCAATAACAAGTGGCTCCTAGTTAATGCCTATTACATCATAATGACACTTACCAGTTTGATTTTTTTTTTGTTTACTTATTTTCTGTATTTTTCATTGTTCTATAAATTCCTTGAGAGTATGGACTTTGTCATTTTAACCTTGGAACATCCAACCTAGAAAAACACCTGGCATACAGTAGATATTTGAGTGAGTGAATTAGAATTAGATACTCAAAAAATAACAACTTGTGTTAGTGATTATTAGGATAATATTTCATAGTAGTGCACATTTGAACTCTACTCCTTGGTTGTGGGTAGGATATTTTCTTTTTACAGCTAATATTGTCCTAAAAATTATAAACATAGTGAGTTTGGGACCATACCAATTCATTTTACATCTCCCAGCCCCTTAACAGTACGTGGCATATGTATCTGTGACATACATCTACAAATTAATATTTGTACTAAATTGTTTATGCTTAACACTTTGTTGGATTTTTTGAGGAGGTGAAGCCCAGTGAAGTGCCTTTTAAATACTTAAAATGGATATTATCAGTTACAACTAATTAAGGGAGTAAAAATTCTCTAGTCATTTCAACTAAATGCCCTTGTAACTAGCTGCCAGTGTCTCTCAGGCAGTAAACCATATGACAGTATGTTAAAGGAGGTCATTTTCAGAATTTCTGGGCTGGAAACTAGAATGATTTCATTTTTGACTTAGAAGGTATTTATGAATCATTAAAACTATATTTTTCAAACTTTTTTTTTGCCTGCAACCCATGTGAAGGAATACATTTTACATCACACAGTATGCATACATATATAAAAAACTGAAACCAAAAAAAACTAGTCTTACAATGTGTTTATCCTCTAAATCTTCTATTCAATTTGATTCAATTTCATTTTTTTTTAATAAAAACACTAGTTGCAACCCATTAACGGGGTAATGCCCATACTTTGAAAAACTAATGGACTTTGTATATGTTTCCTAATATGAGGACCTTAAATAAAATGGTTTGTTCAAGTTCTTGCCACTAGTAGATAACAAAGATGGGAAATACATATGAAGAAGATAAGCTGTTTAAATCATAGACAAAAGATGAAATATTTAGAGAAAAATGTATTTAAGGGACGTTTTTTTTTTTTTTGCCAGTAGTAATCTCTGAAGTGAGGAAAGTGACTGTGTGTTTACATAGTGTAACATTGCAGATGTCTAATAAAACTTGCCCTCCTCAGGCCAGGAAAAAACTGGTATGTCAGTGACAAAACTTCTTTATTCTTTAACATTTTATAATGTAATTATAAATGTAAATTAAAAAATGTCTTCTATAGATAAAACCATAACCCTGAGAACATAAACATCATTCATACTTTCTATAAATCTTTTTTATAGAATATTTACAAAATTTTATCTCTTACCCTCTCATTACTTTGAAAAAGAAGTTTTCATTAATATATGTTAAAAATATTTAATTCAGTTTCTCTGATTGAACACTGCTCAGTATTGGTGACAAATATCAAGGAAATAATCTAAGCCAAATATTAGATTATACCATGTTAGACATCATGGGAAATAATGGTCTCATTTAGTGATCTCAGTAAAACAATGAAAAAATATGAATATGGTCTATGATATGCTTTTTTTAATGTGACATCTTATGATTTTCATTTTTTTTTTACAAGCTTCTCTTTGAATAGTTCGAATGTTAATACATCAGAATGAACTGGGGTCAGAAAAGAATAACTTTGAATGAGCCTACATTATCTTTGAGGTGGGATAAGTTTTATTTATCAAGCCATATTGGCCTTTGAAGTGCTTTGGAGTGCTTCTCTTTAATGGTCAAAGTTTACTTACTTCAATTAATATCCTCAGGCATTATGAAAGACTAGAGCAACTTTTTAGATATAATAAACCTTATGGCATTTATAAAATAGACATCATTTAACAAGACAGCATAATACCATTTGAATTGATTTTGCAGTATCCAACATCATCATCATTACATAGACTCTACTGTTTGCTTTGTTCTGGCTTAATCATACTGAAATAAAATATTCCACATTATGTAGCATAGTTTATAACCTCTATTTACTGTGACAATTATCCATGAGAGTAAATTGGTCTTACTACAAGTCTCATGTAAAATTTACTATAGCTATTAAATCATGTTATTGTTTCTAATTAGTGAATCATAGCCTTTGTATTTAAGGGAAAATATTACTTATTTCATCTTCATTCCATGTCAGTACATTTTCACTGTGACACATTCACATTTGGAAGGAAGTTTTCCTTAGAGTTTTATTTACCAAAAGCCAGATTAACATGGAGTTGTTTTAGGAACCTTCCTGAACATTTTTTATTACATTTTTAAAAGATTATATAATTTAATATGTCCCACCCTCCAAATACAAGAGCCTATACCCCCTTTGCTGGTACAACTGTGGCATTTAGGCACTTCTAGTTTTTCCAACTTTGCCATCATTTGCAATATATGTTTAAAAATCTGCCAGCAATTCATTTCATATCCAATTATATTATTTTAGAAAGCAAAGGAGAGTCTCTTGGAAACATTTCCAGTGAGATCACTTTGGTCCTTTCACAGTAGAATTCACAAACTGATAATTACCGCTCTGTGCCATAGTCGTAACAGTGAAAAGGAAAGTACATCCAGAAAGAGTACACCCAGAATTTCTCCCACGTGAGCAATAAATTAGAGCTGTTTCTTTTTAAGATTTATACCCATACTTAAAAGTCCACTTTTCAAATGATATTTAATTTCCCCAAAGTGCATATTCTGTTCTCATACACACGTACATCTGTGTATATGTAGCAGTCCTTGTGCAAAAATGTATTTTTGTAAATAATCCTTTTTGTGTACCAAACATCCAGCTGTCTCTGTAACTATTATAGTGATCTGATGGTTTCTGGAGCCCATCTAGATAGACTCCATTTTCTGCAATAGAGCTATAACTGAATTCTTTACTTGAAAAATACTTCAAAAAAGTATTCACAATAAATAAATTGCATTATGAGTAAGCTCACACAAAAATAAACCAAATATTGGGGCAGTTGGGTGGCTCAGTCAGTTAAGCATCTGCCTTTACCTCAGGCTGTGATCTCTGGGACCTGGGATGGAGGCCCACATCCAGCCCCTGTGCAGGACTCCCTGCTCCATAAAATTTCCTGGCAGGAAGTCTGTTTCTCGCCTCTCCCCTGTCCTCCCCCCAACCCTGCTCATGCGTGCTCTCTCTCACTCTCTCAAAAAATAAATAAAATCTTTAAAAATATATATACTGAATATTAATTTACATATTTTTTCTAAGTACATGTTTTTCTGTTACAAATATAACTTTCATTTTTCTACAGTTTCCCTTCCATGATTTGTTAGCATCACTCTAGCCGTAAATGGCTTATATTGTTCATTGAGACCTGTAGTTCTGATGTATCTTACCCTTGCCATCAGGCCACAAGTTCATTTCCTTTACTGGCCATCTTTTTCTTTCTATGGTCATGCTGAGCACTCTTGGCTAGAATTCTCTTAAATGCCAATAGTAACACTGGACACAAAGTGTCCATCTTATCTTTCGGGTCATAAATCATATGCTTTTTTGAACATAGGAAGGCTTACTTGGTCAACCCCATGGATATGTTTGGGGAAAAGACCAGTTTCCCAGCAGAATTCCACTAAGAAAACTGCCTACGCTCTAAATCCATTTTACCAACTTCATCCATCTCTATCTCATACCTGCAGAAACACCACAATCTCAAATATTTTTAACGTATGTAACATAATTGTTTAAATGGTAGCTAAAATTCTTTTTCTTTAAGATGTAATTTATTTGAGAGAGAGGGCATAAGCAGGGTAAGGGGAAGAGGGAGAAACAGACTCCCCACTGAGCAGGGAGCCCAGTGCAGGGCTCAGTCCCAGGACCCTGAGATCATGACCTGAGCCAGAGACAGATACTTAACCAACTGAGCCACCCAGGCACCTCTAAAATTATTTTTTAAATAAAGTATAATTAGCATATTGTTATATTAGTTTCAGGTGTATAATACAATGATTCAGCAATTCTGTACATTGGGGGGGCTCATCGTAAGCAATGTATTCTTAATACCCTTTATTTCACCCATCCCCTTACCCACTCCTCTCTGGTAGTCACCTCTTTGTTTATTTTCTGTATTTAAGAATCTTTTTGTTTGTTTCCTTTTTTCTTTGTTTCTTAGATTCCACATATGAGTGAGTCACATGGCATTTGTTTTTCTTGTTCTTATTTCTCTTAACATTATATCCTCTAGGTCCATCTATGTTGTTGAGAATGGCAAGATCTCATTTTTTATGGCTTAGTAATATTCCATTGTGCTTATATACCACATTTGTCTATGTATGGACACTTGGGTTGCTTCCATATTTCGGCTATTGTAAATAACGCTGCAGTAAACATACTGGTGCATCTAGCTTTTTGAATTAGCGTCTTCGCTGTCTTGGTGTAAATACCCAGTAGTGGAATTACTGCATCATAGGGGAATTACATAATTTTGAGGAATCTCCATACTGTTTTCTACAGTGGCTACACCAATTTACATACCCACCAGCAGTGTACAAGAGTTCCTTTTTCTTCACATCCTTGCCAACTCTTCTTATTTCTTTTTTTTTGAGTTTAATCGTTCTGCCATGTGTAAGGTCTCATCATGGTTCTTTATCTTAAAACTGTGAGTTAAGGAACAATAGAAGTGTGCTTCCAAAGCTGCCACTCAGTTCAGATTACTGCCACCTCACTAGAAATTTTTTGAGCAATATAGTATTGTAACTTCCTTCTGCCATTACAGATTCTTTTGCATCTTTTAATAATGGTCTTGAGCATTTCCGTGAGTGGGGTGGGAACTACTCAAGAGGAGAATGATTTCAACTGATGCAGTTTTTCTAGCAATAGCAAGATTATGGAATATTAAAAATAACCTCATTCTAATCTTGAGAAAACATCAGGCAAACCCAGATTGAGAGCCACTCTATGAGAATAACTGACCAGTACTCATCAGAGTGTCAGTGACATTGTATATTGCTCTTCTAAGCTTTTAGACAAATGCTTAGTCTTAGGTGCCCATGGACAGATTGTAGTGTTGTATATGTAGTGGAATTAAGTGTACAGACTTAACAGTTATGATACAGTCCCCAAAGTAAGTTTGTATTAATTACAAACTGTGCATACCATGTTGTGGAAAGCATGGAGTTTCATTACATTCTGAGGTAACAGCAATGGATTATTTGCCTACATACATGTGCATTGCTCCCTTCTGCAGAACTTGCTGGGTTTTAAACCAAGGTTGCTCCTTCTAGCTATGTAATTAAGCAATTTGAGCAAGTTATTTTAACTTCATTGAATCCTAGCTTCCTTGTACATCAAATAAGCATATTAACTGGTTTATATATTATTATATAAACATAATAAGCTGGTTATAACAAGTATTACAAGTAATAAACATGGAATTTCTCACATAGAATCTTGCATGTGGTATAATGATACTCAGTATTAAATACCAGTTACTGAGTACTTGCTATTTACCTGGCCCTTCACAAATTACACTTTGTAGATTACTTCAAACAACAACCCCGCTTTACATGAAGTGCAGATGAAGGAACAGTTTAGAGAGGTTGAATAACTTTCCTCCACACACTATGATATACTTCTTCACAGAGTAGGATCTTGGTAAAAAAGTAACTTTGTCATTTTGGCACCTTGGGAAGGGAAAGCTTGAGTAGGGACAGCTTTCAGACCATGATGTGTATTTTATGCCTGTGAAAGAAAAGAGAATACGAAGCTGGATTGAACAGAAAGAGCCTCACTCCATGATTTAGATCTGAGAAAGTATTAAACAATTAAATGAGAAAAGCTCCTGAGCAAAGATTACCCTTTAGAAGAGTCCTACGCTGGGTAGAAATGGCCAGGCCCTGGAACCCCCACATGTTCAGTCATTGTGTGGGGGCTGCCTGGAAGAGCATGGCCCCAGCTCAGAAGCTGAGATGAATTTTGAAGCCTTTAAGAGCTAGAAGCTGTCAGCCACCTTGCAGTCCTTGCAATTGAATAGCAAGTTCTTTCTTGAAGGGAGATTCTAATGGTGCACCTCCCTAGCTACCGCAGTAGCATTGTTATTATTCCATTCTGGGTGTAATCTTCCATTTTTGTTGAGAAGTAGGTCTCCTGAAATACTCGTTGGACTGCGAAGCTATTTAACATAGCTATTAGGCATATGGAAATTTTATTTCAGCTCCCCAGAATGTCTTCTTCTAGTATGTGATAATAGCTCAGCAGTGGTTGCTTTGCACTGAAGAAAATCCATGGTAGATTGTAGATAACCCATAGAAACTCGAAAATTTGCTTAATTTTGATGAGACACTAATCAGGAGTTATTCTTTTCTTGGGAAGGGAATTAATGCTACTACCATTGATAAATTACCTAGGATTTCATATTTCTTTGTTTTTTTCAGTCAGATTCCAAGTATATACAAGTAATTTAGAATTTTTAAACATCTTTCCAAAAATAACAGTGTAACTCTGAAAAACGGCAGCATTTCTAAAATTCTATAATTCAAGCTCTCCATGAAGTACTAGAAAATTCCAAAGATACTGTGCTCACAATTCCCCTTGATAATTCACTGGATAGTTGCCATACTATCATTGATGATTGCTTATTAATAAAATTAAGGCCAAATTTTGTTAATACTTTCCTCAAAAAACAGAAAATTGATTACAAGTCTGAAATATGAATGGTGCATAAATCCAAAGACCCTCACTGTCAACCTGTACTTCTCCCTACTGAATGCCAAGGCAGTCCTAGTTTGCATTTGCTGTGCTACACAGATGCCCTTCTAGAAACGATATTACAGGTACTCCACATCCTGGGCTGCCAGAATGTATAATATAATGAAAGCAGTACCTAATGGGAGAAAGCAGAGTGCTTCCCAGACTCCAATGAATAACAAAGTTATTAAAGGATGTGCCTTTTAAAGAATTAAAGCAGCAGAAGAGTATTGGTGAACAAAACTTTGGCAGTTATTTTCAGAGAACAACTAGTTACATGGGACACAGAGGCTATGAATCTCAATGCACAAATTCAGGAGTGCAAGAACAAAATTTGCGTTTTTGGAAAATTCAATTTCTAATTGAGGTGTATCTTCTTGGAGGAAGACAATTTAATGTCAGGTTGGACTTTGCCCCCACCTTGCTGCCCTCTGCCTTTTCAAAGCTATTCTGACTTGTGTGAAAGTAATGTTTAGAACCTTCTAGTTAGCACACCCTCTATGGTCTCTCCCACATTGAATAGGGGTGACCTGTATTATCAATAAGATATTTCAGAAATGAAGTACAACTTTGAGGCTGTCCTGAAAGTTACTGTGTTTTCTGCCTTGCTCTCTCTTAGATCACTCATTCTGGGGAAGAAGCTCCCATGTCATGAAGACAATCATGCAACTTTACAGAGAGACCTGTGTAGTGAGGAACTGAGATCTCCTGCAACTTGGAAGCCACGTGAGTGACACATCTTAGATTGGTCCCCCATCCCCACTCAAGACTGAGACCCAGCTGCCATTGTGACTTCAAACTCATGATATGCAGTTAGCCAGAACGGCTCAGCTAAGCTGTTGCCAAATTACTGCCCCACAGAAACTGTGTGAGATAACAAATGTTTATTATTGCTTAAAGCTGCCAGGTTTTGGAATGAAGTGTTATACAACAGTAGATAACTAATACACCAATCAGAAAGGATGCTGACACTGGCTTATTGCTTATACAGCATTCTGGAGCCTCCTCTGCTATCCCAGTCATTATTCTTTAATTTGGGGAGGGTAGGTGATTCTGGGTAAATGGCTATCAGTGAATGTGAAGTACTTTGATAACTTATCAACCAGTACAGCTATACCAGTTTTATATCAGTCATGCATGTGGCTGATGTAGTCTGAAGGCATTGGGAAGCCCACCAGGTCTTCCATTTAGCACTACAGTCCTTCTTTCTCGCCACAAATGTCTCCAGGTCCTGTGACTCTCCTAATTACTTTTGGATCACGTAGGAATTTGAGGTTCCCTCCCTCTGCATACCTTCCAATCTTTTATTTGTTGTGAGTGCTCTCACCTCTGTGACACCCTGACTAGACAATAAGGCTTCTTTCCCTGGGAGCCTCTAAACTTGAATTTTATCAGCTCCTCTTGAGGCTCATCTTCCTTACCACTCCTGCCTCCATTCCCAACCCTATGAGAGCAATATTTCAGGCTCAAGAGAAGTAGCCCTGCAGCCTCAGATGCTTTATTCCCAATGCATTGTCTTGTGATTTTTCCAGAGGCAGCTACGTATATCCTCTCTAATGAGTTTTGAAAACCAAAGCCAGAGGGATGAGATTCCTGACTTCCCGGTTTTCTCCCCTCACACTCTCTCCCTGAGACAGTAATTCAGGGTCTGGAGGAGGGTGAGGCAGGTTTTACTCTCAGTGAGAGGGAGAGAAAGAGAATATCACTTCTTAACCTAAAAATGTTATCCCATTGCCCCATCTTAAGAGAAATAAGTGCCCGTTAAAGAACTATTATATTGGCTGGGACATGATTATTTCATCAAAGCTCAACAGGCTCTAATTAATAGCTCTTTCCTCTGATTCCATGATGATGAAGTAACTCTTTGGTTTGCTTTTCCAAGTACCTAGATACCTTGAAAAAGGTGCTTTCCTCACAAAGCCAATATCCTATACTTCATATTTTATATCTCTTTCCTAGAGAGATCTTTGTCTGACGTCCCCCAGTCGGTGTTAGGTGCCCTGCTCATATGCTCCAGTATTCCCTCTCTTTAAAAGCACTTACCCCACTATGTTATAATCATTATATATCGTCATTTGTGTCTATCACTAGACTTGAAGCTCCATTCAACATCTGTGTGTCATGTTCATGATCTGTCCCCAGATTATTATTAATTAATTAATTGGGGCTTTATGAACCAGTAAAACTTCCAGGAAAAAGGTAAAGGAGCCAATATAAGTTGCCAACTTTTTATTTTGCTAAGTGAGGACATTAAAATAATAACTACAATTTAGCTTCACATAATTTCATCTTAAAATTGCTATGTTAACACCAAAGGAGTTATAGGATTCAATAAAAACAGTCCCTAAAAAGGAGCAAATTTAACTTCTTTACCAGAGACCAGTGACAGCTTCTACCTGAATTGGCACCACTTGGTAGACACTTTTGAGAACGGCTGAAAACTTCTTAAATCCCTTCCTTCTCTCAGATAGATCATTTGAAGTGGTAACGCACCTATTTTCAAAGTGGGAAATTCTAGATTTTTTTTTTGAAGGAATACTCCCAAATAGCGAACACTTGGTTTCTTATTCTTATTATCTGTGTCTTTAAAGAAAAAAAGTCACTGAACATCTTGGCACATGATTCACAGCTGGGACTTACTATCCTCTTCAAAATTTTTTACTTTTTCCAGTAAAGCCCTGAAAGAGTAAACATATTAGAAAGTAAGAACTACTGTAATTTTGTTTGTCTTTAAAACATGTTTGGGGAAGTGTTGCTTCAGTCTGATCTAAGAAGAAAAATAAAATTATAGTTGAAGTATCGTATGATGCAAAACATTTCTGGCAAATTTATGTTGAATATAGCTCTTATCTCATAAATTCAACAAAATTCATTTCGATTAAGTTTACACTAAAGCAACACAAATGTATTATTAGTGTTTTGTTTTACAAATCACAAAAATTCTTGACAAAACTGGATATGTAAAGAGCATTTTCATTAGGACTGGAACAGACGGTACTTATCTCTGCAAATAGGTGTGGTATCGACAGACAGCAAAGACAATAACGAAAACACAGAAGCCATGTTTCTATTTTAAATGTCACTTATTTTGAGAACCCATGGGATAAATTACAGCAGCCTTTGGGAAAGCAGAGACATTAAAATTAGGAGATGGAAAAGATGAAATCAGTGATGATGTAATCTAGACCCTTGATGACACAGGAGACTCCCTTAAAGATTCCGCCTTCATACTGTGTCTGTTGTAATGTTTCAGGCAAGGAGAGATTTCTGAGTCTGACCTATGCTTTGACAAATCTGCTTTCTTCTTATTTTTATTTTGTTTTTTTGTTTTTTTTGTTTTTTTTTTTGTATTTTTGTTATTTTTATTTTGTTTTTTTGGTTTTATTATTTATCATAATTTCCTTGCTGACCTGAGAGGAAAAAAAGAAAAAACTTAATATTCTGGGTTTAGTACATTTTTTCTTAACAATAGTATACTAAATTGAATACTGAAAGTAAAAGCATGTTATTTTCTATTATAAAACAATTTCACAAGTAAATTTCAAACCTAAGGTCTAGCTTCTTAATAAAATAGATCAAACAATATCCATATGCAGAAATAAAATTTAGAAATCTCATGAATCATAGATCTCTGTACTCTCGAGATGAATTATGCTTTTTTTACATTGTCTTTTTTGCCTCATCAGAATTCTTTGAAAATAAAAGAGAAATACGTTTAACTCTGGTTTGAGATATACAACATGTACAATCTGACTTGTGAAAGTAACTGGTTTTAATGTATTGGTTCTCCCAATTACAACTACTATATTAATTTAAGGAACAACTGGGTAGCCAGAAATGGTTTTATGATTATTATCATTAATCTAGCCTGCCTCAGTATGAGTATAGGGTGTAAGAGGTAACACTTACACTATACATTTTTTAAAATGTAAGCTGGGCTTGCAGGTTTTCATTTAATTTGTGAATAGCTAATAACACCTTTAACCATTAATCTTAAATAAAAGTTTTCCCATTCTAAAAGTGCTAGAAAATGAAAAATAAAATGATGTTAATAATATCATTTTTTGAGAAGTGTTAATGATAAGAGTTAAATATTTTTAAACTATCAGGAACTAAATTTGTTTATTACTCAAAAAAACATTTATAATTGGCAGCATAGTATCACTAAGTAGATACTTTAGTGTCAACACAAACAAGATTATCAACCTGAGCTGCATGCTAATTACAATTAACTGAAAAACCAAAGTTCAAGGGCGCCTGAGTGGCTCAGTGGGTTAAAACCTCTGTCTTCAGGGGCGCCTGGGTGGCTCAGTGGGTTAAGGCCTCTGCCTTCGGCTCGGGTCATGATCTCAGGGTCCTGGGATCGAGCCCCACATCGGGCTCTCTGCTCGGCGGGGAGCCTGCTTCCCCCTCTCTCTCTGCCTGCCTCTCTGCCTACTTGTGATCTCTCTCTCTGTGTCAAAAAAAAAAAAAAAAAAAATCTTTAAAAAAAAACCTCTGTCTTCAGCTCAGGTCATGATCTCAGGTCCTGGGATCAAGCCCTGCATCAGGCTGTCTGCTCAGCAGGGAGCCTGCTTCCCTCTCTCTCTCTGCCTACATGTGATCTCTCTCCTCTGTCAAATAAATAAGTAAAATCTTAAAAGAAAAAAAAACCAAAGTTCAACTAGAGTACACTGGTCTGATTCTGAGAGTTCTTCTCCACAGTTTCAGATTACAATCAGTTTAGAGCAGTTACATGAGTTAACTTAAATAGACCTTTTTTTTTTTAGTTAGAAAAGATATTATTTTTTAATTTGAGGGAATAAAAGGTACGTATTGGTCAAAGTATAAAAACTCTTTCTATTGAAAGACTCAGATAGATGAGCTGAAATATGTCTTTTAATTAGCAGTGGACAAACCTATGAGGAGACCATTGTTTCTGAAGAAATTGTCACTAAGGAATAGACACTCAAATGAAATTGTAGGCACGCAAGTAGTGATCTGAATAAATACATGGCACGGATATATAGACATGCCCTTTCTCACAGTTACTGCCCAAAAAAAAACTCAATTAAGTTGTTTTTTTCAATTGTTGTTAATATATTAAAACACTGATATTCCTTGAAATCCTAAAATTTTGACTTGATTTCTAACTTTACCAATTATTCATAACATGACCTGGCATAATTCCTTGACTCTCTCATTTGATAGAAGATAATAATACCTTCCTCAGAGGGTTATTAAGAAGATTAAATGTGAAAATGGCTGTGAAAGCATAGCACAATACCTGACACATGAATAAAAATAAACTTAAAGTGGTTAAAAATAATCACTGTAATGAAGTCATCATTTCATGGACTAGTTCTGTTTTCTTTTCCATTCATCATTTAGCTCTAGTACAGGATGACCTAGCAAACTGTAATATTTCCTTGGTGATATTTAAATAGAACCCTGATGTAGATTTGAAAATAATATCTTAGAAGAAGCAAAGATAATTTCTATTTGTTGCATTTTCATCCACAGTTCTGAATCCATCTACTTTAAATTTGTAAAATCGACAGGCAGTTGTCTTGAATTTTCAGCCAGATACCCAGGAAGCCCACATGGTTTCTTAAGATTAAAAAATAAGCAACTGCCTACTCTAGACTAACCTGTCTATGATGATGTGGAATGCAATGAGATTATAATCACACCTGTTTTCACATCTCTTCCCACACGTAACCTAAAACCAAACCTCTTTAACCCATAAAAAACACTACTGATAAACCCTGCTAACAAAAAGTTTTTTTCTTTTGTCTCTTCTCTGAAATTTCTCAATGTCCTTAGGAAAAAAAGCCAGGATGTGTCATTTAATATAATTTTATTTTTTTCAGCATTAAAAGAAAATGAAAGCAGTTATCAAGAAAGGAATGTATGTGATATTTTATTAATTTTTAAAAGATTTTATTTATTTATTTGACAAAGAGAGAGATATCACAAGTAGGCAAAGAAGCAGGCAGAAAGAGAGGGGAAGCAGGCTCCCCGCTGAGCAGAGAGCCCGATGCAGGGCTCAATCCCAGGACCCTGAGATCATGACCTGAACTGAAGGCAGAGACTGTAACCCACTGAGCCACCAGGCGCCCCCATATGTGATATTTTAATGGGGGCTAACATAATGGTAATTCAGATACCTTATGTGTTAGATTCTAATGTATACCTTCCAGCCCATCACTCATCCCAACCCCATTCCTTAATACTTCTCTACATAGAATATAAAATAGATAGGGATGCAAGAATTGGCTTCACATGATTGAAAATATAAATGTAATTTTTTAAATTTAATTTTATTTTTTCAGTGTTCCAAGATTCATTGTTCATGCACCACACCCAGTGCTCCATGCAATAAGTGTCCTCCTCAATACCCACCACCAGGCTCAAAATATAAATGTAGTTTTTAATCCTGTTATGAAAAGGAAAGCAACAGTAGCATAAACAATAACTTCTAGAAAACTTTACCTGTGAAACAGGGTCTACTCTCATACTATTAATAGCCATAGTGAAAATCTTCATGTAACAACTCACATCACCAGGGAGTCATATTGGCCTGAAAATGTTGGTCAGTTGTGGCACTGTCTCTGGGGTGAAAAATAAGACTAAGTTTCCTATAACTCCCCCGATTTAGAATTTTAATGCACGCATGTGAAAAAAAGTTCAAGAACAGAAGGAAAGACATACATTCTTTATACTTTTCACATTTCACCACTTCATTTGAGATACCTGTCAGTCACTCCAGTTTGTTTGAAGTGTCTATTTTGTTTGGAGGAACTGGGGTAGGAATGAAAAGAGACCTTGTGGGTCCTTTTCAGGGTAGCTGAAAAGATAAAGCAAGTGGCAAGTGTGTTAGTCAACTTGCTTGTTTGTCAGTCTCTTCTCTCCTCCCAAAATCCCTGCCAGTGAGTGTCAGGTCACATGACAGCTCCCCAAACACAGCCCACAGCTGACTGGATCAGTTGTGGGTACTTGACTCAAGCTGAGCCAATCAGATTCATCTTCCAAGCATTTAGAAATGGAATTTAAGAAATTCTACTTGACAACTTTGGATCATTCAGGGAGAGGACATAAAGCTAATCCTGGAGTGACCATGTTTGGGCCTGCATAAGTGAAACCCAGAAATCTCTGTAGAGAAAGAAAATACTGATTCAGGCACATAAAAAGATGAAGAAACAAGAGTCCCTTTGTCCCTGAAGGAATGGTGAGAATGAAATCAACTGCCTTGGATCTTGATGGCATTTTATTTCCTTGTTCCAGTCTCTCAAAAAGCCTTTTCCTGAATTTTTTAAATAGTGTCTTATCCTTTAAATGAATTTCCCATCATTTCTTAGTTAGTTTGAGTGAGTCTCTATTTCTGACCACCAATGACTGAGATAGGAAGTAAGCCTAGTCTTACTTGAAAATAAAGTTTTGCAGAGATATACTCTTAAAGAGTTACTATAATTAACTTAGTATAATGTGTATGACAGTTTGGATCTTTTGTTTTTGTTTTTAGAAAGTTAATACATATGTAAGTGTAAAGATGCCAAACAAAGGCATAAATTTCATAAATCAAGGCATTAACATGGGAAAATAAGATAAATAGTATTTGATCATACTAAAAAAAAAACTGTTATAGGTATTATAGGGGTGCCTGGGTGGCTCAGTGGGTTAAAGTCTCTGCCTCAGGTCATGATCTCAGGGTCCTGGGATCCAGCCCTGCATCAGGCTCTCTGCTCGGCGGGGAGCCTGCTTCCCCCTCTCTCTGTCTGCTTTTCTGCCTGCTTGTGATCTCTCCCCCTTTCTCTGTCAAATAAATAAATAAAATCTTAAAGAAAAAAAAAAATTACCTCCCTGAAATTTGTACTTGAACATTTACATCTCAAAGGCACAGGGAAGAATGCACATTATAAGCCCTTTATAGGGGAGATTTGGGAGTTGGTTAAAAAAAGAAATGGGTGGGGTACCTGGGTGGCTCAGTGGCTTGAAGCCTCTGCCTTCAGCTCAGGTCATGATCTCAGGGTCCTGGGATTGAGCCTCGCATCAGGCTCTCTGCTCAGCGGGGAGCCTGCTTCCCCCTCTCTCTGCCTGCCTCCCTGCCTACTTGTAATCTTTCTGTCAGATAAATAATTAAAATCTTAAAAAAAAAAAACTATTATAAATGGAGTCCAGCTTTACATTTAAAAGTTCTTTTATAATATTTAAAGTTTACATGTAAATGAAATACGTAAGTCTTGACTGTTTTCCTGTCTCACTTATCCTTTGTTATAATCTTAGATTTTTCTTTTTGTATTAGTTAGATTTTTATTTTCATCAAATACCTGTACACAGTTTTTATTAAGGCAAATTTCACTAAGATAATTATAAAAACGCCAATCTTCCTCTCCTAAACCAAACACTGAATTCTTCTAAATATACACTTCCCCTGTTCTTTCTGTATTTCTAAATAATAGAGTTTACTGCTGTCTCAGTATAGCAGTGTTATCTTTGCCAATGCTTTTTTTCTGCTTTGCTCATCCTTTTTATATAGAGTCTACTTTATCAAACATCCTAATACATTTGCCATTGTAGGTCAAGTAGGATAGAGCAATTCTTCCTTCTCTACAACCTTTCATTTTTTTCACTGAAATTAGTAACTAATTTTAGTTAGTAAATAAAAGTTACTAATTTTTTTCATTTGCCAGCTTTTATTATTCATTTGTCTAAATGTACTGTAATTTTTTCAATACTGTTTTATGAGGGCTCAATTATAAATGTCTTTTCCTCTGCTTTTATTTCTCTTCTATGCCCTGTTCCAATCTGGACTGTTCTCTACACATTTCAGTTCTGGGGAATTTTCTTGTGTAATTCTTCAGATGATTTCATTTCCTTCATTTTCTTGTTTGAAAGTTGGATCTTTTTGGATTCTCTAAGTTCTCTGCTTTTCATCTCTTGTTTCCCATCGCCTTGATCTTTCTGTTCTACTACTTGGGAAATGTCTTCAATATTATCTTCCAAATCTTCTATTAAGTTGGTGTTTTTGGCTCTTATCTTTTCATTTCCAATCTTCCTTGTTCTCTGTTCTTTTTAAAATAACATGTTGTTCTTGTTTTAGCTCTCAATAATTATCTGTTCTCTCTCTGAGAATATTCCTTAAAGTATGTTCTGCTCCTTTCAGTGTCTCTATTTCCTCTAGGCATTTTATTTTCTCTTTACCTTTTCTAATGTCTAACTTTCATGTAGAAGGCTTTACTCAAATGTCTTGTGACACTTAACTGTCTGTTTTATATTCAAGTGTAAGACACTAGACTGCTTTATGGAAGCACTGTGTGTTTGTGATGAATAAAGTGCTTTTATTCATCTTCTCCTCCTTCTCCTCCTTCTCCTTCTTCTCCTTCTTCTTCTTCTCCTTCTTCTCCTTGTCTTTCTCCTTCTCCTCCTTCTCCTCCTTCTTCTCCTCCTCCTCCTCCTGCTGCTGCTGCTGCTGCTGCTTCTGCTTCTTCTTCTTCTTCTTCTTCTTCTTCTTCTTCTTCTTAATTAGGATCTGTCAGTGTCAGTTTTCAATCTTTTCCTTGGGGTCATTCAGTTCTCCAGAGAAGTACTCTCTTATTCTCCCATCTGCGTGAGTATATCTCTCAAAACCTGTATTCCAGGAGCAGGGTAGAGAAGGGGGCCAGAGTCCCACCAATCAGTACAAAAATTTGGACTTAATTCTTTTGACTTCAGCCCCATTTCCTATCCCATCCCTCACACTGATTAGTGTCCCTGGTCCAGAGCTTCTTGGATGTAGTAAAGAAGCTAAAACATTTGTATCCTCCAGGGTAGAAGTAGTGAGAAAATAGGGAAGGAGTTACTTAGCTTAGGAGTGTGGGCGAGTAGATGAAATCTAAGGATCTAGCTACTTTCAACCATTTTCCTTGTTTTTAGCATTGAGCTCATTATTACCTTCCTCAGTACATCGTGCCTCAATGTCCCAAACCTTTCTAGGTTTCTGTAGGGTGAATTAGACTAAAAAGAAAGAAGGAAGAAAAAGACAAAGACAAAAGCATGCTTTTACAAGTAACTTCCTATGTAGCCACCCATGTTGATAGCTTCCTTTACAGAACACCACTGTCCAGGTACTTTCCATCTCCCAGAGAATTCCATTGAAATCTCTCATCATCTTTATTTCCCTTCATTTTTTGGTTATTCTTTTTTGTCCTTTTTATTCCTTTACTTACTTTATTGGGTCTTCAGGAGAATGAAGAAACAGAGGCATATTTAATCAGTTTTCTCCCCACTTCATGTAGTATAAATTTAGATTCGCTTCTAAAAGATGTTTCTGCTCATTGCTCTTGCCAGATCCTGAGTTTATCCCCAAGGTAAAATATTTTAGGGATTTCAACATGAAAACAAACAAACAAACTAGCATGAAGAATTTTCTGGAATTTACATAGGGAAATTTCAATGATAATGTTCTATAGTTTTCCTTTAAAAAAGCATGATATTAGTCAACAGGAAAAAACACACCATAATAATGGTAGCCACAGTTGGCAGAATTGTGAATTTTTAGGCAGTGAACACACTGGCTCAATGAGTGGAACAGTGATTCAGTTAATATGATCAAGCTGAGTGATGGAGCTCTAGGGACACCCCCAGAGGAAGAATACCATGTGTTTGCCACTGATCCTATTGGTGTGCTCTGCTCTTTAAGCTGCAGTCTTAAAAATACAGTACAGAATATTAGCTCATCATAGTCACTCTTTACCACCAGAAATCACCTGAACTTTTAAACATTGGCCAAAGCTTCCGATTACTTTATCAGGGTCTGAGGAAAGTCTGGTTATAAACTATATGCCAAGTAATATCAGACTAGTTAGGAAAATAGCTTGGTCCAGTTTCCCAAATAAGCATGTCTTTTCTTAATTTCACCCTGCTTCTGCTGCCATATCATAGATGTAACCATTCTGTAGTCCTGAAAAAGCTTTGTGCAACTGTGGACTTAGGCCTAAGTCATTCTTCTAGAGAACTTATGGTGACCTTTTCAGTCTCCCAAATCCTCATGTACATAAATTTTCATCTGCTGTTTTCTTTTGTAGGTGTCACATAATATACTTAAATAACCACTGCATGAAGAATAGGAGAAGTTTTAGACCTAGCCATATTTTCTGAATTTCCCAGAATTGTGTGACTTAAACAATAACAGATATATGAAAATGCGTTGTAAATTATAATCTATATAATCCATTCCACCACTTTTAGTTTTTTAGGGTACGCTGAGAGATAATTCTGTTTAAGGAATGAAAATTTTAATCTTTGTAATAAAAAGGCTTTCAATGGATTAATTTGATGCACCTAACTTTTAATTAAGATATTATGATTTCAGAAAAGAAAAATACCATAGGGCCTTCTCCGAGTTATACGTTTTTCTTGTAACTATAGTGTCTGTTGTAGGCTGAATTGTGCCCCCCTACCCTCAATTTATATTTTGAAGTTCAACCTCCAATGCTTCAGAATGTGACTTTACTTGGAGATAGGATCTTTAAAGAGAGAATAAATTAAAGTGGGTTTGTCAAGGTGGACTCTAAGCCAGTATGACTGGTGTCCTTACAAGAGTGGGAAGTTAGGACACAGAAGACCGTGTGCAAACAAGATCACAGTGTACAAACCAAGGAGAGAGGGCTGAGTAGAAACAACCCCGCAGACACCTTGTTCTTCAACTTAACAGCCTCTAGAATTGTGAGAAAATAAATTTCTGTTTTTTAAGCCACCTTGTCCGTGGCATGTTGTTATGTGAGCCCTAGAAAACAAATCCACTGCTTTGGTGTAAAAAAAAAAAAGTCAGTGGCACATGTTGTCCCAGGATAACATGCATTCTTTCCTAGAAATTTCACTAATACCAAAAAGATTATTTCTTAGAAACAGAAAAAGGTTGGTAAGTTTATTATTTTAATGTTGTAGTTCACATTATTCCTGATTGTGTTTATTTTAGTTTAAATTTTACTAACAGATAAGGTGGTGATGTTTTATACCACTTGAATAAAACTGCTATATAGTCATGCATTCCATAGCATCATCGGAGTACATGTGATTAGCTTTGTTTTTCTGTTTTACCAAATGAAATTTACTAGACTAAAAGGTCAAGTACAGCTAATATGGAAGCCATTCTCTTGGCAAATGTATATGTTTAGATGTTCATACATATTTATATATAAATTTATATTTATACACACACATATACAATTTACATATGTATATGTTACATGTGTATATATGTGCATAAATTTATGTATATATACTATACATATATAGTCACTAAATTGGAAAGGTCTAAGTGGGAGATACAAACTTAGAAGTCACTATCTTTGAAAAATAATGTAGTTTCTCATTTATATTTAAGACAATTTGAATTTTTGAACCTTGTAGTGCTGATTTATTAGGTTATTAATATTTAGGTTATTATAATCAATAAAAATATTTTAAAAGTCTGATTAATTTACAGATTTAACCTTATTTGTTCTAATTTGTGATTAATAAGAAAGAGGACAATTGTATTATATTTAATCTAAATATAACAAATGATAAATATTATCTCCTTGAATATTGAAATATACTCTTCCTGTATATTATTTGCCCCAGGGTATTTAATATACAGGGAGATTATATTTGACATAGATCATGTAGAGTAAAAAGAATATTATGTTGACATATCCCTGTTAATGGCTTGCCCTTAATAGATTTCTGGCTACTTTTTTCTTAGTTGAGAAAAATAGTAAAGACACTTGGAATGTCCCATATGAATCTGAGTTATTTCTGCCATTTGGAATAGTTTTGCAGTATGCTGGTATTGCTTGGTCTTCAAGCAATTCCTTGGACTGAAAGAAGGTATTCTAGAATCTAGAAAGCCGTTATTTTATTTAATAAATCTTTTTTTTTTTTAAAGATTTTTTATTTATTTGACAGCGAGAAACACAGCGAGAGAGGGAACACAAGCAGAGGGAATGGAAGCGGGAGAAGCAGGCTTCCGGCCGAGCAAGGAGCCCGATGCGGGGCTCGATCCCAGGACCCTGGGATCTGACCTGGGCCGAAGGCAGCCGCCTAACGACTGAGCCACCCAGGCGCCCCGAAAGCCGTTATTTTATTATGTATAAAAGTAAAATAGGAAAATTAAAAGGTATTAATTTATTTTTTAAATAATGAACTCATAAGTCAAAGATAAAATATGAGTCTAATAAGAAAAGTAATAGTAATAAATGAACGTAAGCTGTTTTCTGTTAACAGTATATATTCTGACTTTCTCTCTTGTTCCTCTTTGTGTTTGTGCTTTTTTCTAACACCAACCTCTGTACTTGCTTACTAGATTTCATGCCCTTTTCTCTTTATTATTTTTTAAGATTTTATTTATTTATTTGACACAGAGAGAGAGAGATCACAAGTAAGCAGAGAAGCAGGCAGAGAGAGAGGAGGAAGCAGGCTCCCTGCTGAGCAGAGAGCCTGATGCTGGGCTCGATCCCATGACCCTGAGATCATGACCTGAGCCAAAGGCAGAGGCTTAACCCACTGAGCCACCCAGGTGCCCACATGCCCTTTTTTCAATTCAGGCTGTCATTCCAGTAATTCTTCCATTTCCTGCTCTATCATTATTTCTCTTTCTCGTGTCTCGTAAGCAATAAAACATGTTGTGGCTTTTCATATCAGACTTTTGTAAACTTTCCCCAGCTATCTCTATCAAGAACACAAATGACATTCACCATTCTAAATACACTGGTTCATTTTATTTCCTCAACTTACTTGCCTTAGAAGAGCAATATTTTAAACAGTGATTTCCAGGACACTCACTGTCTTGGCTTTCCTCCTAACCAACTGGCCACTTCTCAAACAACTTTATTGAATCTTCCATATCTCTTGACCTAGCATCACTAGAATGCCCCAAAGCTAAGTCTCTAAACATCTCTGTAATACATCCAGATACATAGCTTTAAATGTCATCTATCTGCTGGTGACTTCTAAGTTTGTATCTCCCCCCATATCTCTTCTCTGACTTCAGGTTCATATATCTAACTGCCTACTTGATATCCTTAATTGGATGTCTAAAAAGCATTTCCATAATTAATATGGTTAGTATTGAACTCCTAATGTTCCATTCTTCAATTTCCATCCAAACCAGTGTCTCCAGTAGTCTCCCCTTCCTCAGTAATGGTGACTCTGTCCTTTCTGGTGTTCAGACCAAAAAAATCTTAATAGTCTTTCTCTCATACCCCACATCTAATCTGTCAGCAAATACTTTTGTCTTTGCCTTGAAATATATTCAGAATTTAACCTATTCTCACCACATCCATCTCACCTGGATTATTGCAACTGCCTTCTTATGTCCCTGCATAATCCCTTGTTCTCTTATAGTCAATATAAAAGCCAGAGTGGGCCTTTAAAAGGTAAGTTAGATCCTATCATTTCTTTTTTTTAATTAAGTTTTTAATTCAGGCATAGTTAACATACAGTGTTATATTAGTTTCAGGTATACATTATAGTGATTCTTCAATTCTGTACATTACTCGGTGCTCATCATGATAAGTGTACTCTTTAATCCCCTCTACCTGTTTCACCCATCTCCTCACCTCCCTCCCCTCTGGTAACCATCAGTTTGTTCTCTTGTTAAGATTTTATTTCTTGGTTTCTTCTGTTTCTTTCTGTCTCTGGATTTTTCCTTTGTTCATTTGTTTTGTTTCTGAAATTCCGCATATGAGTGAAATCATATGGTGTTTGTCTTTCCCTGACCTATTTCACTTAGCATTATGTTCTCTAGCTCCATCCATGTTGTTGCAAATGGCAGGATTATATTCTTTTCTATGGGCAAATAATATTCCATTGAATACACACATCATATCTTCTTTATCCATACATCTATCGAAGGACACTTGGGTTGCTTCCAATAATTTAGCTAGTGTGAATAATGCTGCAATAAACATAGGGGTGCGTGTATGTCTTTGAATTAGTGTTTTTGTGTTTATGAGGTAAATACCCAGCAGTGCAGTTACTGGAGCATGCAGTAGTTCTATTTTTAACTTTTTGGGGGAATCCCCATACTATTTTCTAGCATGGCTACACCAGTTTGCATTCCCACCAACACTCATGAAGGTTCCTTTTTTTCCACATCCTTGCCAATACTTGTCATTTCTTGTAGATCCTATCATTTATTCGAAAAACTTCCAACAACTTCTATCTTATTCTTAACATAAGGCCTTATAGCAGCCAGCTACTTTAGTAGCTTCCTATTCTTCTTACCTATTAACTCCTCCTTACCTCTATTGCAGTCCCATTGGCTTTCGTATTCTAGCCTCTTGTTCATGAAACGTGCTAGAAATAGTACACCTCAGAGCTTTTGCCCTTGATTTTCTTTTTGCCCAAAAGACCACTTCCCTACATCCTCCTGCCTTTTCATCAGATCCCTCTTTCCCCCTCCCAACCTCCTCCCCTGCCTAAGTCTCTTTGTCTTTCTGGTCTTTGCTCTGATGTCACCTTCATGAAAGCTTCCTGGGTGACTCTATTTAGAATACTGTAACTCTATACCTCCACCCAACTCTTGGTAATTAGTATACCCCTTTCTGCTCTGATAATCCATAGCACTTCTCACCATCTCATATGGTGGAGAGTTTGCTTATTTAGTTTTGTTTTCTCTGCCACCCTTCGCTAGAATATGAGCCCCACAAGGAGGGAAGGTTGTTTTGTTCACTGTTCTGTCTCCACAGCCTAGAACATTTCCTGGCATATAATTTTAATGAACATTTTTAAAATATATTAATATATACTGATACACTCTATTTTTAGCTTATTCACAGCTCAATTTTAAATAACCAAAGTCTACTTTTATTTTGATAAATCATAGCCAATTTACTTTGTATTTTTCTGTTGCCCATAATCTAATCATAGATTTTCTTTCTAATTATGGGATTATAGATTTTTAGAGCTAGGATAGACCTTTTAAGGTGAAAAATCACTTGGCCATTCTGGACTCTTTATTGAACTTCTTTGGACTTTAGTTTCTTTATCTGTAATTGAATAAGTCAAAGTCAAGTTGTAAATCCAGCTCATCCTTTGAATCTATATCCAATTTGTATATCACAATATTAGGAGGGTTCATGCTTAGTTTTTTGTCCAATATACCAAAAGTCATTCACTTCCACTAGAACAATTGAAATAATTTTCCATGAAGGAAAATTTCCTTCCAGTAATTTAAGAAGTATAAAGAAGGATGGGGCGCCTGGGTAACTCAGTCGTTAAGCGTCTGCCTTCGGCTCAGGTCATGATCCCAGAGTCCTGGGATCGAGCCCCGCATCAGGCTCCCTGCTCAGCAGGAAGCCTGCTTCTCCCGCTACCATTCCCTCTGCTTATGTTCCCTCTCTCGCTGTGTTTCTCTCTGTCAAATAAATAAAATCTTTAGGGGAAAAAAAAAAAGTACAAAGAAGGAAAGTGAGGAAATTCAGGCTGGACGCTTATTTTGTTAGTAAAGTAGGAGGTGGGGCTTCAACTGAAAATAAGAGGGATAAAAATAAGAATGGGCATTTGGAAAAAATGGAAGATTTAGAATGATGACTATGAACAGTAAAGTAGAAAATTTACTTACTTTTGTTAAATGTATACAAATCGTGCAAATGCTTTTTCAGGGGAAAAATCTATTAAAATAGCAAATTCCAGCTATACAATATGAAATTACAGCTGTTCTTTTTAAGAGAAATACAAATAAAAACTTTAAGATTCAAATAAATGGTACATTTAAGTAACTTTAGTAATACTAAAAGAGCATTGTATTTTTTATTAACTATCTTCAAATTTATAAAATACTTTAGGTATTAAAAAATAAAGATACTGAGCCATTAACCTTATGAAGTCCTTCATATGTTTTGATTCTTACAGCTTTGGGAAGAATTGTACTTTCTGGGCCTTGGAAACAACTGTAGTTTCTTAAAATTCTATTTAAAAACTCATCTGCCTATTCCCAGAATCTGAAATTATGAACATTTAGTTCTTTACTATACTAATTCTTTCGTTTGGTCATTCATCCAACAGGTGGTTTTTGAGAACCTCCTGCCTGTTGCATACTATAGGGAATTGTAGGGAATAAACACATAAAAATATTGTTTTATGTCTTGTGCTAAAAATTTGAGGATTCTTATCTGGAACTTCACTTCCATGTGTACTTAACAAGAGCCAGAAATGATCCCTTCTTTTATCTTACTCTCAACGTCCACTCACTCAGTCTTCAAAGAATACCAAATCTACCTTCGAAATAATTCTGTCAAATGTCTTGTTTTCTCTTTTCAATGTCCATTACCACTACCAAGTTCATACTCTCTCAATTTCCTGTCACAAGGGCCTCCTGACTAGTTTCTCAGTTTTAGTCTTACCTTTCCTGTCATGTCCACAGAGCAATTAGAACTGCCTTCTGAAATATAGATCTGATATTTCCCCAATTAAAATCTCCACAAATTCTTTATATTCCAACAATACTAAACCCCTTGAATTTTTTCTCAAAGATAATATTATCTCATACATCGATTTTTGCTGTTATTTTTTCTGCAAGTTTACTACATTCGCTTATTAGTTCTAGTGATTTTCTTGTAGACTAGAATTTCCTATATTGGAGATCATGTCACCTGTGAATAAAAAATGTTTTAGTACTTACTTTCTGATCTGGATTAATTGTATTTCTTTTTCTTGTTTCATTTCACTGGCTGGAATCTCCAGGACAGTAGTGAAGGAATATCCTTGCCTTCCTCCTGATCTTAGAGAGAGGGCATTCAATCTTTTACCATTAAATATGATAGGTATCTCTAAATTTTTGTAAATTTCTTTTATCAGGTGGAAGGAGTCCCCTTCTGTTCTTAGTTTGTTGAGCTTTTATCATGAGTGGATGTTGGACTTTGTCAAATTATTTTTCTATAGCTATTGAAAAGATCATATTGGTTTTCTGTTTCAGGTTGTTGATATTGTTAATTCTCCTATCTTTTATAATGTATACTTTAAATCTCTAAGAGGAACAATGATATGGATTTTGACCACAGGGCCTTTTTTTTTCATCAGACACTTTTTAAAACTAATGATCTGTGGAACATACTGGGAAATGCTAATATACAAAATGTATAACATGGACATAATCCTTTTTAAACGCCTACAATTATTAATGAGGAGTAACCAAGATAATGTAGATAAAGCATTTAGCTTAGTGCCAAGAACATAATAAATGCTCGAGACATATTCAAACATTAAAAGCTAATTCATATATTAATTTGAAGCGTGAATTCTACATTTATTGTATGCTTACTCTTTCAGTGTCACTGGTTTTTTTTTTTTTTTTAAGATTTTATTTATTCGACAGAGAGAAACAGCAAGAGAGGGAACACAAGCAGGGGGAGTGAAGAAGGGGGAAGCAGGCTCCCCACCGAGCAGAGAGCCTGATGCAGGGCTTGATTCCAGGACCCTGGGATCATGACCTGAGCCAAAGGCAGAGGCTTTTACCCACTGAGCCACCCAGTCGCCCTTTCAATGTCACTGTTAATGGCATTATAAATATAAACATGAAAATTAAAATTATTTGCTTAAAACATGCTTAAATTACTGTTGGTTTTTCTTACCCCATAACCAAAATGTGTGTTGCATCAAAATTCTAAAGAAAAGTTGTTTTCACAGCTCAGATTCGCCAGATTTTAATGTCACCCTCCAGAGAGAGGCAAAGGTATTCCTCAGCCCCAACATGATTATTATTTTAAATTATTTTATAGGTTGGAAGTAACTTTTGTGAAGTGACTTCCACAAGAATAGAGGCAGGCATGCCTGTTTTATGAACTAGCCTTGTTCATGAGGATTAAGGAGATATTTGATCCTTTTGTGTTCTCATTTGCCTCATCATACATTTGGAAAAGCTTCAACTGTGTGGACAATCTTAGAGATCAATATCTGGGCTTTCCTCATGACTTCTATCAAAAGAAATGAAAACATCTCTAAAAACTCATGGAAAACAAGGCTATAATTGTTTAACACACGCATGGATGCACACACACACAAAAGTAAATACAGCTTTACCTTATATTTTATTTTTTTACTTGGAGGATCCCAAACTTATTATTTGCACTAGTGTCATACAACCACAGATAATTTTGTTGGTCAACCACAGGCTAAGTTTTCATTTGGCTTGTGTAAAGGGTTTGTTCTTTCCCGTGTAAGAATTCTCAGGAGAGGAGAAGAACCAGACAATTGCAAGTGACACCAAATTTCACTTTCCTGTTACAAGTTTTGCTTTAAAACTAAGTAACTATATGGCTGTGATAATTTGCTGTCCCTGGGACAATAGATTCTTGACATTTCAGAACAGCAGCTTATAATAAGGCTTACATGTGGGTTTGATATTGCATGTTGTTAAAAGAATCAGTGGGTCTAGACTGGAGTTTATTTTTTAAGTGTATGGTAATAATCTGCTATATTCCAAACAGAAAGGCATGTGTGCCTAACTCAAAACAAGAATAATTGAGTACCAGGAAGGAGCCATACTGCCTATGCTATTGGGAATGGGGTACTGAGTAGTGAAGAAGAGAAAAGATCCATCAGGCCTTCCCTAAGCTCTGTGAATGCATAAATCAAAGATGTCTGGATTGCTAAACAGCTATGGACCTGGCATGACTGCCTAAAAGTAGTCATAAAGGCCAGGAGACCAGCCTTAAAATCAAGAAACCAAGATTCAAGCCCCACCAATCCCACTTACCTTAGATAAATTTATTTATTTATTAAAAATAATTTCTCTGGGTTTTCTCGTCTGTAAAATTCTCATCTCATCTTAATATTAACTCATAATTTTGTGGTAAAAATAAAAGTAACATGAAAAATATTTAATAAACTACACATAACTATGACATTACAATCTCTTGCTCAAATGCAAAAACTTAGAAATAATTGCTATCTATGGTCATTTTTAAATAACATCACAGAAAGAAAAAGGGGGTAGAGTGCCTGGATGGCTCAGTTGGTTAAATGTCTGGTCCAATCACAACCCCAGGGTCCTGGGATTGAGCAGGCCCACCCCACCTTTGTTGGGCTCCCTGCTCAGCAGGGAGTCTGCTGCTCCCTCTCCCTGCCACTCTTGCCCATCCACTCGGGCACGCGCCCTCTCTCTCTCTCTCTCTTTCCCCCTACTTCAATAAATAAATAAAAGCTTACAGAAAGAAAGAAAAGAAAAGAAAAGAAAAGAAAAGAAAAGAAAGAAAGAAAGAAAGAAAGAAAGAAAGAAAGAAAGAAAGAAAGCCAAATTTTTTTTCTTTTGAGGTTTTTTTTTGAAATCCATAGTCTAAATGACTGCAAATCTATTTCTTTGAAATATATATCAATATTTAGAAAGAAAGAAAGAAAGAAAGAAAGAAAGCCAAATTTTTTTTTCTTTTGAGGTTTTTTTTGAAATCCATAGTCCAAATGACTGCAAATCTATTTCTTTGAAATATATATCAATATTTTCTGAGTTATGTAGTTGATGTAATGAATCTATAGCTTCTTATGTTGTTTTTCCTCCCTGTGGTTATAAGCACTTATAACCTAGCCCACTGGCATCTGGCCAGTCTCCCCAGGGCTTGAAAATAATTGTTTGTGGCTTGTGATGACTTCAGCTAATGCCTTAAAAAACATAAGAGGAAAGAATTGGAAGTTACAAATTGGAAACTTCACAGTTGAAAAAATTACCTATTTTCTCATATATTTTTGTGCTCTCTTTGGTCTTTCACCCATTTGTAGCTACCTAGATGAATCAGGTTAAAAACAAGTTTTTCATAGAGATTAAAAGTAAATAATAACACTTCAATCTAATCATTAGGTTAGTTGAGAAATTATTTTCTTATACCAAATATATTTAATAAGCATCTTTATCTTTTATTTTTCTTCATGATTATAGTTTATTTCTTTTGGCTTCTTATTTGAGTCCTACAAGAATCTCCTAAGATACATTTAATACTCTTTAAAAACATTATTCTCTATGGACATCTTTGCGACAAGTTTTTTAAGTTGCTTTAAATGTTAGCTTCCAAGTGCCATTATATTATACGCCTGATTTCATTTATGAATATAAAATCCATAATTTAGTGTTCATCTGACTTCTAAGTAAATGCTTTTAAAGTCTTGCTATATTTTTTAAAGTACTGCCATCAGAGCATTTCTGTTGACCTCATATAGTAATAACCCTTTTCACTGAATTAAGAACTCTTAAGTAAGGTATTTTGAATTTACAAAATATTATCTTAAGAAGATCCTTCTCCAGTCTCTTAAAACAGAGAGCTATTTTTTTAACTACCATATGTTTATGTGCTGGACAAACAAAAAGCCCTATCTTCATTGTAGTCACTTGGATTTTAAAATTTAACTAGTGAAATTTAAATGAGAGTACATGGCTTCTATGAATAATTTAACTCATTTAATCAGTGAGATATTCTTAGATGAATGTTTTTGTTTTTATTATGCCTTATTAAAATGGTTAATGGTTAACTGTAAGATACATGCCAAAGGTTTCATTCACATTAATGGCTGTCTCAAGTAATTTCATTTTCTTTGGTAAATGTGGCCACTCTTCTCTTACTCTATGCAAGCATTTAGGTTTTATTTCCTATTTCATAAACATCAGAATCATAGTTGATTTCTCTATTCTTACATTTTTTTTCTTTCGTATCCTTCTTTCATTCTCTACATAGAAATTACAACATAGAGAAAGGATATTTTACCCCTTTCTCTAAATGAAGTCATTGCCCACGAACATTAACTAATTTAATAAAAACACCATGAAATGGTACATAAGAGGTTCTGCAGGTATTAGGCTTAAATATTTTAAGTAAAAATGCAGCCAATAAATGGGAGAACTGGTATTCAAATCCATTATCTTCAGACTCTTAGACCTACACTTGAATTCCCTCTTTGATCTCTCAGAAAAGAACCTTTATTCTTATCACATATGTAATACTTGTTCATTTGTAGACTTAGAAATTAGAAAAGCAAAAAGAAGAAAATAAACAACAGCAAATTATAACCACTGTAACATCCTGTATACACCCTTCTTGCTCTACACTGCCGAATATGGTAGCCACCAGCCACATGTGGTACTTAAAATAAATAAGATAAAAACTCAGGAGGCGCCTGGGTGGCTCAGTTGGTTAAGCATCTGCCTTCTTTATCCCAGGTCGTGATCCTGGGGTCCGGGGTCGTGGGATCAAGCTCCTCATCAGCTCCCTGCTAAGCCAGGACCCTGCTTCTCCCTCTCCTTCCCCACCTCTGTTGCTCTCTCATGTGCATGCGCACTCTATCTCTTTCACTCAAGTAAATACATAAAATCTTAAAAAAAAAAAAAAGATAAAAATTCAGTTTCTCACTTAATCTAGCCATGCTTCAAATGCTCAACAGCCAGAAGTGGCTAGGGACTACTGGTTAGCAAAGATGTGGAAAATTTCCTTCAACGTGGAAAATTCATCCAACAGTGCTGTAAATGTAGAAACGCATGAAAAATGCATACATGCACATGCACCAAGGTGTACATAAATATATAAATTCATATTTTAAGTATAAGTGGATCATATTATGTATGATATTTGTAATATGACTTTTCATTGCACACAGATAAACATTTTCCATGTTAACATATGTAATCTGCATAATCATTTTAAAGCATGAATTGTTCATTGTAGCTATATATCATATTTAATCAAGCTTTTCTTTTTTGTACTTTTAGATGATTAACATCATTTTAATGTGATATGCAGTGCTACAGTGAACATCCCTATATATGCAACTTTATACTTTTACTGATTTCCTTAGGATGAATCACTAGAAGGTGATTTATTAGATGGAAAAGGTATGCACAACTTTGAGAAATTTACTATAAAGATTAACTTGACCTCCAGGAAAAAAAATGTAGCAATATACATCTTCACTAGTAATGTGAGAACTTGCTTGTTAGTTCCTACTCTTACTAACAGAGGTGTTAGTTTATTTGCTTTTTAAATTCATGAAGGCTCCACTTACCTTATTTTTGGCTCATCAGTCTCCTTTGAAGTTTTATATTAAAGAAGAAGGGTGCCAGCTAAATAAATTGCATGACAAAAGAATATGAACTAAATCTGGAAAAAGTTAAAATGACTTTAAATTATATGATATATATAAAGCCATATGAATTATGTGTCTTTATATAAATTTTAATAAATTATGTAAGTATAAAATATAAATGTAAAAAGATATATATATATATTTATATACGTAAATCTTCACTCATGTCAACATTTATAATTAGGAATCACTTTCACTTAATACTTTAATAGGCTGTTATTATTTTCTGCAAAACATCTTAATTATGACAAATTTGCCACTACATAGACCATTTTGAAACCACAATAATACATTCCAGGGTGTGTTATGCTGGGAAATTGCCATTCTGGGAAGAATGAAGTCACTTGGCCTTTAGATTGGTGCGTCAGAATATGCTCAAGGAAAGTAATATCTAATGAGAAGGCATGTATTACAATAGCTACTTAATTATAATACATTAAGTTTTAGTTCCAGTAACACCTATTTATTCCATGAGATTTTTAAAGATTGTGTTCTCTAAATTAAGGATTTTACCAGTCATTAAATTTATTTTACTTAAAGCACCAAAACTTAAAATATATACCATAAGCTATGAAACAGAACAGAAACAAAGCTTTTTCCTAATTGTGATAGAATCTAACTGATTCCGTTCCATCATCTGGTGACTGATGATCTATGCTCTCTGAGCTCATACATTATCAGATTTTGTGTTTTATACCCATCCTATCATGTGATCATAGGCAGTACTAACTTCAGTACACTACATTAATTCAAATTAGTTTATCAACTGATCTAATCATCACTTGAAAGCCCTGAAGGAAGGAAATGCAAGACAGGTAAAAGTTATAGAAATAGAGGCTAAGGGCCATAAAGGACAGAGCTCTGTAGTAGGAGTGAGGTTATTGGGAGTAGGGGAAGTGAGGACTGGATTAAAAAAGACAATGTGGTCTGTTGTTGTTTTTTTTTAAGATTTTATTTATTTGAGAGAGAGAGAGAGCACAAGCAAGTGGAGGGGTAGAGGGAGAAGAAGACTCCTCACTGAGCATGGAGCCTGATGCAGGGCTTCAACCCAGGACCCCAGGATCATGACCTGAGCTAAAGGCAAATACTTAACCGACACCCTCAAATTAATGTCTTTACATTAAACTAGCCCACTTTGTGAGATTTAGGCTTAAAGCATAATAGATTTATTGACATTTAGTTTCCAAGGTTTTGGGGAGAAGGTGAGATTGGGGGAGCTTTGATGCAGAAAGCAAAGTATATTTGGTAGGAAGTAAGATATGAAGAGGAAGAACATTCCAAGAATATAGATTAAAAGGTATGCTTTATAGGCGGCACCTGGCTTGTTTTGGCAGCATCTGTCTATCTTATCTGTCACAGCACTGGCTGGCTCAGTTGGTAGAGCATGTGATTCTTGATCTCACATTGGGTACAGATTACTTAAACATAAAATCTTTATTTAAAGAGGGTATGCTTTATACATTTGGGTTTGCAACGTGGTCATCTGAGAAGGAAATGAATGGTTATGTAAATAATCTATGTTTCCAACTATAACACCAAGGTGGTTAAGGGAAAGAAGTTTTTCATGGAGAAAGGCAAAAGATCCAAATTATATCAATGAAATTATTTAGATCATTAATATGTTAACTCCTAAGACCAAAGATGAAATTCAATGCTTTACCAAAATGGAATTGTGTTTTGGAGACTTACAGTACAGCTGATTCACTCTCGTTGAGGATTAGAAACTTAAACTCCAGAGTTGTCTTCTGACATATATCAATAGCAATTTGTTAGACGAATTATAAAGGATTCCAGAAACTGCAGTTATTGATTTAACATGTATTTTTAAAAGCCTCTATACAATAAATGATTAGTAGCAGTATTATAAAGTAGAAGATATACATTACCTTTCAGGGCACAGGTTTAAAATCTATCATTCCTTTGACTTACAGTTTATTTTATTGTTCTTATTCCACTTGTGCTAATCTACTATCTAAGTTTAGCCTATGAAGCAACCCTGGAATGCTAAGTAATTTTTCCATGTGCACTTAATTAGTGTGATTTCTAGAAGTTACCACAAGTGCATGTGATGTACTTTTAAGTAAGCGATCTCTCAGAGGGAAAAAGTCATAGCAACATGAAATTGAGAATAATTGCAATATGATTTTGTGTTCTGATAATAATGATGCCATAAGTATAAGATGAAGACATTAAATTTGATTCAGAACATAAGAGGGGTATACTGTCCCTCCCAATAATAAATCACTTAGAGAAATTTTTAGTTTATAAAAGTTTGTTGCTTGAGAAAGCATATAAACCCCTCCCAAGCTCTTTTTTAAAAATTAAGTGACCAGTGTGTCTCTTAAAGTTTCTTTGGGTAGATAAACTTCACTTGTAATTGAAAATTCTACAATTCCATAATTTTATTTAAATATATTTCTAAGAAACTACCATTAGTTTTGTTCCTTTAAAAAGAATTAGAAGTAATTGAGAAAAATTTAACCCTTCTTTATCTAGTTTACCAGTTTTGGACTGACAGTAGATTTCTTCATAGTACTGAGTAATTCAAATAGATACCAAGACCAAAGGTGCAAATACTTTCTGTGTTTTGAGGGTGGAGGGATTAGAAAAGGGATAACCTTAAGGTCTTAAGAGAGGAGATATGAGGCCTAAACAATTTTAAACAATGAATGAGAGGTTGTTATGCAGATAGCCATAAAAACTAGTAAATACTGAGCTCTTCCCTGTGTTATTAGACCTGTTCCAAATGCTATATACGTGTTAACTACTTTAATCCTCAGGATTCTATGAGGTGGGAAATATTATCTTCATTTTACAGATTAAGACAACTAACACATCCAGCTCAAAGACTCTCAGCTAGGAAACTGAGAAACCAAGTCAATCTGAGAAAGTCTGACCCTGAGTATCTCTATTAGAGGCAGGGGGAATGGCCTTCAGTTTCTCCCTCCCTTAAGCCCTTCCCGTTGAGAATGGTTAAATTAATTAAAGCTTTTCACTTCTCCCTCACTTCACCCCTCTTTTACACTTTCCACAATTCTTCAATTTTCTATGATAGTTGATGCTTTTCAGTCTATTTTCTTTTAAAACTGCCATATGTGGATAAACAAAAACTCTGTCAGAAGTTTAAGGAAAAAACATTTCCCTTTTCAAAAACCTTTTAAAAAGCTCTTATGAATCAAAAGGCTTCATGTTTTATAACTGCTGTCATTGAAAGAGGCAGAACGCTGATTCCATCTTTTCCTCTCATTCATGCTATAGCAACCCTAATCCTCCCTAAGACAATGGAGGCCTCTAGCTGAACAGGGAGTAGCGTACAAATAGGAAGGTGGGGAAGCAAAAGCATATTTATAGAATTCAAAAATATTTAAAAATCAAGGGAGTTTCACATTATCATTAGTACTAAGATGGAAAAAAAAAATCTGGGTGAGGAGGAGGAGAGCAAATGGAAAAAGAAATTTTGGACGGTGGCCAGGAAAAGCCTCTGAGAGAGTGGTCTTTGCTCCTTGATCCAAGGTTGAGGATAAGCAAGCCCAGGGGAACAGCTACAGGAAAAGCAGAGCAGTCCAGGAACAAGTGTAAAGGTCTGAAAAGAGCAAACTCTCCAAGGAAGGGAAAAAAGATCACAATAGCTGAGGGTAATGGAGAGATGATGTGAGGGATTACAAAGAAATTATCAGACAGTGCATTTTAGATCATGGTAAGGAAATTTGAGCTTTATTCTAAAAGAAATGGGAGCCAGTGAAGAAATTTAACCAGAAGAGAAGCATAATCTCATTCACATTTAAAAAATTTAACTCTGTGGGGCAACTGGCTGGCTCAGTTGGTAGAGCATGTGATTCTTGATCTCAGGGTTGTGAGTTCAAGCCCCACATTGGGCATGGAGCCTACTTAATAAACAAACAAACATAAAAATAAATAAAATAAATAAAAATAAAATAAATAATAAAAATAAAAAATAAATAAAACTCTGTAGAGAACATATTCTAAAATGGACATGTGCCAGCTAGGTGGAGATATAAAAGATGGAGTTTAGGTGAGTGGTCTGTGCTGGAAATGTTATGTTATGAGTCCTAGGAGTGGGTAAGATTGTCTAAGGATAGAGCCTGGACAGAGAAAAGAAGATGATCCAGGACCAGTTCCTGAAGCTCTCCAAACTCAGGAGCATGAGTAGGGAAGGAGAGGCTCAACAGGTCTAGCCAAGACTCAGTTATTATAAAGCATGAAGTGTTGATACAGACTTTTGAGCTTTCATGCTCATCCAGTCTATTATCATGAAGTGAGACTGTGAGTATAAGATTTTGATTTTAGTTTATGTTTTTGTCTTATAAAAAGCTGAGCAAATCTGGATTGGATTGAATTAATGGTATTAGCAATCAAATTTTGACCAGTACAAATAAGTGGATATTAAGCAATGTAATTATTAAAAAGCCAGGACTATAGCATATATTCAATGCCTTTTTAAATCTCCAAATCTTAAAAATGATGATTCTGACATTAAAGGCATCCATTATCCCATGATGAAGTTAATTAGAGTTCAATTATCCTTGGTATTATATAATAATATTTTATATCTTAGGAGAAGATACAAACCATCCACAATTCAACCACAGGCTTTCTAGAAAGATGCTGTATATTATCTGATTGTCCACTTAGCCCAGTCCACATGAACTTTAACTGACATTTTTTCCCTCAAGCTAAACTTTATTACTTTCAAAACATTTGTTGTTTTAAAGTTAGACCTACTGTGTGGTAAACTGTACCAAAGAAAACACAAGGACACAAACAACAAGAGCAATTTCATTTGATACATAAAGATCATCATAGAAAAAGTAATATTTTTATCCTGTCTCATTTTTCAGACTTTAGTATCAAATTAAGCTGGATAAAAAGTTCCAAATTTTCTTCAGGCAAAATTTTTTTGTTTTCTTAAGCAGCATTTTTCACTTAATACAAAATATCTCTGTGGCAAATGCCCAGATTTTATATTAACACAATGTAATTTTCCAGAAGAGATGTCAAATCCTATTGCTGGCCCTTTAATATGGATTGATTAGAAGCAGTGTCAGAATTCTATTAAGAACATCTGAAATGAAGAATGCCTAGAAAAGTGGGTGCATCAGTGGTAACATTAATGTTTTGTTTCAAGAGAAGGAACTGATTTTTGCTAAAATTGCACATTTCTCTGGGCCTGAATGGATTGGGTAGAATTTCAGACTGAGTGATGAAGTACAAACACATTCAAATTCTTTGTTATTTTACACGTGTATACATGGCTGTGAAGGGATTTTCTGGTTCCTTGTGATATTCATTAGCTTTGGGGGTCTCTTAAATCATGCAGCTGTAACACAGAGAGCTAGATGTGTACCTCCAATTCCAACACCTCCAGGTCATCCTGCATCTCTCACAGATCACATTTGTCAAAGTTTGCTGAGGCTTTTGGACATGGAGTTGTGTCTTCTTCAGTGCTGAAGTGACAACCATATTGTTTTTATTGCTCCTGATTACATTTTAATTTTATATTGGAAGATTCTCCTTTTTGTGTAAATTTTTCCAAGACCAGATCATGTATGTAAAATAACCAGTAGTATTTACCTATTTAAATCATAAGCTAAATAAAATGACAACTATTTTCACCATAAGTTGACCTTGAATATGACTTCTAGCCACTATGCTCATCATTTAAAGTTTAATATATACTCACCTACAACTTAGAGTTAATTTTTCTTTACCTCTTCTCTTATTCATCAGGGTCACAGATGGAAAAATTGGTTTTGTATTTTTTAGACATGAAACATTAGGACATTTTGAAAAAACATATCTGCCTATATGCTGCACTGCCTCTTTTCTTTCTTTTTTCCCCCCTGCAAAATTCCTTCTATTCACCTTATCTTCTATGCAGGTTGCTATGGTATTTTCTATGGTGCTAGCTTGATAGTTTAATATCAAGTCTTTATTAAGCAGCTAGTATGTGCCCTGTATAATTCTGCTTTATTTTTCAGGAACTTTCAGTAGCTCCACTACTTGCTAAATACCCATTTCTTTTCTATAGTAACTTTGCTTTTATACAAATTTTACTCTTGTTATGCTCCAAAGTAGCATGTCAGGTTTTTAAAGACCCTTCACCTGTAAGCATACTGGGCTTATCTGTGTGCAGATCCATTAATGTGGAATACTTTTCCTTTGCACCATCGGCCAAGTGATTTGATGCTGTATCATTTTTCAAATGTCGTCATAAGGGGCTGGTGCTTATAACAGGTTTCCCTTGGATTCTGAGCAGCCTTTCCTAAAATGCCATGAAATACCAGAGTTCCAGAGGTGAACATATAGATCATGCTCACCAAGAAATCACTCTGCATTCTAAACCATGATGTTCCTTATTTATCATCAGTATATTCCCATTTATGTTCCATTAAGCAGAGACACAATACTCATGCTTATCCTTATGACTTCATTATCTCAGGGGGAAATGAATAGGTATTTCAGCTTGTATAGCTATCCTTCAAGGTAACATTTGATATAGGTTCCAGACTATATGAGATCATTAAAAAAAAAAAAAGCTGCCATTGAGCAAATCATTCTCTGTATCAAGGACTCTTATAAACATTGTCATTGCAACCAGGCCATTTATATATTTGTATCCTCACATTTTGGAAAAAGAAAGTGAGGTTCAGAGAGATTTACAACTTGTGACCCAGCTAGCAAGTGGCAGAGAGAAGCCAGGCTGTGAGTCCAGGTCCCTGGGTTCTTTTACATTATACCACACTACCTCCCTACATTAAGAACTCTCAGATTTGTTCTGAGTGGTCCTGAGACCACTGCAACCAAGGCTTGGAAGTGTTAGGTGTCCTTTTTTTCTAATGGTTGGGATATTTAGTTAGTATTTTACCTACTTAAAGTGAGAATACCCCAAATGCAAACTTGGATACTTGTATTATGACTGACTTGTGTAAATTCTTAACTTCCATCATGGATTTTAACAAATGACCTAGCTTGCCAGTCCCCCTTCTTCCTTGTGCCTCCCCTTCCTTCCCACTCCCTTGGGACAACTTACCTGACTGTAACAATACTAATAATGCTTATAACAACACTTTCATGACACCAGCCACCATCCCCTACATTCCATATAAGACTCACTGAATACCACTGAATCATACCCAAAGCCCAAGTTGCCATGCTCAGTCTGATTTTTTATTCTTGTCTCTTTATTCCTCCCTTGGGACCTCTCCTATAGCTAACCCTCGCTCTATCTGCATTATCCTGGTCTTGCTCTCTATTTCTCCCTGGCATGCTAACTAAAGAAACAACTATTGCCAAGCTTATCTAGTTTTTAACTAGAAGTGAAAAAGGAAATATATATATCACTTCAGACTGTATCTTTTTGCTTAGGTTTTTCTTAATTAGTTGTTTGTACTTTTTAGTTTTGAATGGATCCTCCCTTCACATTTCCACCAAATTTGTGTTTCTGAAGCTTAACTTCGATTATATCATGCATATGACATTTTTAGAGTCTCCTATGACCTAAATGTTCCTAGGCTGATCAGCAGAGTCCATTACAATTTGATTAGAACTTAATATACCTCAGTCAGATGGGGATATTCCCTACCTTCTCCTACCCCAGCCAACCTCAAAGGCTTTTCTCATTTCATTGAATTTACTATGAATGGTATGAATTCTTGTTCTCTTCCCTGCTTACCCATTTTCACACATCATTTAAAGTCCCAATTTTATCTACACTCAGAAGTCCCCTTCTCTATGATGAGTATACACTAATCTCCCAATATAGAATTCATTGTCTTTGCTACTTCTTAAAACATAGAGCTTCCTAAAACATGAACTGGACCAAATGATTTTCCAAGATAAGAATTTTCAGTGACTTTCCATTGACTTTATTTTATTTATTTATTTGGGTGAGTGTGAGGAGGGGCAGAGAAAGAGAGAGAGAATCTTAAGTAGGCTCCACGCCCAGTGCAGAGTCTGATGCAGGGCTTGACTTCAAGACCCTAAAATCATAACCTGAGCCAAAATCAAAGAGTCAGACACTTAACCAACTGAACCACCTAGGTGCCCCAGTTTTTCAGTGACTTTAAGTCAAAATCCAGTCTCCCTGCCGTTAGCATCGAGAGCAGGTCTGATCAGGCCCCTGTCCACCTCTGTTCTTGTCAAGCCCTAAGTGATTAGTTCTTTCATTGAGAGGTGAAATGGGGATTCAGAACTCCAAGAAAAAGAAATCAGCCAAAAGATTTTTACCAAAATTCCTTTTGTTATTTTTATCTAACTTAATATTGAGTAATAAAAATTTACCCACGGGGCACCTGGGCGGCTCAGTGGGTTAAAGCCTCTGCCTTCAGCTCAGGTCATGATCTCAGGGTCCTGGGATCGAGCCCTGCATCGGGCTCTCTGCTCAGCGGGGAGCCTGCTTCCCCCTCTCTCTCTGCCTGCCTCTGCCTACTTTTGATCTCTCTCTCTCTCTCTCTCTCTGTCAAATAAATAAAATCTTAAAAAAAAACAAATTTACCCACATAGTTCCTCAGACCTTAACTGGTAAGATTTCTTTATTTCAGAAGTCAGGACAGTTACAATTGCTGTTCCTAATGTCACTCCACCACAGATACAATCAAATTCATCCAAAGTTAAAATCTGTGAACATGTCTCACCATTTCCTAACTTAATAAAAACATAAATCAGCAAGGATATATACTTTTTTAAAATAGAGATTGGAATTTAAGAAATTTATAAAACAGCATATACTAAATTTTTCTTCCTCTATTGTAACTTTATAAACTCTTTTATAAGTTATAAACTAACTTTATAAACTTTATAAACATCTCTTGGAACACAGTAGTTGGATTTTGTGCTACTTATACTACTGTTTTTGAAGAAGCAAAGTCAGTTTTCCAATCTCATTACTTCCCAAGTTAAGAAGGAAATATAATGTAGAAAATACTCAGAAGTCTCCATCTGCAAGCACCATGGGTCTTTTGCCTCATCTCATGTCTCTGGCTGCTTACTGTCGCCAACCACACTGGCTTCCTTTCTGTTGCTCAATAGGACCCAAGGTATTTCCTTCCTCAGATCTTTCCATGCCTGCCCAGAGCATATTTCCTTTCATCTCTTTTCATGGTCAATTCTCTCCTTTTTGGTTTGTCACCTTCTCAAATAAACCTTCACTGACTGCCCGATCTTAAAGAGGTTTTTTTCTTTAATCTCTGTTTTGGCAATCTGATAATTTATTCTATAGAACTTTTCATAAGTTTTAGTGATTCTGTTTATTCACTTATTTACTTTTTAAAAACTTCTTTCTTACTATAGACTTCATGAAAGCTGATCATGTATGTTTTATTAACTATTGGATACCCAGTATCTGGTACAGTGCCTGGCCCAGAGTTCACAACTAATAAATTCTTGTTAAATGAATACATCCCGTTTTTTTCACTTTTAATTACAATAATTACTTTTATGTGCCTAAGCCTTGATTCCTCAATTACCATGTAGTATCTTTAAAGAAACAGATCTTAAACCTCTAATCAGGGGTTATAAATACTTGTTGAATGATATGGCTTATTTATTTGTTTGTTTATCAGAATTGTCCTTCATACTGTTTTAAAACAATATTTCATTACAATGTTAGCTGATACATTTTGTAAACTTCTTAAAAATTAAATGTAACTGGTAGGGGAATTTTTAGGTCTTTCAGAGCTTAGAGCTCACACAATTTGGGGGAACTTTTGAAAGAAAAACTCTAGATACAAATTAGGCATTGGCCCTTGGTAGGGACCTGTATGAGTGAAGGGAGTCTAAAACCCAAGCTTCATTTAGTTCCACAATAAATCTGCCTCTGTTAATGGAACTGAAATCTCGATTGCAACATGTTTTTTTTTGCACTTAGGTCCAGCATTTGCAAGACAAAGTATTTGAGCCACATTTCATCTCACAGATTATTCTGTCTGGCCCTTGATGCTCACCCTTTCTCCCCACTCCCACTCCTCCTGTTTACTGTGTCCAACTAAAAGCCAATTGGCTATCAGTATAGGAAGCCAACCTCACCACAGCAGCTGTTAATACAATGGTATCAAGCTAATGAGGTCAATGTTATGTTAGCATTGCTCTAGATTCACATTGCCCTGAAAATCTTATTCTTCCCCAAGTCTCAAGTTTTCTATTTTTTCTTCTTTAACTGTCATTCTTTAACTGTCATTGGCAACAGTAACTATTTTTTTCTGTTTATTTTTTGAATTTTTAAAGAGCAAGGGTAAGACGAATGCTCAGCAATCACTACACTGTTCATGTGACTTTTATTTCCCAGCTTCTCAGTTTCTGTACTCGAAGGCAATTTGTTTTACTGATGAGGCAATAAAGCTAAGGGGAAAAATGGGAATATACTAAATATGTCACTAAGAATTAGAGTTTCTCAAATAAAATTTCCTTGCAGCAGCAGCAGGGCAGCCCTCTGCCCTGTTGTCCATATTTTAGGCCAGTGGATTATTGGCTTTCATAGTGAGCTGGAGTTCACTATGGGTCTGGACATGATCTGCCAGCTGTGAGGCAATGTTTATGTTAAAAGATCTGTCTCAGAGATTGGGAATGCTGAAACATAGGTTAAAAAAAATAAATGTCTTGAGTGATATTCACTTATAGAAAGCATTTTTATCCCGTATGAATACCTTCCTAGTCTGGAAAATATCCAGAGTTGGTTTTTTTTTTTTTTTTAAGATTTTTATTTATTTATTTGGCACAGAGAGAGACAGATCACAAGTAGGCAGAGAGGCAGGCAGAGAGAGAGGGGGAAGCAGGCTCCCTGCTGAGCAGAGAGCCCTATGTGGAGCCTGATCCCAGGATCCTGAAATCATGACCTGAGCCCACTTTAACCCACTGAGCCACCCAGGTGCCCCAAAATCCATAGTTTTAACCTCTAAGGCAGGAGTTGAAGCAGAGAGTAACAAAAGTAATGCAAACAAAAGGGCAAAGGGAGGGCCATGACTGGGGTACTCAAAGGATTGTGACATTTTGTTTTTTGATAGGAGTCCCCAGAAAGAGAGCACATAGTTAGCTCTGAAAATGTTTTCTTTCAGTCGGTACCTACCATAATGCCAGGTACTGTGCTCGACAATAGGTGTGTAGCAAAGACTAGAGAAGGAACATAGAGTATAATAGGAAATAAACACACATAAAACAATGTGTGTTATATTAGGGGGTTATACAAGGTAGCAGCCCCACAAAAGAATAGTAACTGTACTGGGGACCAGGGAAGACATCGCAGAAGAGAAGCTCCTCTGCTTCTCTGTGTAACGGGCAGACACTTAACTGAGTTTGCACAAAAGCAAAACACAAGACAATAATTTGGGTGTGATCCCAGGCAGCACTGTGAGGAAGTAAACCGAAGAGAGGAAAGTCAATGAATGGTGCAGGCATGAGTGGACTGCCACTGCAAGCAAGTGGGGCTCCATCTTATTGGTGACTCTCTGGGAAACTATGTGGAATATGCCTTGAAAATGTCCCGTCAATACTTCCCCAGGGGAAGCTGGCATATTTGCCCATCACCTTCTGTCTTCATTAGTTGAAGATTTCTCCTGATAGAGCAAGCTCTCATAGTCAGAGGATACTCTTAAGAAGAGTGAAATAGAAAGCCAGGCGTGTATGAGGAAACTGCAGGAGTCCTTCAGAGTAGACCTGTGGAGTATGGTTGAGGCACCAACAGTGTCCACTAGAACCGCCTACTCAACAGCTGTTCTCACTTTTATTCCTTATTAATAGAATTCAAGTTTTGTTTAGGTATTTGAAAGTATAATAACCAATGGACCCCTCTCCAGCTCGAGAGTGAATATTGATCAGTATAAACTAGTCATAATTATTCCATTTCTCTTGCCAGTGGTCTTTTTTAAAACATGAAACACTGACCAGTAAGATGTAATGAGATGCTGGCTCGTAGCCTTCTGGGAAATTTTTTCTCAACTTTCTCAAGGGGACAGAAGCAGGGATTCATCTTTTCTGCTGCTTGATGTGGATTTGTAAGGATATAATGCTTAAAGCTATAACAACCATCTTGCAGCCATGATAAAAAAAAAAAGCCCAACAACAAGATCCAACATATTGAGGATGGCAGAAAGGAAAGAAGGAAAATAATCTCAGGTCCTTGACAAGTTCTTTGAGCTGCTGAATTCATAACTTTGGGCCAACCTGCCCCTGCCTCTTGAAAACTAAAATAATAAGTTTACAATAATAATAACAATATTTAATAATAATAATAAGCTGAGTTTACTGACTGAATGAGGGGCATAGAGAGAGGAAGAGGTTGAGGCTGACTTGCTGAACTGGTTGAATAGGGATGGTAGATGGTGGCTCATCCGTTGTTTACCTGTTCTAGCAATAAACTTAATATCTTCTACATGAATAGGTATAACAAAAATATTTGCCTGACTTTAAGTATTTGTTGTTTCTTAGAATCACCACTTCCCCATTTATAATAAGACAGAATGACTTCCTGGATCACAGTGAGCTTATTGAATAGTGCTTCCAGACCTCACTGTTGAGTTACTTTCTCTAGTTCCAGCCTCTACTATGATCCTGCCTTCTTTTCTTTCCATGCTAACTGGCACAGTAGAGGTCTCAGAATTATTTGCTCCAACCCTTGCCCTGTAGAAACAAGTGTACATTTGGAGCAGGATATGAAGTCTCAATGTGTTTACTTCCTCCAGGGAGGAATTTACTTCCTCCGTGGAGGAAGTAAAATGTCACCATGTTTTTAAAGACTAGACTTCTGAAGATAAAGTGTACAAATTTTAGGTTGCAAAGGAGTGGGATTCTAAACTCATGATCTTTTTGAGGACAAGTGTTTTCTAGCAGAGAAATAAAATATTTCAGAAGAAAGCCTATAGAGGGTAGAGGAATTTCTTGGAGAGGAGAGTAGGAGGAGAGGACAACAAGACATAGAACAGGAATCTTGGAATTTAGATACCAGGGCCCCATCCCCTACAATTATCCATAGCAAAAAAAAAAAAAAAAGAAAAGAAAAAGCACCTGGATCTATGGAACAGCAGTAGAACTACTGTGAGGGGCATTGTTCTACTGCTAAGAAGCCATGTTAACCCCCAGAAAACCTAGGTTAGACTAGAACCTCACCTGGAAAGGCTGCCCATCCAATAGGAACACATTTGCTTACCTTCCTAACATTTGGGAAGAAAAATACATATTTTTAAATATGAATTAAAGTCTAGAAAACTTTTATCTTTATTGTTATCCTTGATAAATTTTCCAACATCTGATAATTTTTTTCCTTAGAATCAAGGCAGTCAGAAAATACAGAGTGTACATGTGAGGTAATTATGGACAAGAGGAGAAAGAACTGGTTTTTTTTTTTTAGAACTTTTTTTTTAAGTTTATTCATTCAAAAACATTTGTTAATACCAACTACGTCCCCTGCATTAGTCTAAGTGCTGGGAATACTAGCGTGAACAAGACTGCCTTTGTGGAACTTATACTCTGGTGGAAGAAGCAGACAATGAACAAGTAAGCAAGTAACAATTTCAGGATGTGATATGTGCTAGA
>CM053606.1:138499776-138523525 GCA_028646535.1 Procyon lotor | reverse complement strand
TTTTTTTTTTTTAGAACTTTTTTTTTAAGTTTATTCATTCAAAAACATTTGTTAATACCAACTACGTCCCCTGCATTAGTCTAAGTGCTGGGAATACTAGCGTGAACAAGACTGCCTTTGTGGAACTTATACTCTGGTGGAAGAAGCAGACAATGAACAAGTAAGCAAGTAACAATTTCAGGATGTGATATGTGCTAGAATGAAAAACGGTGATAATTTAAAGAGAAACTAGGGAAGGAAGGCAGCACAGTTTGGAGGAACTATTTTACATAGAGTAATCAAGGAAGATTCTTAATAGAGATAAAATCACCAGCCTTGGTAAGACTAGGACAGAGTGGTAAGGACTGAGACTGGAGATAATGCATTAGAAGGAGTTTGGTCTTTATTGTAAAACACAGCAAAATGTCATTGAAGAATTTTAGGTAGGGGAGTGATGTGATATTATTTACATTTTTTAAAAGTTTATATAGGGACAGAAGGGGAAGCAAAAGAATATCTTTTACTGGGTGGCTCAGTCAGATAAGCATCCAACTCTTGATTTTGGCTCAGGTCATGATCTCAGCGTTGTGAGATCAAGCGCTGTGCTCAGTGCAGAGTCTGCTCCAGATTCTCTCTCTCCCTCTGCCCCTCCCCCCACTTGCTCTCTCATAAACAAACAAACAAATAAATAGATAAATAAATAAATTCTTTAAAAGACATTGTGAAGATGCTGTCACAGTAGCCCGATTTTCCAATGAGTCTTAATTAATTAGTTAGATGGAAATAATTGAGAGCTGTTAGAAAATACTAGAAAAGTTTATTCCTTCATCTTAATGAGGTAGGCTTTAGCTCAAGTAAAACTTCAAAATTGCATGTATGGTAAAAAGGTAATAATACCTCCTAATGCTAGTTCTATTAAACAAAAAAGATCCAAAAGTATAAGGATAGAAAAAGAAGAAATAAAACACTCAATATACAAAGATGATATGAATGTCCAAGAATCTTATTAACAAACTATATAACTGATGAAAAGAAAACAGAACAAAACAGCACAGTGGCTGGATTCAAGATCAAGTAATAAAAATTGGTTGGGAATTCTATTGCCTACGAAAAAAGAGTAGAAATAAGTTATAGTAAGTTTTAAAAATATGTATTTCATATATATTAAATTTTATAAAGAATCTAGGAATTCAGTTTTTTCAAATGTGTAAAATTTATGGAGGACATTGTAGAACTTTATTGACAGTTTTCTATACAAATGGACACTATATCATGTTCATGAATAAGAAGGCTGTCTTTTGTAAACATCTCCATTCTCCCCAAACAGACCTTGAACATTCATTATAATTCTGATCAAAATCCCAACAAAGCTATGTTTATTTGTTTGCTTGTTCATTTCAAAAAGTTGAAAAGGTAATTCATGTAGAAGAGCAAAAAGTAAAGAATAAGAAAATTTGTGTGTGTGTGTGTGTGTGTGTGTGTGTGTGTGTGTGTGTTAGTCACCATATGGTACATCATTAGTTTTTGATGTAGTGTTCCATAATTGTTTGCATATAACACCCACTGCTCCATCTAATCTGTGCCCTGCTTAATACTCATCACCAGGCTCACCAACACCCCCCCACCCCCCACCCCCTCCCTTCTAAAACCCTCAAGTCTGTTTCCCAGAGTCCATAGATAATTTTAAAGAATGAGTGGTAGGAGGAAAGAAAAAAGAGACTTCCCTACAAAGAATCAAAATTTATTTTAAAGTTACAGTAATTAAGACCGTGATACTGACATAGAAACAGACAAATAGACCAGTAGAACAAAACTGATTGCCCCCAAACTCTACATATGCATCAATGGCATTATAAACTTAGGTAAAAAATGGACTATTCAATAAGTTGTGCTGGGAAAATAGATATTAATATTGAAAAATAAAATAAGATTAGGTTCCTATGCACAAAGATAAATTTCAATTTGGCTACAAACCTAAATATGAAAAGTAAAACTTCTAGAAGAAAGTACATAAGAATATTTTGTAACTCAAGTTTAGATAAGGATTTCTTTTTTTTTTTTTTAAAGATTTTATTTATTTGACAGCGAGAAACACAGCGAGAGAGGGAACACAAGCAGAGGGAATGGTAGGGGGAGAAGCAGGCTTCCCGCGGAGCAAGGAGCCCGATGCGGGGCTCGATGCGGGGCTCGATCCCAGGACCCTTGGATCATGACCTGAGCCGAAGGCAGGCACTTAACAACTGAGCCACCCAGGTGCTCCTACATAAGGATTTCTTAAGCAAGACTCAAAAAGGACAATTCTGGGGAATGTACTGACAAATTTTATATTAAAATGGAAGTTTACTATAAATAAAAGGCACTAAAAATGAAAGATGAGCCAAAGCCTGGGATATTTTCAATGCATATAATCAACAAGAGATTTGGTATCTGGAATATGTAAAGAATCCCTCCAAATGACTGAGAAAAATAAAAAGCAGTAATAAAAAAAATGAGCTAAGATGACCACCAACTAAATCTCAGGTAACTTGAAAAGCAAATAAATTTATGAAAAAAGGTTTGATCTCCCTAGTGAGCAAGAAAATGCAAATTAAAATAATAATGACATTTCTCCAAAGAAGACATATAACGGCCAATAGACACATGAAAAAATGTTCAGCATCACTCAACATCAGGGAAATACAAATCAAAACCACAAGAGATACCATCTCACACCAGTCACAATGGCTAAAATTAACAAGTCAGGAAACAACAAACCTTGGCGAAGTTACAGAAAAAGGGAGCCTTTTTACACTGTTGATGGGAAACTGGTGCTGATGCAAGCTTGTGCAGCCACTCTGGAAAACAGTATGGAGTCTCCTCAAGAAGTTAAAAATAGTGCTACCCTATGACCAGCAATTGTAGTACTAGGTAGTTACCCAAAGGATACAAACGTTGTGATCTGAAGGAGCACCTGCACCCCAATGTTTATAGCAGCAGTGTCCACAATAACCAAATTATGGAAAGAGCCTAGATGTCTAGGTGTCCATCAACAGATGAATGGATAAAGAAGATGTGGTATATATATATAATGGAATATTTCTTGGCCATCAAAAATGATGAAATCTTACCATTTACAGTGACATGGCTAGAACTGAAGAGTATTTATGCTAGGCGAAATAAATCAATCAGAGTAAGGCAATTATCAAATGGTTTCACTCATATGTGGAATTTAAGGGACAAAATAGGATCATAGGGGAAGGGAGGGAAAAATCAAATAAGTTGAAATCAGAAAGGGAGAAAAACTGTAAGAGATTCTTAACTATAAGAAAGAAACTGAGGGGGGATAGGGTAACTGGGTGATGGGAATTAAGGAGGGCACGTGACGTAAAGAGTACTGGGTCTTATATGCAGTGGATGAATACCTGAACTCTATGTCTGAAACTAATGATATACTATATGTTAACTAATTGAATTTAAATAAAATAAGTTAAAAAACAATAATGAAATATATTTACTGCCACTAGAATGGCAAAAAATTGAAAAAGTGACAAGTATTTGTGAGGAAGAAGAATATCAAGAACTCTCATATGCTGTTGATGGGGAGTAAATTATATCAAATAATGGAGAGAAACTTGGCAATATCTGAGAAAGTCGAGGATAATTAAGGCCCAGCAATTCCTTACTGGGTATATCTTAAAGAAATTCCGATACATGTACACAAGGCATTGTGCACTAGAATGTTCCAAGCAACATTGTCTCAGTAGTGAAAGATAGCAAATTTCACAAATTTTCAGCAATAGAAAAATGGATAAATTAACTGAAGTATAGATGCAAAGTAGATCATGAAGTAAATTTAAATAGACTATGGGTCTGTTTCAGTGAATTAACTAGGCCTACATGTTTCAGCCTGGATAAATCTCAACAATGTAAATTTGAATGAATGAGCAAGGTACAAAAGCAAACTTATATAGAAACTTAAAATTTACAAAAGAATACAATTTTAAAAAATACATATATTTTAGATATAGCTATCTAGTAAAAGAACATGTGTGAAAATGATAAAGACCAAAGTCAGAATAGCAGTTATCTGTATGGTTGGAGAAAGAGGATTGAGATTTCGGATGGGTTAAATAGAAAGCTTAAATTTATATATGATGTTTTATTTCAAAAAAAAAAAATTTAAGCAAAATAGGGAAGTGTTACTTGAGCAAATAAGAGGTGATTATCTTGTGTTTAATATTATTCCTTACTGTTCTTTATTTTTCTGAAATCTGTATTATAAAGGCATGTTCTATATATAGTGGTTGCTAATTCAAGTGCCTAGTCGTGCTTGTCACGGGTTATAAATGCAAGAGGCCTTCCAGAGGGGCTCTGGCACTTGAGACCCACGTCCCATCAGGAAGGGCAACTGCTGCCCATCCCTAGTTATCTGTTCCAGCAGGATTTCGGACTTTGTGTAGCTAGATCTGATTTTTCCAGAGAAATCAATAATCTGGACTTCTGTTAAAATGTGAAATGTTCGGCAACAAATTCAAATTAACTAAACAAAGCATAATGAAACACTATGAGGATCCAAACCAAAAAAAATAATAAATAATGCCTGTGTGTTGGATTCAGCCTACTAGTTTCTAGTCTGCCCGCCCACCTCCACTGTGAGATCTTCTATCATAGTATCTTTGTGTGGCAAATGTAGGCAAAATATTGTAAAGTGTTTTATTGTGAAGGATGATGTTATTCAAGTGAAGAAGGCAAAAGTGTTTTGGGGCTCTGCAGAGAAAGTGTACTCACCAGATTCCCTGTAGCCCTGCAGAGAAGGACTTTGGCTGTGCTAAGGATGATTTTTAGCATCTTGTGTACTTTACAGTCTGCAAATCCTTCACTGTGAGGATCTCAAAAGAGAAGCCAGACTTTTCCATTGACTCCAAGGCTGTGTCAGCAAATGCCAGACCCAGCAGGCCCTTTCTATTGTATGTTAAGGCTCCAAACAGCTGTAAATCGTTTGTGCCAAGATCTCTACAAGTGTGACAAACACACAGCATTCTACATACCCCAGGAGGCCAATTAAAAAGCTAGGAGACCACAGATCACAATCTCTGAACACAGTCACCACACCTCTCAGGGCTATTAGCCATGATGTTTTTTTCTGTTCTCTCCTCATCAGAAATGAAGCTTTGAGTTGGAGATTATTTATCCATGGGTTTTGGGTTAAATTTTAGCAGAGTGTTTTGAACTGAATATCTCCAAAAAAGAAGCCATTGCGTACATGTCTAATCTATACATTTTCTTATCAGCATGTTCTCATGTGAGGGAATTATATAGCTTTTTCTTGCACATTACCCAAGCCCATTGGAGAGTAGGGTCAGTTTATTCTTTGGACGGGTACTACAGTTATTAAAACCTCCTCAAAAGTGCTGAAAAGATCCTTACATACTAGAAATCATTTGTGAAACCTTTTGTAGGGATAAATGATACATTTTAATTTACAGGATTTGAGAGCAGAAAATAAATCCCTTTTAAAGGAGCTTTGTTCCATTTCTGTGTTGACACATTTTAAATATTCTTCAATTCTTTATCATAGCATTCTTGTGTCTTTGGACCAGATTCATAGAGTAACATATTGTAATATAGTATTAACTACATGGGGTTGAAACAGCCACAGAGGGATAAATGAACTAATGATCATGTGGTATTCTCGCAAATATTTGTGTCACTGCCAGCTGCCATGATACCTTAGGAATAATTGGTATAAGGGGACATTTACAACAAATTGGAAGTCTTCTGGTGTGCATTATACCAAAAGCAAGAGCGGGTAAAACAGAATGAAAGGTACTGATGTAGAACTCCTGCCTAATGGAAAACAAAATACAAATAAAATAAATATGAGGCCTAAAGATGAACCTAACATTTTTAAGTCTGTGTATAGAAATTTCTCATATTTGGATATTCTTCACAATGAAAAGTCATCAAATTCCTTGAATCTTTTTAAGTAGAGAATTACTCCTCAAATCGACTAAAAACACGTAAAACAAACAAAAAATCTGTGTGTACTTATGTTGACAGACTGTGTGGATACATCCACATTTAGAATATATGTTAGGAATGAAAACATTAACTTAGATAATTCAGGGAAAATGAACAAACCACCACTGAGGGGAAAAGCCAATTGTACACACTAAATTTCCCTATGCTGTTGTATTTACCTTTGTTTTGTTGTTTAGAAGCAAAAAAACAATAAGTTCTGGCCTCCTTTTGCTATTTATTGAAATAACTAACAGATCAGCAATGATTCAATTCTATGTGGTTAGTCAAGCTTTATCACAGGGGAGCCTTGAACAAAACACTCAGTAATCCTGTCATTTGTCTTACCAATGTCTTTCCACTCATCTGCCTTGCAAACCACAATTTTGTTTGGGTAGCAGTCCCCCAGCAGCAGGCTAAGGGGATAATTTCTTTTTTTCTTTTTTTAAGATTTTATTTATTTACTTGACATAGAGAGGTCACAAGTAGGCAGAGATGCAGGCAGAGAGAGAGGGGGAAGCAGGTTCCCTGCTCAGCAGAGAGCCTGATGTGGGGCTCGATCCTAGGACCCTGAGATCATGACCTGAGCTGAAGGCAGAGGCTTTAACCCACTGAGCCACCCAGACGCCCCTCAGGGGATAATTTCTTACTGGTCTTTATCACTTATAGGAATTTCATTCTTTATTGGCCTACAGGTGAGCATGACACCCAGTTCAGGAAAATGAGACACAGGGAGAATCTCCTTGAGAAAAGAAAGTCTCTTTTCTGCCTGTCCCACTCTTTCTTGCTCTGAATATCCTCTTGTAAAGTTGTAATCATTTTGTGATCATGGATAGGGGTTAAGGTACAGAAACCAAAAGAATTCCAGAAACATTGACTAACACCCTGGCATTGTTGAACCTCTGAGGGAACTGCCTATATCCAGATTTCTTGTTAAGTGAGAAAATTAATTTCTGTGTTTCCATGACTCTAAAGTGGCCTAAAACTTTCAGGTAAAAACATATTAACAAGTATGTCTACATGAAAAGTTAGGCTAAAAAGAAAACCAGAAAGAATAAATAATGAATGTGGACTGAGTCACTATGTCCAAGCTCTATTTTTACCATTCAGATTCTCACTTATGCCTTTAGTAACAATCCTATGATTGTTACACACTAGCATTATCTTTATTAGTAAAGATGGTGAGGTATAAAAATGTTAGCAGTACAAATAGTAAGTGATAGAATTAGGTGCTAACCGCTTTACCCCAACCCAGGCAAACAAAATGATTATAGATAAAACTGTCAAAGAAGAATGTTCTCAGGTAATGAAATCTAATGAAAGAAGTATAATGGGTTCTCCTGTCATTGTTCACTGCAATCTGTGTTCTGCATTGTTGCAAATACAGTGCCTTGTATTCAGTAACACTAAATCTTAGTAAAGCACAGGTACAGGGAACTTTTCACAACTCCAAAATGTAAGCAAAATGCTCTTAATTAAACAACATGATAACGATTATCTCAAATACAATTTAATGAGAAGGTTGACAAAACAAGCAAAAGATGAAGTAAGATTACCATCACCAGTATTCAATCAATGGATTTTCATTTTGCTTATAATAGAAACCAGGAAGCAAGGAAAAATTTGCTTTTTCAGCATCAAGCATATAAATAGCAACCATCACCAATGGGAGTAAAATGCATACTTGGGAAATAGGAATTTGTACCCAAACTGGTTTCCTATGTGCTTCTAATGAATCATTATAAAAAATAATAAATAAATAAATAAATAAATAAATAAATAAATAAATAAATAGATTTAAAGATGTGATACAGAGAGACATACTGTGCACTTATTCCTGTGTAGACTTTTGAATGCATTAGTCAATATATTTCTATCATGAACATATATCTTATAAATGGTAGTATCTCCTCTCCTTGATTCATTTTCTAAGCTCAATTTCTTTTGACCTTCCCTAGAGTATTTGCTTTCAAATTGCATTACATTCTTGTTTCATTTGTGTTTAGACCCCATACTTCCATCAGTACTTTGATAATAATATGATATATTTGCAAACTAGTTTCTATTTAACTCTGGTTTGAAGATTTTCTCTTTATAAAACTGAGCTTATTAAAATAATTCACTTTCATTTAGATACATGGAAAACAAGGGAGAACCAAGATTAAAGGGAATGGGTATGGTAAAAATATTATTAAGATAATCATGTTGGAGAGTAACCGCTCTTAGAATGCACATTAATTTTTGGCAAAATTTTTAAAAAATATCCCAGATTACCAAAAACAAACCACACTCATTAATATCTTTTGAAATGGCAGCTGCAATAGTGCTAGGTATATATTCAATTTTCAAGTTGATTTCTCTATCAGAAGGGATATAGGCAAAATTTGAAGTAGGCCAAATTTGTCTTCTCTCCTCCCAACTCTAAGGTTTGGATTTTTTTGTACTGTAGTGGAAGCCTACACTCACTGTGATCCTCTGGGCAAGTTCACAAGCATATCTAAGTCTACTTTTCTCATTAAAAATAAAAAGGTATCCTATGGCCTTACAGTCTTTGTGATAATTGCTTGAGATAATGCTTGTGAAACGATTTTGTGTAACATTCAACATTCTAAAGGTTTTTATCCATTCCCTTTATGTCATCATAACTTGCTTATTATTTAGGGAACCAATGTGGCTTAATATCATCTGTCATAGTTATTTGTGTTTTGGGGTATTTTAGCTTAAAGGAAAGAAAAACTGATGTTAATCCTGAGAATCCCACATTTGTCAGTCTTCTAGGGTAACTGAACAAATTTGCTCAGCTACATATTCTGTAGACACTAGGAAATTCAGGACCTTCCACGGTTTCCCAGGCGTTTCTTAGGAAAGTGGGGGCATGGGAGAGGCTCAAGGGATACAGTTATCTCCCATTCAGTCCCAATGTCCATTCACTGCCTTGCCTCTGAGACTTTTATTTATCTGTATGGTTAACCCAAATTCATTTTCCAAAGCTCTACTAACAAATGACTGTTGGGTGAGTAGACAATGTTTTATTAAACAAAACACTTGAGGAGGAGGAATATGCTCAACATACAAAAGGAAAAATGAAATTACTCATTAGGAAATTGTTTTAAACTGTGCTGTTTCCCCATCTTTGGACATTTCTCTGTCTTTCCTCTTCTAGTACCATCCTCTCATCCCTGGCTAGAACTCCCAAACCTCTAGTTCATACCCCCACACCCAACCAGCTGAAAGTTCCTGTCTACGTTATGCAGACAATTTTTCTTTTTTCTTCCCCCTTTCAACTTTCTCCTTCCAGACTATGCCTGATGACCCTGTCATCACTTATATATCATGTTCATTAAGATATTTTTCTAAGTATAAGAACAGTATAGACTGTATCCTTTGCTGTGCGGAAGCCTTATATACAAATGGCTAACAGACACATGAAAAAAATGTTCATCATCATTAGCCATCAAGGAAATTCAAATCAAAACTACATCAAGATACCACCTTACACCAGTTAGAATGGCAAAAATGACAAGGCAGGAAACAATAAATGTTGGAGAAGTTGTGGAGAAAGGGGAACCCTCTTACACTGTTGGTGGGAATGCAAGCTGGTACAGCCACTTTGGAAAACAGAGTGGAGTTTTCTCAAAAAGTTAAAAATAGAGCTACTCTATGACCCAGCAATTGCACTACTGAGTATTTACCCCAACGATAAAGATGTAGTGAAAAGAAGGGCCACATGCACCCCCAGTGTTCGTAGCAGCAATGACCGCAATCGCCAGACTGTGGAAAGAGCTGAGATGCCCTTGACCAGATGAATGGATAAACATGTGGTCCATATATACAATGGAATATTACTCAGCCATCAGAAAGAATGAATACCCAACTTTTGTATCAACATGGACAGAACTGGAGGAGATTATGCTAAGTGAAGTAAGTCAGGTAGAGAAAGTCAATTATCATATGGTTTCACTTATTTATGGAACATAAGAAATACATGGAGGACATTAGGAGAAGAAAGAAGGGGGCGGGAATCGAAGGGGGAGAAGAACCATGAGAGACTGGGACTCTGGGAAACAAACAGGGTTTTAGATGGAAGGGGGATGGGAAGTTGGGTTTGCCTGGTGATGGGTATTCAGGAGGGCATGAACTTCATCGAACACTGGGTGTTATACACAAACAATGAATCATGGAACACTACATCAAAAAGAAATGATGTACTGTGTGGTAACTAACACAACATAAAAAAAAAAAAAGTGTGAGAGAGAGAGAACAGTATAGAGAGCTAAGCAGAAGCATTGAAATTAGAGTTTACCTTTTAAATGGCTTGAAGCACTATGCCAAGTGCTCCTGTGAGTTGTTTTAGTTAACTTTCACAACAATTTTATGAGATAAGTACAATTATTACCCTAATTTTACAGATAAAATTACTACACTAATTTTAGAGTTGAGGAACCTGAGGCCAAATCTATATCTACTCCCTTGTTTCTGTTCTTAATATTTTCTTAAACAGCAAGGATTTTATATAAACTAGATTTAAATAATATTCTGATCTAAAAGGGTGAGATGAGGTTCTATCCAATCAAAAACAGAAATAATCAGGCTCACTGTTGGAAAATAATTGGAATAAAGTGATTGTGTGTGTGTGTGTGTGTGTGTGTGTGTGTGTGTGTGTGTGTTTAGCTTTCTCTACCCTTAATTGCTCTCATAGATATACTGTAATTATCCTTGGACCTTATTTATCCACTGATTATATACTAGATCTTATCACTTATTCTGCTATTTATCCTTATTCATGATAGTTTTTATTCAGCTGTGAATTGTCACAGTTTTGGAGAAAATAGACTTTTTCTTTACTTTTGTATCTTATAGGGATTCATGAGTCCTTATCAAATTAGTTTACAATTGTGTCAACATTGTCACTTCTTTCTTTTTCTTTTTGACATTCTTAAATTGTCTTTTTTGTTTGTTTATTACTTTTAAAATATTTGGGAAAATTCAACCTGAATTTGTGGCTTGATGACAGAATTGGGAGTGTTGTGTTCTGATCTTAATACTCTCCCAAATTACTAACAGATCTTTGGCAAATTAAAAAATTAATCTCATTCTCTGAAACTTCATTTTAAATTGGGGAAAATGTCTATTTCCATAAGAGTACAGAATACATTAAGGAAGAGATTATTCTAAAGGGATTTTATAGATGATTTAATGGGATTTTGCAATATGCAAAATTAAAAGACATATAATAATAGTATGTGTTCTACTTGTTCTGCATGTAAATGCTTTTAATTAAACTCAGTGTAAGAGGACTTTAATTTGCACTCCAAGTAATCTTAGTCATAAGAAAATTCTAGTAATCAAAAAATGAAGGATTTTTTCTTTTTATAATTCATACACGTAATGAGCTAAATTGTTCTGCAAAGATCATAGAAACTTCATTATAAAAAAATTACTTTTAGAGAATATATGTGTTATTTACTTCTATATCTTTAGAAATGCATGGTTATGATACTACTTTTTTTTTTCATTATTAGGTATCTACTGCATCCTACTGGGACTGAGGATGTGGCTGTCTTTCCTTTCCGCGTCCCATCATATAACACTTCCTTCCCATCTCTTATCCTTCTACCATAGTTAAAGCACAATTTCAGTTCCATCATTATTCAGTATTCATAGTAGTATGACTTTTTAAGTGTTATTCAAACCCGTATCTTTGAAAAGACTATGGTTACTTGGTTTTTTACTATCCTTACCTTTATCCTAGAATTAATAATTTCCTCTTTTTCTTCATTTTCATTTTCAATATATTTCTCATAAATTCAAATTCAAACCTCAAACTCTCTTCCAATTATATGAATCTCCACTTAAGAGTTTAGATACTTCAGATATTCTATTAGTTTTGTCTTCTTGGAAAAATCACTCCTGGAACTTTCTGGGCTATTGTCATCCAGATTGCATACGCCCCTGGGATTGAACCTGGAGCTTCCCGGCCTGCTGCCATCTAGGTTGCTATAACCCTGGAATTGATTTCCATTACTTCTCTTTCCAAGTTTCCAGTTTCCTTCACTTCCATTGCACTTGCTTCCAATAGCTTCCCAACAAAGGTAAATGGGAAAACATTTTTTGAGACTTTGCACGTCTAAAAATGTGTTACTTCCATTCTCACACTGTATTAATAGTTTATATGATATATGTCTCCATTTGAAGTCATTTTGCCCCCAGAATTTTGTAGGCATTGCCCCGTTGTCTATCTCGCAGTGTTTATATCCAGACTTTGAAAGCCTTTCTGATTCCAGCTTTTTTGTTTGGGACCTATTCTTTTGTCTCTGGAGCTTGTTGGCTGTTTCCTTCTTCTCTCGTTTTCTGAATTTCACTGAGATTAGTCTTGGTGTGGATCTCTTTTCATTTGTTGTGCTGGGTGCTTTATTTTTTTTTTTTTTTAAGATTTGTTTATTTATTTTAGAGGAGAAAGGAGCATGTGAGCAGGGGGAGGAGCGGAGCGGGAGAGAGTCCCAAGCAGACTCCCTGCTGACCTGGAAGGCCAACCTGGGTCTCCATCTCAGGACCCTAATATCATGACCTGAGCCTTTTTTTCTAAGAAGGATTTTTTCTTTTCCCTCTCTGTTTTCTTACTCTCCCTTTCTTGAACTCTGGGCAGGCTAGGTGGTGAAGTCCCCAGGCTCTGAAGTCAGACTGCCTGGGATTGAATCCTAGACCTTCTATTTATTAACAGTGTGACTTAATTTTCTTGTGCCTCAGTTTTTCCACTAGGATAATGGAAACAATAAAAGTACCTACATCATTAGGTTCTTATGATTAGTCAATGATATAGTATATGAATGCCTATGTGCACATCATAAGTGCCAAATAACTGTTTTTAATATCCTGGACAGTTAATCTAATGTTCTGTCTTTTGTTCCCTACCCACAAATTCTTTGTCTTTGTCACACTCTCTAGGAGATTTCCTCAGCTGTATCTTCCAACTATTATTTTTTCCTGCTTTCATATGTTTAATTTCCAACAGCTCTTTCTTGTCTCTTGTTTGTACTATCTTCTCACCCTCTGATAATTTAATGATTATATCTCAGTTTTCTTATTGCATAGTCTCCTTTTCCTTCAAAGTATTACTTTTTCTTTCTTTTTCATTCTTTTTATGTTCCATGTTAAAGCCCTTCCTTGGATGTCCAGTAATCTTGATTATCAGTTCATATTTAAGGATAGGGGACTGGAACAACTGAAGGGCTGAAAAACTGAAGATTGGAAGATCTGAGCATGAGAGATAATTATTGAACATGAGCATAACAGTAGGATAATTTGGCTGGGACATTTTGTTGATCAGTACCCAATTTTAGAGTCTTCAGATATTTAGATGTATTTGGGTACAACCATTTTCCCCTGAAGAGACTCTTCCAATTCCTTCCCAGAGGATAAAGGCCTGGCTTCCAGTGTTCTGGGAGCCAAATGAGCAGAATTAGACATTTCAGTGTTCTGCTTTCAGTAAGGTACTCCTCACTCAACAAGTGTCCAGTGTCGGCCATTCCTGAGCCCTTGTTGTATTTTCCTGTTCACACAATAAATTTCCGGTCTTCCATTGGACAGTGGTGGTCTGGGAGCTGCATAGAATAAACTGTACATCACCAGTTCCTGACATTTTAGAGGATCCTGCAGAATAAACGAAGTTCATTCTTTACTGTTTCCACTGCAGCTTGGGATTTAACTTTCTCAAGTATGCTACATCAGTTCTACTTTTCCAGCTGCTTCCCAGCTCCCCAAATTCTGTGCTATTTTTCCTCTTTTATTTTCCTCCATCCACTTGGGTTCATTTCTTTTAAAAAAATCAATTTTCTGATTTTTCTTGGTGAAGTTGGGGGAGGGTCTGAAGTTTGGTGCATGTATATTCAATTACCCATTTTTTGCCTGGAAGTTGTAAAGCAAAGCCTTCATTGGGTCTTAAAGATTGCCAATCTGCCCAGATCCACCCAAGATAGAGATTTTTCCTCAACTCTTAAATTGGGATATTTGATAGAGATTTTGTCCCTGCCCCATGGTATTGCAATCTACACAAGTCATCTCTTTGAATAATTTCTGTGACTCTCCATATTTAGAAGATTAATCCTTAACACCTAAATTTTTTATACTTCAAGGTTTATATACTTATTGAATGGAAGGAAAGAAAGGGCAACTTAATCATTGGCCCACTTTCTCTACTTCTTATGGACCATTTTCTGAGGTACAAAACAGATGAGACAATGGAGACTCTGGTTATGGGAGGTTTAAAAAAATAAATTCAGTTAAGCATAGACAAGTTAAGAGATAAAGAGTCCTAGTGGCCATGAGTTCCTACTCCAGGTCTTCCTTGATTTTATGACTTACATTTGTATCCTTTCTAATTACATGTATGAACAAATAATTATTTCTTTCCCTAAAATAATTTAATTTAGGATTCTGTTTCTTACTATTGAAAGAGTATTGACTAATTTATTAAAGGATGAACAGAGATTCCCAGTACTAAGAACATGAGGGTAATTTTCATCAATATAATAAGCATAGAATTTTTAAATTGTCTATGTAAGTATAGAGACATTTTATTTCTACTTCAATATTTTGCTCCTGGAAAAAGATAGTTACAGAGCACATCTATAAACACGTACGAAGAAAAGCTTACTTTTTTTTTTAAGATTTTATTTATTTGACAGAGAGAGATCACAAGTAGGCAGAGAGAAAGGGGGAAGCAGGCTCCCTGCTGAGCAGAGAGCCAGATGCAGGGCTTGATCCCAGGACCCTGAGATCATGACCTGAAGCGAAGGCAGAGGCTTTAACCTACTGAGCCACCTAGGCGGCCCAAAAAACTTTCTGTCTTAACATTTCTTCCCTTATTCAAATCTCAGAGGATTTAATTTAGTGAATGGGGTATATCCAGGTTAAATTTTTCTAGAACTCTTCCTTAAAATTTTGGTGCATACTTTTCCTTATCTTCTAGCAGATGTCCAAATAATTTGACATGAAATTATTAAATTCAGAGTGATTACTCAACTGATAAGTCTCATCATTCATATTAAAATTGGTAACTCAGGTAGATAGTATCCATTCTCCAAAATATATAATTTTAATATAAATTTCCATATACCATTTTTTTTGAGATTCAGAGACCATTATGTCAATAATACAGTTCTAGTTTATGATAATGAAATTATTCCTAGTTTTATAATGGCGTAAGTGTGTAACTATTTGGGTATAGAAAGACAGAGTACCAAGATTATGGCTGCTTGGTCAAGTGAACAAATTAAAATTTGCTGCTTTGAAGGCTCTGTTTCCAATTTTTTAGAAGTCGGCCCTCAAATGTAACCTAATAGCTGCAGCACGTGTAATCATCTATGCAGCACCATCACAGACTACACCACTGCTTATCTTACCTTATCTTTATCATCTCAACACTCAACATACAGGCTGTAGCTATGTCTTTTCTCACCTCTGTCCCTTATGCTACAGGTTCTTAAGAAAAGCTCTCTATTTATATAAATTGGTTACAAAAATCCCCTAAACCTTGATCTTGATCATTGACAATTTCACCGAATTTAATCATTTAAAAATTTGTGTCATTTTTTTAGAATAGCCACCTTAAAGAGGACTAAATCTTCAATAGAAATAAAAATAAAATATAAAATACAACAAAATAATCAACTTAATTCTTCCCTCAGGTGAGTAAATATAGTTTCACAATGAGTATAGATAAGAACCACATGTGCTCACCTGAAAAGACAGTAGAATTAACCAGCTAGAGAACTCCCTAATCTTCAAGCAACCGTAACTTGTCTTCAGTTAACCTCTGACACACATTACTTTCATCTTCTCATCTCTCTCTGCTCATGCTTCAGGCCCAAGTGCTCAATATATAGGAAAAGGGCTGTGATACACAAAGGCATACCAGAGGGGCTACTTTTTATCTCAGGCAAAAAAACTGTTCTCTGTTCAAATCTGGGTGTTCTTGGGTTCCTTTACTTCCACTCCTCTCACTATTGGAGAAGGGGAAGGGGTGTCAGTGATTTAAGTAATCAGTCTCTATATAAGAACTCTTATTCATGTCTTGTTTCTATAGTTGCCCTATAGCATCTCAGCTGAGAAGCCCTAGTGGGCTTTTTAGGTGCTATCAAGCTCAGCTTTCAGTTTCTCAAGTTCATCTTCAAGTAAGTCAGGACATCTGGAAGTCCATCACTGTCTTCAATCAAGCTCCTAAAAATTATCGACCTCATAACCAAATGTATTTAATAGGCATCACTATGTCACTGACCCTTCAGCTTCTGGAACAGGAGCAAAGAAAAAGGAATGGATATATGGCAAGCAGAGCTCCAGCAGAGCTGCTGTTGTATAAACATGGCATAACACAGGCAGAAAAAAACATCTTTGGGATTGGTAAGGTGCATATTTTTTCACTTTACACGGATTGTAACAACTGGCTTTTCTGGCTATGAAAAGAAGTAAACTGGTAAAAACTTGTCAAATGCTATCATTTATTGTGCATGCCACTTGTAGAACGTGTTCGTGCAGGAGGACTTGCCCTTTCCATATGGTTTAAGTTATTGGCAAGGTAAAGCTAAACAAGTGCATTTTGAAAGCATGGTGTGAATACCTTCCATTTTGGTTATTTATAGCTGTCCACAGCTATCAGTGTTTTTATTTTAAAATTATTAGAGTAATTATAGGGCAGGAGGTGTATTCTGAGCTTGAAAATGTGACCAAGAATGATTCATATAGTAACAACAATATATATAAAAGTAGCTTCACTGAACAAGAAGTTATTCTTTTTTTTTAAAGATTTTATTTATTTGACAGAGAAACACAGCTAGAGAGGGAACACAAGCAGAGGGAGTGGTAGTAGCAGGCTTCCTGCTGAGCAAGGAGCCCGATGCAGGGCTCCATCCCAGGACTCTGGGATCATGACCTGAGCCAAAGGCAGACGCTTAACAACTGAGCCACCCAGGCGCCCCAAGAAGAGTTATTCTTAGCATCTTATTTTACCTAAGCATCTTTATATAGTTTTGCCCCTGGAAAAATTCCCCATCTCTTTCCTATTACTTTGATGTTTTTCCTATTTTTGAAGATGAAATTATACAATAAAATTAAATTTAAAAACAATTATTGTAAGAGAGAAGGCAGTATTTACAAATGGCATGGGAGTTTATCTAGAAGATCCAATAAAAGCAAGTTAAAATAATGGGAAACAATTATGAATCCGTAAACATGCTAGTTAAAAAAAAACAAAGAAATTGTTAACTTTCTCATACATACAAAAAATTGGCTTGAAATTATAAAGAAAGAAAACTTAATTCTTTCCTCAGGTGAGTAAATATAGTTTCACAATTAGTATAGATAAGAACCACATGTGCTCACCTGAAAAGACAGTAGAATTAACCAGCTGGAGAACTCCCTAATCCAACTTATGAGAGTAATCAACAGTCAAAAAATCTAGGGGTAAACTTTTTTAAGAACAAAGAAAAAATTAAAATTATACTGAAGATGTCAACCAATCCAACCATATCCAACTTATGAGAGTAATCAACAGTCAAAAATTCTAGAGGTAAACTTTTTTAAGAACAAAGAAAAAATTAAAATTATACTGAAGATGTCAATATATAGGAAGATATAACATTTTCTTTTATAGAAATACTCTATTGTTATGATATAAATGTCTAATTTATGATTTCACTCTGAATCCAATTAGACAACTGATTTTTTTGAAATGTGAAAAAATAAATTCAAAAATTTTTGTGACACATGATTGGATACATCAGATTATTGAAAAAACTATGAAAAAATAACAAAGTGAGACAGCCCTGCTAAGTATTAAAACATAAAGTTAAATTAATTAAAATAGTGTGATACTAGGATAGGAATAAAAAGATCAATGGAGCAGATCCAAAAATCTAAAAATGGATATAAGTTCATTTGAGAATTTAGGATAATCTGTGGAGGAAAGACTGATTAGTCAATAAATTGTGTTGGTACAACTGGCTAGCCATTTGGAAAATAATTAAGCTAGATGCCTACCTCACTCATTATACTAAAATAAATTCCAGATGGATCAAAAAAATTTTAAACTAAAACCATAAAAGTAGTTTTAAAAGACTCAGATGACTGTTTCTAATAAAATTGGAATAGGAAAGGCTTTTAAAATGTGATACAAGACCCAGAATTCAAAAGGAAAAGACTGACAATTTTGACTACATAGAAATGAATGTTTTCTCAATATTTAAAACCAACAGTAAAGCCAAAAGATACAAAATGTAAAAAGTGAACATGATAAATATGGCAAACAAGGGGCTAATTTCTTTAGTAGATATTTTCTTTTTTTGTTTTTAATACATATTTTAAAAACTCTGAATTTAAGCATCTATAAGAAAACAAATGAAAAGTCAATAGCAGAATGGACAAAGCACTCAAAGTGACTGGCCTCAGAGAAAATAACATTAATCATATAAACCTATGAGAAGACACTCAGCCCCACTCATAATTTTAAAAAATGCAAAATGAAAGAAAGCAATACAAATTTCTATAAACATATAATAAAAAGATTAAAATTTGATATTAAAAATTACAATTTCTGGGGCACCTGGGTGGCTCAGTGGGATGGGCCTCTGCCTTTGGCTCGGGTCATGATCTCAGGGTCCTGGGATCGAGCCCCGCATCGGGCTCTCTGCTCGGAGGAGACCCTGCTTCCCCCTCTCTCTCTGCCTGCCTCTCTGCCAATTATGACCTCTCTCTCTCTGTCAAATAAATAAATAAAATCTTTAAAAAAAAAAAAATTACAATTTCTATGTTCACTTAGACAAAGATGAAAAAATGATATTGTTAATGAAGTTTTGTTAGAATAAGTATACTTCTTTAAAAAGCAATTTGACATTATTTATCTAAATATAAATTTCCATTCATCTAGCAATTGCACTTCAGCCATTAAGCAACAGATGCACTCACATAAATGTTGAAAGGTATGTGTACAGAGTTCATATTTAACCAATAGGCAAAATTATAGCTATGCTGGTTATTAAAACACGGAAACCCTTCTGTAAATGGTGCTCCACTGAGGTCCCTGATTTCCCCACCCAATATCTCAATCCCCCTACCCTCTGCAGTGGGCTTCCTTGTGACCCAGCAACAAAGGGCTAATGCCCAGTCCAGGGGCCCACTAAAATCTCCCTGGAGTACTAAAGTTGGGATGCATTTTTGTTAGTGCCTTTGACATAAGGATTCTTAAATATTTTCAGTATCGCCTCTGCGAATAAGATGTTCGCTGCAATTTGTTTGAAAATATCTAAATACCCATTAAAGATCAATTACATAATTGATATAGCAACATCATGAAATATTATGACACAAAACAATAATGACATAAATTTACATATAATGATATGGAGAAATATCCACAACATATGTTAAATTTAAAAGCCATGTTGTAAAGCATTATCTATGTTGTGATTCTGTTTATACATCATAAAAAGCTCTATAAATAAGAGATATTTTTAGTGTGAATAGGAAGTATCAGCAAGGATACATACCAGAAGAGTGAACTGGGAAGTGGGAGCCTATGGAGGTGACAGAGGACTCCTACTTTTTTTTTAATTCTGTAAAGTTAACATACAGTGTTGTATTAGTTTCAGGTGCACAATACAGTGGTTCAACAATTGTACACATTACTGTATGTTCATCATAAATGTAATTTTTTAAAAGATTTTATTTTATTTGACAGAAAGAGAGAGAGAGCACACAAACAGGGGGAGTAGCAGGCAGAGTGAGAGGGAGAAGCAGTCTCCCCACAGAGCAGGGGGAGCCCGATGTGGGACTCTATCCCAGGACCCCGGGGTTATGGCCTGAGCTGAAGGCAGTCCCTTAACCAACTGAGCCACCCAGGTGCCTTCATGGAAGACTCATACTTTTTACTTAAATACTTTTATAATATTTGCTATTTTTTAACTGACATGAAAGTATTTGCCATTTCACTGATATTTTGAGTCTCCTTATTTGGGAGTCTTGAAATATCTTCCATGGACTCTCTTGCAGTCTAGGTAAGCCTGTAAAGTGATTCTCACAATACTGTTTCTAGATGTCTAAAGTAAAATACACAGTAATACGAGGGAAAAATATTGGAATACAATTATCAAAATATTAAAAAGAAAACAAATTTGTAATATAGTAATAGAAGTGTTTTGTTAATTTCTGTATTTGATAGCAATATCCAGGAGCAGGTCTAATAACTAATGGAATTTCATAGAAGTAAGCATAAATGATAGTTTGGGATGTCTAGAGTATTTACAATGTGGTATGGAAATATAGATGACTTGTACTCATGACATAGAGATACCACTAACTACTGTGGTGTTTATATTTCATAATTGGAGGAAATGCTATAAATTTTAGTTAGCTCTTAATAAAAATAAAGATATAATTTTTCCCATCCAAATTCGCAGATCTGAATTTGATCCATGGACTACTTGAGAAACCATGGATTCCAGATATATAAGTTTGAAAATACTAGTCCCTCATTTGAAGCAAGTATTTTTATTATGTTCAGTTAGCCAACATACAGTACATCATTAATTTTGATGTGTTTTATGTCATTCAGTGTAGCTCTGTGCTCTCCCTGTCTAAAGAGAGCCCTCGTGAGGTAATGAGAATGGAATCCTCAAAAAATGGTTCCCAGATCACTATCTTTTTAAACAGGGCCTAACGTAACAGTTTATAGTATGAAGTTAACTCAACTTTTCAAAGTAAAATGCATCTATAATATTTTATTTCTCTTCTGTCTACTTTCCTATCCCCTTTATCCTCTCTTGGCACACTGGCTTTCCTTTTCACCTCTTTACACTAGCGTTTCCCATCTAGCTGCGCTGCTCTCTAGTCTTTCCACATGTTTAGATCATCTTTAGCTTGTTTTAGTTCTAGCTCTTGATCTTGCTTTCAATGGTGGTTACAATTAACTCCTTATAAATCAAGATGTTAACCCTTACCCACTATTGGGCATGTGGTTTGAAATAGTATTTCAGTAATAGTGTTGGATTTGCATTGATCCATTCACACTACAACAGGGTCCCCTCTGTGACTAATGATACAAAGGGTCAAGGTGACTTGGAATAGTGGTTATGGCATCAGTGGTTATAGAATAGATCAAATTTAACAATCCTGCATAGGAACCTTGGATTGACCCTGTATTTTGACAAAATGCTTTCCAATTTGAGACTATGAGAAATTTTGCTTCCAAAAAGTACTGTATTTCTGAAGTTATACCAAATGTTAGTTCTACTTTTCCAGTTTTAAAACTGAGTTTGTATTTAGTTTGTGTTTAGTAGTGCGGATGCATGAGTGTATGCATGTGTGTTTGGGTGTGTGTACATGAGTGCAATGTGATTATAAAGATGGTTGTGACTGATCAAGGTGGAGTATATATAAATATATTTTGATTTCATAAAATACATGTTTTAAAATCAAGGAGATAGGGAAACAAAATTAATACTCATATGTAGTTTAGCTGGGTCATACAAATAGTGAAAGTCTAGAAATGTGTTACAGCTGGGTTCCAAAAATAATGTAACTCTATAGTAATGATCCAAAATCTCTTGATGTTGAGGTTCTCAATGATCTCATGCATTCAAAGATCTCTTTTAGCTTCCAGTGTTGCTACTGAGAATTCTGATAATCATTCTACTTCCTGATCCTTAGATGAGACCTGTTTTATCTGATATTTTTTCCAATGGAAACTTTTGGATCTTTTCTAGGCACTGCGTATTTATTCAGTAACTTTTCAAGAGAAATATTTTATTAAGATCCATTCGTTGATTAGGAAACTGAGACTCAGATAAATTAAATAAATTGCTCAGTCATAGAAGGACTAGGAAGTGCCAGAAGGAAGATTCAAACAATCTAATTCAAGAGTTTTTGTGCTTTACATTACACTGTAACTGTTAGTTAGATTTTAGGGGATCTGAGAGTTCAGTTAGGCCAAGCACTTGACCTGTACCAGTAATTCACCTTGATATTTATTTATATATTTTCTGAATACTTTCTCTGAAGTATTACACGATTCATAGTATAAGCACCAAAATACCACTTTTTATTCTTATGAAAATAATGTCAAGTTATTATAAATAAAATAATTTTATTAGTTACATGAGGAGTCTCTATTACATCCAAACCATCAGGCACTATGTACAGCAAGATAAATAATGTCATTTCAAACTTCTTACATATTTAAAAACATCAGTCAATATATTTTTAATGCATCAATCAGTCACTCTATTCCATCCCAGTTTACTTCTTTTTATTTTTTCTTTCAAGTTTTTCTTTAAATTCCAGTTTGTTAACATAGAGTGTAATATGGGTTTCAGATACAGAATTTAGCAGTTTATCACTTGCGTACAATACCAGGTCCTCATCACAATCAGTGCCCGCCTTCATCCCCATCACCTATGTAGCCCATCCCTTGGTTTGTTCTCTGTAGTTAAGAGTTTGCTTTCTGGTTTGCTTCTCTTTTTCTCCTCCCATGTTCATCTGTTTTGTTTCTTAAATTCCACACATGAGTGAAATCATATATTTGTCTTTCTCTGACTGACTTATTTCACTTAGCCTAATAGTCTCTAGCTCCTTCCACATCATTGCAAATGGCAAGATTTCATTCTTTTTATGGCTGAGTAATATTCCATTGTATATAAACACCACATCTTCTTTATCCATGCACCAATCAATGGACATCTGGGCTCTTTCCATAATTTGGCTATTGTTGATAATGCTGTTATAAACACTGGGGATACATGTATCCCTTTAAGCCAGTATTTTTCCAGTTTACTTCATTTTAAAAACACAGTGCTTTAATTCCTTCTCATTCAAGACAGCTTTCTGATTTTAACATCCTCCATGCTGATTTACATCTTAAGATCAGTTGTCTATCTCCTAAAGCACTACAAAATGTGGCTAGTCTTTTATGAGGTATATTAAATTTGTCTTACATTTCTTTGGGCTGTTAATCTTAAATCAGTGATTACTTCTCTAAAGGGATCATTCTAAAGAAAAACCAGTTCAGAGTGACTCTTACATTAACATGAAAAAGTCACTCTGAACTGTTACATTACATAAAATTTTTTTTTTATTTTAGCAAGTGTAATGTAATCATTTAAGATGGGGAACAAGTCAGGGAAGGGTTCTATAGCCAAACTGGTTAAAATTGGCAGATATTTTATTCATTGAAGAATTTTTTTAAAATTTAAGGAGCACTGGGTGTGGTGCATGAACAATTAATCTTGTAACACTGAAAAAATAAAATAAACATATTTGGGGGAAAAAAAGAATTTAAGGTACTATAATATGTTCATTGTAGGCTAACAGACACATGAAAAAATGTTCATCATCTTTAGCCATCAGGGAGATTCAAATCAAAACCACACTGAGATACCACCTTACACCAGTTAGAATGGCCAAAATCAATAGGACAGTAAACAACAAATGTTGGAGAGTGTGTGGAGAAAGGGGCACCCTATTACACTGTTGGTGGGATTGCAAGCTGGTACAGCCACTTTGGAAAACTGTGGAGATTCCTCAAGAAGTTGAAAATAGAGCTACCCTATGACCCAGCCATCGCACTACTGGGTATTTACCCCAAAGAAGCAGATGCATTACAAAGAAGGGCCACATGGACCCCAATGTTCATAGCAGCAATGGCCACAATTGCCAAACTGTGGAAAGAACCAAGATGCCCTTCAACAGATGAATGGATAAAGAAGATATGGTACATATACACAATGGA
>CM053606.1:138458321-138499276 GCA_028646535.1 Procyon lotor | reverse complement strand
AAAAAAAAAAGGCTTCTCAAGTGACTTGTTTTATGATAAATTGAATTACTCCAAACTCTTTAAAGTTTTCTCTGTGAGCCAGTTCGTTTGTGTGTGTGTGAGTCCTCAGACTTATATAATACCTAGTGCCAACTACAACTCATACCCTCCCCCATGTCCATCATTAGTTATCCCATCCCTCCACCACCCTTCCCTCCAGCCACTCTCAATTTGTTTCCTGTGATTAAGAGTCTCTTATGGTTTGTCTACCTGTCTGGTTTCATCTTGTTTCACTTTTTCCTTTCTTCCCCTAAGATCCTCTGCCTTGTTTCTTAAATTTCACATATCAGTGAGATCATATGATAACTGTCTTTCTCTGATTGACTTATTTCGTTAGCATAATACCCTCTAGTTCCATCCACATCATTGCAAATGGCAAGATTTCATTTTGATGGCTATTTAATATCCCATTGTGTGCGTGTGTGTGTGTGTGTGTGTGTGTGTGTACACACACACACACTATCTTCTTTATCCATTCATCTGAGCTCTTTCCATCGTTTGACTATTGTGGACATTGCTGCTATAAACATTGGGATGCAGATGGCCCTTTGTATCATTACATTTGTATCATCAGGGTAAATACCCAGTAGTGCAATTGCTGGATCATAAGATAGCTCTATTTTCAACTTTTTGAAGAAATTCCATACTGTTTTCCAGAGTGGCTGTCCCAGGTTTCATTCCCATGTGAAACAGTTCTTAAATACACATCTTTTTTTTTTCCTCAAATGAGTTGTTACCATCTGGACATCCCAATAGGAGACATAGGTTTCCTGTTGAGATAATTTGAAGCTAATACAATACTCAAACACATACTTTTCTTTCAGTTGTTCAAGAAACTCAATGCATTTTAAGAGAAAAAAAAATTTTTAAAGATTTTATTTATTTGGGAGAGAGAGAGAAAGTGAGAGCATGAGAGGAGCGAAGGTCGGAGAGAGAAGAAGACACCCCGTGGAGCTGGGAGCCCGATGCAGGACTTGATCTTGGGACTCCAGGATCATGACCTGGGCCGAAGGCAGTTGCTCAACCAACTGAGCCACCCAGGCACCCTAAGAGAAAAATTTTTAAAATAACCATTAATCTATGATTAGGTTTTCCTATGTTTGGAAGAAATGTTTAGCCCGCGATAGGAATCCCTAAGGAAAGTGGACCCTAATTACCTTATTTGTTCATTCAGTTAACAGGTAGTCCTCCACCTGTTCAATTAACATTTACTGATTTTACTTTGTTCCAATTACTGTGCTTTATACTGAGATAAGAGTGAAAAGACTAGCCACAGACTAGAAGGAAATTTTTGCAAAATATGTATCTGATAAAGAACTGATATACAAAATATATAAAGAACACTTAGAACTCAACAATAAGAAACCAAACAACCCAGTTAGATAGTGGGCAAAAGATCTTAACAGGCAACTCACTAAAGAAAATATATGAATGGCAAATAAGCATGTGAGAAAATACTCAACCTCATAGGTCATTATGGAATTACAAATTGAAACGAGATACCACTCTACAACTATTAGAATGATTAAAATCCAAAACATTGACAAAAATCCAGTACTAGCAAGGATATGGAGCAATAGGAAGTCTCATTCATTTCTGGTAAAATGAAAAATGGTAATCCCTGGAAATTTGACAGTTTCTTGCAGAGCTAAACACAGTCTTTCCATAGGATCTTACAATCGAATCTCTTGGTATTTATCTAAATTATCTGAAAACTTATGTCCACACAAAAACCTGCACATGAATTATAAATAACAGCTTAATTTAGAAGGAATCAAGATGTCCTTCAATAGGTGAATGAACAAGCAAACTGTGGTACATACATCGAACGGAGTATTATTCAGCAATAAATAGAAATGAGCTATCAAGTCATGAAAAAAAGTGAAATGATCTTAAATTCACATTGCTGAGTGAAAGAAGCCAATCTGAATAGGTTACTTACTATGTGATCTCAACTATAAGATAATTCTGGTAAAGGCAAAACTTTGGAGAATATTGAAAGATGAGTGGTTGCCAGGCTTTGGAGGGAGAAAGAAAAGGATAAATAAGTGGAAAATAGGACTTTTAGGCCAGTAAAACTGTTATGTATAAAACTGCAATGGTAGATACATACCATTATACATTTTTCAAAACCCATAGAACTGTACAACAGAAAGAATGAGCCCTAGTGTGAATTATTAATAACAATGTATCAATATTACTCCATCAATTATAGCAAATTATAATAGGGGAAATTGTTTGTAGGATAGGGGCTGGGGAGAAAAGGTATATGGGAACTCCTTGTATTTTCTCTTCCAGTTTTCTGCAAACCAAAAATTGTTCAAAAAAATAAAATCAATTAAAGTTTGAGGACTACCAACTTGTAGCATTACATTTTCGCAAGGACCTGTATATTTATGGGCCCTCTATTATAAAAAAATTAAAAAATTTTAAAAAAAGGACACAGCCTGAGTTAAGGACGTAAACCTCTGTGAGAGACAATAGTTTATGTCACAGGACTGTCACAGTAAAATATACCATTTATTTTCTATACAATTTATTTTTTATACAGAAGATCCTTCTTAAAGGGGCCATGAATATAACTTCGATATGGGCTCCTCTATTTTAACGCAGACTGTAAAACTTCTTTTAAGTTACCCTTTCTTCCCAGTTTCTTTTAAGCCACTTCAAATCTAAAAATGATGGGAACGTCTGGGTGGCTTAGTCGGTTAAGCATCTGCCTTTGACTCAGGTCATGATCCCAGAGTTCTGGGATGTGAGTCCACATCCCCGCATGGGGCACCCTGCTCAGCAGGGAGTCTGCTTCTCCCTCTACCCCTTCCCCCTGCTTGTACTCTCTCTTTCTCTCATTCTCTCTCTCTCTCTCTCAAATAAATAGATAAATAATAAAATCTTTCAAAATAAAATAAAAAAGTAAAAATTATAGGAAATGCTTTTGGGGTTTTAAGATTAATGCACCCTACGCCTGCCTTTATGAGGCCTTTGACTGGTACTTTAATTCTAAGGGAATATATCCACCAGTTCTGGGATGTCTGCCCTGGCAAATTAGCTAGTAGTTGACTTCTTACTACATGTACTCAATCAGTCTATGATTGGCCAGAAAATTTCACATTATTTTGTACCACTTGAAAGCAAAAGGGGAGGGAAAAAATCCCCAAATTGCTATTTTCAAGTTTCCAAGTACAATTTCAAGCAACAATTGAGTTTGATCAGTTTAGTGCAGCCCTGAAGCTCAAGCTGACTCTAAGGCTGTCTTTAATCTAGTTAACCACAACATGCAGCCAGAGAGGTAGGCATTTGCTATTATGTCCCTCCTTATCAATACAAACTCCTACTCAATTTTTTAACTTCCTGCAGCACTCTTTGTAGCCCCAAATGTCCTCTTTTGTACCTCTCAACCTGCTGCAATCTAAATTATTATGTAATTATATTTCTTAGAAGATAAGTCATGAAAACAGATTTTTCAATGAGAACTTGTTTCAGAATACATGGAGTTATTTTAAGGTATGTTCTTAGCAGATAGTTAAAAAGACAAACCAGAAACTTGGCTAAGTGGGTGCTATTTTAAGAATTCAGGTCCTGAAGGAGATTATTTTAATATCGAAGGAATGCTGACAGCATCCCCTAGTGACATGGATTTCACTCAAATCTTCCTTTTGCCATGGGTTTGAAGTTGAACCTCTAGTGACACTGAGATTTGTAAAATCAAACTTCTTTTCAATGAGAACTAAGTAGGTCTTAAGATTCTTTATTTTTTCCTGGAAGGATAGATGGTAAAGAGTTCCCCATCAGCTCACTTATAAAAGAACCATTGGAAGAAGGAGGAAAGAAAGAGTAATTAATGGAAATAAATACCTTTAAACAGAGGTAATGAATAATCAATGTTAGAATATTAAGATGTGAAATAAGGACTCTGAGTTCCTATATCTTTTTTGTTATTAATATATAACGTATTATTTACTCCAGGGGTACAAGGTCTGTGAATCATCAGGCTTACACATTTCACAGCACTTACCATAGCAATACCCTCCCCAATGTCCATAACCCAGCCACCCTATCCCTACCACCTACCCCTCAGCAAGCTTCAGTTTGTTTCTTGAGATTGAAGTCTCTTACGGTTTGTCTCCCTCACTATCCCATCTTCTGTCTGTATCTTTTTAAAACAGCTTGATTAAGGTAAACTCCACATACCATACAATTCACTTGTTTAAAATGTACAATTCAATGTTTTTTTAAAATTTTTTAGCATATTCACGTATTGTTCAACTATCACCACAGTCTAACTTTAGAATATTTTCATCCCCACTACAAGAAACCCCATACTCGTAACCAGTCCATCCTCATTCCCCACATACTAGCCCCATTCTAAGCAACCATGAGTTTACTTTGTCTCTATAAATTTGCCTATTCTGCACATTTCATATGAAGGGAATCATTGTGTCCCTTGGTGATTGGTTTCCTTCATCTACCATAACGTTTTCAAGGCTCATCCATGTTGTAGCATGTACTGATAGTTAATTTCATTTTATTGATGAATAATATTGCATGTTATGGAATGTCACATTTTATTTATTATTTCACCAGTTGTTGGACATTTGGGTTATTTTAGCTTTTTGGCTATTATGAATAATGCTACTTAGAACATTTTTATGCATGTTTTTGTGGGGGCATATGCTTTATTTAATTTTTCTTGGGTTAGATTCTTAATAGTGGAATCACTACATCATATGGTAATTCTGTGTTTAACTTTTTAAAGAGCTGCCAAATTGTTTTCCAAAAGAGCTGCACCATTTTACATTTTCTGCCATCAGTGTATGAGGGCTCCAATTTCTCCACATTCAATCTCTTTCATAAATTAGCTTTCTCAAAAACAAATGTGTTAATGTATTCATGCATGTTTTCATATAGGCATGCAAAGTAAAAAATCTGGAAGAAAATGCACCAAGGTTTTAATAATTGTTATCTCTAGAAATCAAGATTATACATGGATTTTTCTTCATTTTTTTGCTTATCTGTAACTATATTTGTAAAAATTATTAATAAATACATGTAGCTTTTTCATTTTGAAGAGAAAGCATGATCCTCCTGCCAGTAGGTGCCATAATACTTGTTCTCAGCCTGGCTGTTCATTAGAAGCAACAAAGGAAGGGTACCAGGATGACTCGGTCAGTTAAGTGCCTGACTCTTGATTTCATCTCAGGTCATGACTCAGGGTCATGATCTCAAGGTCCTGAGATTGAGCCCTTCACCTGGCTCTGTCTCTGTGCTCAGCATGGAGCCTACTTAAGATTCTCTTTCTCCCTCTGCTCCTCCCCACCCCTGCAAGGGCTCTCTCTCTCTCTCTCTTTCTCTCAAAAAAATAAAAGAAGCAACAAAGAAGCTTTTAAAAAAATTACCAATGTCTTGACCATCCTTCCTTAGAAATTCATATTCAGTTGATCTTGGGTGATTCTAATGGGCAAGCTGAGTCAAAACTAAATCCTATACTTTCAGTTCCACACGGTCTTATTTGCTGGAAGGGGAAAAAAAAAAACCTTTCTACAGACTGGCAGTCTCCTGATGTGAGTTGAGTTGAGGCCATTTTATTTATGGTTTGCAAGGTATTATCTTTACTGGGTTTTACTGGGTTACATCTGGAGAGGCTTCCTTAGTATCAAGAGGCTACTTCAAGAAACATGTGAAGAGGTGTCCCAAACTTACTTCTGGCAAGTGTCATGGGAAGATCAGCAACTTAATGTTGAAATGAAACCATCTGGCACTTAGGGAGTTCTCTACCTATAGTAAGGTACAGTTTTTAACCACTCTTCAAAATAAAGCTGTCTTTGACTTCATGGATAATAATAATTTAGGCAATGATTTTTCATGCAGTCCTCTGCTGCATGGTAATGAGAGATGTACAGAAGTGGTCTGGGGGTGGGAGAGAGAAGATGGAAGTGACTCCATAAGAATATGCGTCACTGAATATTCTACATCTGTTGGTTTATCTTTTATGTACAATAGGTTATTGGAGAGAAACTGGGCCCATTAAAATTCTTGATTCTGGTATCTACTGTATGTAACAGACTTCTTGAGTGAAGAACAAAGGAGTCAGCTTCATGACTGAGTAATGGGGTTTTGTGACTTTATGTGTCTGATACCATCAAAACTAAGGATATTTGATGTTCCTGTCAGAAAGATCTACTCCTGAAGCAACTGAAGGCTTTTAACTTTAAAAATTGGAAGCATACATTCCTTGATAAATCTTATTCTTGGTTCCCGCCTAGGCTGTATTTGGTGGGGTAAAAAGAAGAATAAAGAGAATGGTTGTCTTTTTCAATGACAAGGGGGAAACGTGCTACTGAATTTAAGCAGGCTCTCTTAACAAATGTGAGTTATTTTGGGAAGAATTATTTTTATCTGCAAACCAATTTTCATGAGTTTTAACTTATAAGGTACATGGTAATTCTGTTGGGAAAGCCAATAATGAATGACATTATTCAAGCCTTCAAATCCCTCTGATCCAGAAGAAAAAAATATAAGCCCTATATTAGAACTTATATAGGACTTACATATTATAAGTCTTATAATATAAAAAATTATTAAACAAAGTAGAATATGAAAAATTTCATAGGAATTATATATAATAGGTCTATAAGATTTCTAAGAATGAAGAGAGCACTTTTGGAAGTGAAAGCTGTTTAATGTTTTCCCAGCATAATCTCAAAGCTGAATTTTCCCCCACTATCTGAAAAGTGGAACCAACTTTCAAATGAATCTGTAATCCTTATTGCAAGACTTTTTATTTACCCTATTCTCTCACTACACTGTTTATCATTATCATTTCTATATAACAAATGTCAGAAATGTTTTGTTGTTTTGGCCTTCTGGCTTCTGCTAAAAATAGCCAAATACCTGAAATTTAAAAACTTTAATTTGTAAGCACATAGAACATTCATATCAAAGAAGATTCAGGATTCTTCTGATTAACTTTGAAAGTTTAAACTTTTTAATCTTTAAATATAATGATGATAATGCCAATTATTTATTAGCTCTTTCACTTTGTTTATTCCTAGGTAAGTTTGTGAGTTATACATTTATTTCTATTCTTCTAGCAGTTACTCTTCAATAGTAATATAGACTTAACCTAATAAGTTCTGAAGTGAATCAATAATTCTATCCTTCTTTTGAAATAAGAAAAGGATCTTAACATGTTTTTTTGCCATCCCACCATCTTTGTTATTTTCAGTTTATTTACACACACACACACACACACACACACACACACACACACACTTTATTTTATTTTATTTTTTAAGTAATCTTTAACTCAGTGTGGGGCTTGAACGTACAATCCTGAGATCAAGAGTCATGTGCTATATTGACTGATCAGCCGAATGCCCCCCCTACACTTTAAACATCTAAACCTAGATTTATCAATATGCTTTGAATTTATCATTGGTTCTTTCACCACACCCTTTCCTTCTAAATTCAGTTTCCTTCTTGCTGAAGTATATTTTTGGTAATATTTTCATAAATATAACCTGTCTCAGCCTTTGTACATCTTAAAATGCTTTTTTTCCTAATTTAAAAATTCCGAGGTTTGACGTTCTAAAGTTTCACCATAGTGTGTGTAAGTATGGATTTTTTTGGTTACCCTACTCAGAATTATCTGCTCCTTGAATATGAACATTCATGGTTTCTTTAATTTTCAGACTGCTTCTCTCCCAATCTCTTATTTTGGAAAGAATATTCATTAGATTTATTAGACTTATGTCAGAGATTCTCATTCCATATTCCTTGTGTCTTTTTTTATTTGTAATACAATTTATTTGTCAATGAGTTAGAAGTAGTTAATTGAGAAATAGGTATCATGTTATTTAATTCCGTATTTATCTATATATGTATGTAATTCTAACCCACTGCATTTAGATGAATTTTCAGATCTGTTTTCAAATTTACTAATTTTCTCTTCATCTGTGTGCAATACACTGAATAGTTCGTATACTGAGCTTTTCCTTTCAATTATTATATTTTTAGTTTCTAGGAGTTCCACTTTATTCTTTCTCTAAATGGCTTCTTTTCGAGGAGATACTTCCCTTATAATTTTTATTTCTTCCTTATCTATATCTTTGAATATTCAAAGCAAATTTGTTTTCACATTGTTCCATTTTCTGTTGGTTTTAAGATGTGAATTCTCCTGTTTGTTGAGATCCTGGGTCACATAGAGGTCTGTTTCCTTGAGTGCTTCAAGTTTTAGTCAGAATCTATCTTCAGATTGAGTTGTTTTCAAAGGATGTGTCATGATTCAAGCTTGTGAAGTCATTATTGCAAGTGGTTTTATGTCTCCCTCTGCCAGTCCCATGGGTCTCTCAACCAGTTTTTACAATAATTTCATGACCTTTTACCAAGTGTGACATCTGAATTCAACTCCCTATCCCCACATAGTATCAGTTTAGATTTCTCCCAGATGATTAATTTCCATCCATGACCTAAGACAGGCAGCCTATTTTTCTTGCCAAATTCCCAGTACAGTGGAAAGAACTTTTGTCGTCCCTTCCAGGTTCTTGGTTCTAAACTGAGAGTGCACCTTTGGCTTCCCATGCCCCCAGGTCAGCAAACTCAACTTTGTCGTCTTTCCCAACTTTCTATTCTCAAATTAAAACCTCAGTGACTTAGAACATCCAGGGCCAGTAGCCTCATGGTCCATCTGGCTTTAGCATCCATTCATTGCTCTGGCTTCAGATTACCTGTCTTTATTTCTGGCACCAGGTGGTTGTTTTTGTTTCTTGTGTTTTGTTTTCAAGCTTCAATATGACTATGCATGGTTTTGTGTTTGTTACATTCTATTCAGTAGTATTACCTGGAACAAGGAGGAGGGGAGGCCAGTCAGCCATAATGGCAGAGACCTCAGTTTCATCAATATGATACCACATAGAGAATTTGACTTCCTCCATACCTTTAGTTTGCTTACATTTTTACATTAAATAAACCAACAGGTCACATAGGCTGTCTTGAAAATGCAATTTGAGGGGCGCCTGGGTGGCTCAGTCATTAAGCCTCTTTCTTCAGCTCAGGTCATGATCCCAGGGTCCTGGGATCCAGCCCTGCATTGGGCTCCCTGCTCCATGGGAAGCCCCCTTCTCCCTCTTTCACTCCCCCTGCTTGTGTTCCCTCTATCGCTGTCTCTCTCTCTGTCAAACAAACAAACAAATAAATAAATAAATAGAAAATGCAATTTGAATCCTGTTGCTCTTGCTCTGTCTTCATATGTCATGGTTGTCAGAGTTGTCACTCTCCTAGAGGATAAGCACTGCACCACATGCAGATATGTATTAGCATCACAGGAAAACGAAAATAAACACAAACTTAGAGTAGCATACGTCCTATTTCTGAGGGTCCTATTTGCAAAGAAAAACATCTTTTCCTGAGTTGGAAACTTTCTTATTGGCAACTCTATTTCATAGATTAAGACTCAAAGTGTAGTTTTCTTTTTGGTTTGGCAGTGGTATTTGGTGTCTTCATATTATTTCTCTCCTTCTTTAGAATAAACAAATTTTGTTCCTGCTTTGCCTGCTATGAACAAATCTCAAGAAACTGGAAGGTCACTGGGCACAGGCCACAGTCATCGTCTGCAGTTTGTTTGACCCAATAGTTGGTCAAATGTTATTCTCAACCCTGAAATATAATAATGAGATTTTTTTGTGTGTGTAGGTAGAGGGGTAAACTTATGAACTATAAAACCAGAGTGACAAGAAGGTGCTAGGAGAAATGTTCAAAACATTGGTGTGATTTATGAACATATGGCAAACAGATGTGGTGGAGTAATAGGGACCCCATCTCCTTTTATAAATTTGGATCACATTTGTGTCCTTCCCACATCACCCCAACCCCAGGTTCATAATATGTTTTATTAAAATTCTCTGCAGGGCGTATGGATGATTAATAATTGTTGATGACAGAAATTTGGTTTTGGTAAGCTGCACAGTGAAAGATAAATACAACAAGGCTATTTTAACCTCTGTACATTAAGCTTATTAGAGTAAGTCGTCTCTGTAAGATGGTCTGTGTTGAGCTTGTGTGTGATTTATGGAAATGTCACCAGTGACCCTGGCTCTGGAAAAATTCTTAAAATCTCTCTTGTTGTTATCATCACTTGAGTTTCAGTTGTCACCAGGGAAAATCATTTTTGGAAAAAAAAAATCAAGAGTGGTTAAAATATGTTTCAAATAAAATAAATATTGGGTAGCTATCTAGGAATAAAAATACAAAGGAAGGCTTGAGATGGATATTGGAAATAGAAATTTATTTGTAACCAGCTTTTAAATGTGGTATGGAAGAGAAACAAATGGATAGAGAAACATTGGAATACTGGATTTTGATTCTTTCTCCAACTCTAACATGTCTGGAAAATTTGGATAAGCCTTTTAATTCTTTCTCCCTTTAAGAGAGCAAGTGTTCGGCAATTGGTGTCCTTAATACAGTTTGAAAAAAATTAATAAAATAATGACATCTTTTTTTAAAAATATTTTATTTATTTATTTGACAGAGAGAGAGATCACAAGTAGGCAGAGAGGCAGGCAGAGAGAGAGAGAGTGGGAAGCAGGCTCCCTGCTGAGCAGAGAACCCGATGTGGGGCTTGATCCCAGGACCCCGAGATCATGACCTGAGCCGAAGGCAGAGGCTTTAACCCTCTGAGCCACCCAGGTGCCCCAAAATAATGAAATCTTAACAAGCATCTATGTGGCAAGAAATCCGAACAGTACAAATGTGTTTATAGTGAAGAACTCATTTTCCTTTCATCCTTCTCAAGTTCACTTATCTAGAAGCAAATACTATGAGTTTGAAATTATTAAGAAGGGGTCCTAATATTGTAAGCCAATCTTTCAAATAGGAATATTGAAATTTATCACATTTCATTTAGTAACCATACTATTCACCATGACGTAATAGTCATTTGTAAAGCTGGTAATTATAGCAAGATCATATCATTCCCACCTCACCCAAATGATATTTTGAGGAAATTTTAAAAAGGATAAAGGGGGAAAAAATCAGAAAATAATGAGAAAAATGCTGGAGGCTTGATGATTACTGATTTGGTGAATTTTTGTTTGGCTGGGACTCTGATAGGCAGAACTAGAAGATCATACAGCCCAAACACTTGATTTGCAGTTTTCAAAACCCTTCCACTTTTCCCATCCAAGAGTATGGCTAGCGGTTGTCTGGAAGTTGAAAGGAATGATTGCTGGATTGGGCCTCCTACAAAGTGTTACCCAAGTCAGCATGAGGCAAGTCTGTGCTTAACGTGTGGGGTTAAAATAGAAAAAGCATCAAGAACCCCCATGCTTTGCTTCATGCCCTCATTTTTCATTCAATTAAAGCAAATTATAAAAACAGTAACAAAAAAGAAAACACACATGGTAACAATATCCTAATGCATTTGAGAAATAATGCGGAAGATGGACTTAACCACCTCAAAAAATTTTGGGAAACTGTTCAGGGGTCTAAATGGAAGTCTGGTATTTTGATTACCTAGACAACTTTCCTTCAGTCTGTTCACATCATCAGCTTCTCTCTCACCTCTATCAGGCATGACTAATAGCTCAGTTTTATACTTGTTTCTTAGAGAATGTATAAAAGAGCTTCCCTCAAAAAAAAAAAAAAAAATGAGTGTTGTTGCACTTTTTTGTGTCTCTACAGTGTTTTGTCCTTAGTCTGAAACTGGGTTAAGACCCTTAGGCTTGAGTAACTGGCAAGTCTCTTGATTCTTTTCTAAATTGAAGCGCCTTGGTGGTTGACAATTGAAGAATGATTTACAATTTCTGGAGTACTTTGTGGGTTTGGTTTTTAAAACCAGTTCTTAATATTCAAGCTGTTTGGAAGCTGGAGGTTCAGTAATAGCTAGTCATTTCAAAAATGTGGAATTTACCCAGTTTTGAGTAAATACCAAACTAATATATTTTCAAAAATGTAAGTTACCACATTCAATTGTCTTGGGAACCGATGGAGAAGCAGTAGCTTTTTCCTCCAAATTGTAAAATAATTTGATATTAGATATTGTAAAACTAAAGAGAACAGATTTTCCTGTGCAGATGTCATAGTCCTGATGTAGTTCCCATTCACTGTAGTGTGGCCTTACTGTGATACTGTAAATCTCTGTCTTATGAGCTCAGATCTTGAGAATGTAAGAGAGAGTTATATTATATTGTGCGTTTTATCAAAATAAAAGTTAATGTTACATTAACCCAGGCTTTCAAAAATAAATTCAAATATGTTGGTGTCCTATTAGTATGATAGTTTTGAATTATCCTAGCAATGGGACCAGTTCAGCTCCTGACTACTCTTAGCTAACATGAATAAAATAATGCCTGCAAATTTTATCTTTCTTGAAACTAGTCAATAAGCCATTGACAATATGTATAAGCTGAAATGGCATTTTAATTAATGAAAAGAGGCAACCATACAGCTAAGAACTTGAAAACTTTACATCTCACCTGATCTATTCTTATCACCCACAACATTGCTAAATAAAACTTTTACTCATTCTTTCATCAATTCTACAAATAATTATTTAACACCCCTTACATATTAAGCATCTTGGTAGGAACTAAGTGTGTAAAGATTTAAAAACAAACAAAATGAAACATCAACAATGTTTCTGCATCTGACTTTTAGTAGCTTGTATTGAGGGAAACAGAAATATAGCTATCTAATAAAAATCCTACACAATATGACTCCTATAATACAGGTATGTACAAAATTCTGGACACATACAGAAAAAGGAAGGACTTGCCACCTCCAGAGAAGCTAGAAAAAAATCACATAAACTGTGTCTCATGTTGGTGTTTTCCAGATGTGAGAAAAGAATGAATCCCTAGAGAAGGCTGTGAGCAAGAACACAGAGCTGTGAACAGGAATATTTGAGAACAAATATTGGTAAGAATACTATTACAGATTGCCCTCTATATCATATTAAGAAATTTACTATATTCACTGTAAGTAATGAAGGTCTTTTAAGATTTATAGGTAGAGAGATGGACATAATCAGATTTGGGTTTACATAGGCCACTCAGAATATAAAAAATGAATTCTAGGGAATAAACCTGGTGAGGAAGAACAAATAGAAGGCTATAGAAAAGACGGTAATATGAACCAAGAAAACTACAGCAGGAGAAGATGAAGAGGAAGGATGGAAATTAAATTCCTCAGCCCTAAGGCATGACTGTGTATGTTCATCCCTGTGTCTATCCATGCCCCTCCTCCAGCAAGCTCTCTCTCTCTAAATTCTTGCCACATTCTACATATTTCTCACTTACCTCCTTTAGAATCTATGACACATTTCAGATATACAGAGGCTATAAGGACTAATGTAATAAACACCTGTGACCCCCACTAACCTGTTTAGGAAATAAAACACTAATATGAATGAAGGCTTCTATGTGACCCTCCATATTGGCTCATGTAGCTTTCATTTCTTGATTTTTATTGCTTACTAACGTTCTGTTGTATAAACATACAAAGATTTTTTTATCTATTTTTTTATACATGTTTAGATTGTTTTCAGTTTTTTGATGTTATAAGCAGTGCTGATATAAAAATTATTGTATATGTCATTCTCTTTACATGTGTGGGACGTTTTAGGTATAAACATAGAAGCAGAATTCCTGTCAGATTGTGCATTTTCAGCTTCATTAAATATTGGCACATTGTTCTCCAAAGTGTTTATATCTATTATATCCTCATCTGTAAATTAAAAAATCAAATTATATTAAATTTAAAAATCAATAAAATAAAACCACTTGGTATTCCACAATTTCACCAATACTCAATATTGTCAGACCTTTCAATTGTTGCTGGATTGTGTCAAACCTTTTAAGCCATTGAGGATTCTTTGACTTTTACTTTAAATGAGATGAGAAACCTCTGGAGGATTTTGAATAAAAGGACAAAATGATGTAAGAATCAATCTGGCCATTGGATTGAAAGCAGAACTATAAGGAAGTAAAGGGTCAGAACCAGCTAGACCAGTTAAGTGGCTGTTGCAGTCATCTATTCAAAATGTGATGGAGGATTGAACTGGGGTGGTAGCAGTGGAAGATAGAGAATTAAAAACATATCCAGACTCTAAATATGTTGAGAAGGTGGTGATATTTTGAAAGTAAAAACAGTGGATTTGCTATTGGCTTGAAGGCAGACCATGTGAGAGACGCCAAAGTTTTGGATCAGTAACTGAAAGAATTCAGTTGCTATTTAAAAAGATGGGGAGGAATGCAGGAGGATCAGGTCAGCTTTGGGGTTGATGTCTTTGAGAAGACTATTAGATGTCCAGCTGGAAATAGATAAGTCTAGAATAATATGATAGTTTAGAACCAGAGTATAAATTTTGGAATTTTTATCATAGAGATAGTATTTAAAGCCTTGAGACTAGAAGCAGTCACCAAAATAGTAGTATAATCAGAGACGTAAAAAGGTCCAGGGACTGAGCCCTGTTTTTAATGGGAGATAAGGAGAAACCAACAAAGAAAACAAATAGAATAGGAAAACCACGACAGTGGCTGTGCCAGAGGTCAAAATGTGTCCCCTGCTGGGGCACCTTGGTGGCTCAGTCAGTTAAGCCTTTGTCTCAGGTCATGATCCTGAGGTCCCAGAATCGAGTCCCATATCAAGCCACCTCCTCAGTGGAAAGTCTGCTTCTTCCTCTCCCCCTGCCCTGTTCATGCGATCTCTCTCACTCTCTCTCAAATAAATAAATTTTTAAAAATTATTTTATATGTGTCCCCTGCTGCTGACAGACCAACTAGGTTGAGAACTGAGATTTGATCATTAGATTTAGCAACATGAAAGTCATTGCTGATTTCTCAACAGCAGTTTTGATGGAGTAGTATGGGTGAAAGCCCAACTACAGCATTTTTAAGAGAGGACAAAGGAGAGGAAATAATTATCCTTTATATGATTTTTGCTATAAAGGGGAGTAGGGAAACAAGTCTGTACTTGGGTGGTAGATTGGGATCAAGAGAGGATTTTCTTAATATTGAAAGAGTATTAGCATATTTATGTGCTTATGGGAAAGATGAAAAAAATGAGAAATGATAATGCAATAGAATGAAGAGACAAATTCTGGAGTGATGTCCAGGAGTAGTTGAGAGGAGATGAGACTAGCGGATTAGAAAAGGGAGTACAGACAGTTCTTGTGGCCAGTTGTGGGACTGTTGTGGCCAGGGGCAAGGCAGAGTAAATGGCATGGATATAATCTAAGGGATAGAAGTGGTGGTAAGAAGGCAAAGAGTTGATGGTTTCTCTGTGAAATAGAAAATAAGTATCAGCCAAGGGCATAGAAGGAGAGATGTTGGAAATTCTAGTAGAGAGGATAAGTATGGCTTAGTGATCTAGGAAAAAGAAACATGGAATTGCTCTTTCTGATTTTTAATCTGTCTTGGATTATTTCACTGAATTGGTCTTCTAGTTTTTGTCCTTGCCCCCCAAATTGATTCTCTTTTAACAAGATCATGCCATTCTGCTCAAAACCTTCCAATAGCTGTACATCTTGCCCAGTCGAATTCACAGTCCCTCATACCTCCTACAAGGCTTTATACTACCTGTTGCCTCCTAAGCTCACAGTTTGCCTCCTGCAACTGCTTTCCCCCTTCCTCACACCATCAAAGAAGGACAACTGTGTCTATTTTGTTCACTACTGTATCTTCAGCACTTAATACAGTGCCTAATACATAATAGGCACTCTAAATATTTTTCAACAAATTAAACGACAACAGTTTAATGATAAACCAAGAGGAATATAAGGAAGGTCATCCAAATTGCAGTCTTTCTCTGAATGGGTTGGGTTTGGGACAGACGGGTAATCAAGCCTTTTTTTTTTTTTTTTTTTTTTTTGGTTATAAACTGGGAATGTATGGGGTCAGAGAGATGTGCTCAACCTCTAAAATACATTCTGATTCCTAACCTTACTTCTTGCTTCATCTTGTTTATTCCACCATGCTGTTCTCTTAAAACAAATTTGATCCTCCCATTTAATTTTAATTTCATTTTTCCCTATTATCTCAGAGGTTCTCCATGTTTAGAAAAGATTATTAGTACTTCTAGATTTCTGCAGAGGGATCAAAGCTTAGACAGAAGAACAGGTGAACCAGAGAGAGCAGCCATATCCTTGGTCTACACCAGTACACTGGTCTTCATAATGATGGTTTTTCTTTGTTCCTCCAGTGACATTTAGGTTTTCACTGGAAAATGACCAATACCCAAAAATTTATCTCTTAATCTTTCAAAGGTTTTGGTGTAGTGGAAGCAGAAAACTTGATCAGATTTAAAGTGGCTTATAAAAATAACTGAAAGAGCCTATCCTCCCTAAAACTAGGAAATAAAATGTTACCATGAAATTTTAAACCACAGTTAACCCATCATGTTGTCAGTTCCTGAGAGCTAGAAATTATCCAAGTTACTTCCAGTCTTCCTCTTTTCATGAAAATTGGTGATTTTAGAAGTGCAATAAAAGTAATTTTGCTCAGAGGAATGCTTGCTTCCTTTGTTGTCATGCTAGAATGATCCACGGGAGAAAACCTGATTAGATCCAGCAACAATTGACTCAACCCCATAGAAGGAGTCAACCTGTCCATAACCTGCTATGATTGGTGGAAAAAAGCTGAACTGGGATCTAACATCAGGAAGTAAGAGTCCCTAGAGAAGTCTAAACAGTGGCACCACATAAAACTTCAGCCACATTTAACCTTATGAGCATATCATTATCCCCAGAACCACCAGAATGCCCATCTAGATAATTTCAAAGTATCATTTATGAAGTTGTAGTGCTAGAGATCACTAGGTGTGTAATCACATTATGCATTTTAAATGGGATTTTTAGATTTTCAGACACAGAGAGAAATATACTACCAATGAGTATATTGGTATACAAATATACTACAGTTCTCTAGGATTTATATTGCTCAGATCCAGACACTCTCCCTTGGACTCTCTCCCCACCTCTCAACCCACACCAATCCATTCAGCCAGTTGGCACTTGGGGCATTGCAGAACCCTTCCCTTTCTAATTTCTGTTTTTGTTTTTTGTTTTTTTTTTTCTCAAGATGCTGCTAGTATGAAATTGATAAGAAATAAGAAGAGAGAGGAGCCTCTGAATGAAAAAAATTAAAGAATAGATTGTGACTCTGGTCATCATCTTAATGAAATGAGTGTTGAGATTGGGGAAAATGCAGATATAAGAATGGAGACGATGACCTAGAAAAAAGGAACAAAAGAGAACAAGAACCCCAAAGAAGGTAGGATAACTGCCTCTTTATCTTCTTCTATGGACCAAGAGCAGATCTTGTGCAAGGTGAGAAGCACCCATTTACCTGTGGGCCATGTTACCACACGTATTCCTTTCCCACGCTGTTTTGGGGCAAGGCTATCATGGTCAACAGAATTAAGCTGGCAAGAGAACATCAGTCCCTACTTTTCCCTGTAATTTTTTATTTTGCTCTTTTTTTTTTCTTCTTTTGCCCAGACAGTTAACTGTTTTAGCTTAGCCTCTGATATAAATTTTACCTGTGTCATGACACTAAGCTGCAGAACATGGTTTTTCTGGAGAGGATTCTTTCAATGAATAAATATTTTAATAGCATTCACCTCCCATTTCACCAGGGTTCTTCTTATGAACAAAGAATCACCTACCATAAGGTGTATTCTCCATAATTTTAGAGCTAAAACTCACTTTAGGAGATCTTTAAGGGTGAGTATGTTTGTCAAAAGAATTAGTATCTGACCTTAGAAAAAGACTGAAATTGATCCAGCATAAAGACGATAATAATAACACAAATATAGCGTTTCGTGTGTCACATGCTGCCTTCAGCATTTTACATGTATTAATTCAGTCCTTATAATAATCCTATAAGACTGGTATTAGTGTTGTCCCCAGTTTAGCAATGTGACAGTCCCAACCAAGTTCCAACAACCTATAACTGGAATACTTAGGACTCACACCCAGGAAATCTGGCTCTACAGCTTGAACTTTTAACCACTTCATTATATTCAAATAAACATTTTATTGGACGAATAAACAGGCAGAGTAAAGAATAAAAGGATGGTTAGATTCAGTAGTTTTTAGATATAGTTCTTGATTTGTATTTTGTTTTTTTGATACGTATTTTGTTGAACTAGAAGCCCTTGCATATGTGACTTTTATTAATGTGTAGAGATCCAGAAAAACACACAAAAAAACCTATCTATACCTATGTGAGTGTGTATGTATATGTGTGGCAGAAGGGAGAGGGAGGGATTGTTTAATTTGGAAGGTTTGCACACTAGAGTTTTTTTTTTTTTAAAGATTTTATTTATTTATTTGACAGCGAGAGAGATCACAAGTAGGCAGAGAGGCAGGCAGAGAGAGAGGAGGAAGCAGGCTCACTGCTGAGCAGAGAGCCCGATGCGGGGCTTGATCCCAGGACCCTGAGATCATGACCTGAGCCGAAGGCAGAGCAGAGGCTTTAACCCACTGAGCCACCCAGGCGCCCCCACACTAGAGTTTTTAAGATAATTTGAGTTTAACAAAATTAAGACTATCTTTCAAGGACCAATCTGGTAAATTGGGACTAAAATTGGGTCTATCAATCGTATGACAACTTAGAAGAAAAATCAGGTCTAACAGTTTAAGAACATCCAGAAGTAAACAGAGAATGTGGATTGAAAACAAATTCTTCCTTTTATTCTGGTAACTGATTGATAATTTTTGGAAATAAAATTCAGTGGCTCTCACTTTCTTTTCTTAGATCTGGCCAAAGAGAGGAAGAGATAATAAATAAGCCTAAAAAGTATTAAGAGACAGATTATCTATGATTCTGGTGAATTTGTTAAAAGATTTTGTGTGGCTATAGAGCTGCTCTACCAGAGTTCATTAGACCACTTGCAGAAGGAATCTATAGTACATGACACCAGGCTCATAAAGTTCTTTGGCCACTGTAAGGCAGAACCACCATTGTCACGGGTATGTTTTTGACCAACAAAAGTGATGGATTTGATATTTTGAAAAGCTTAGGAAGCAATTGGGCTTCTTTGTTTCTAATTATAGTGCTTTCCAAGGTGAGAGAGTGATGGATTTGAAAAAAAAACAAAACCATACATGATGTGTATGTTTACTTAAAACCCATTATCAATGTAGAATGGGATTGCATCTTCCCAAGGTAGCACAAATCAGGTATGATAGTATTCTCTGTTAAGTTTCAGAGTCATCACCATCAACTGTAAACTCGCAAGGGGGGACCATCCTGGGATATTTAGCCCACGTATTATAGCTAAGCATCATCTTCTTCTTGGTCTTTTGCTGGTCATAGGACCTAGAAACATAATCTATCCCCAGTTGCTCCATCTTGTTAGATTTGACCCTTGCTCCAACTTTTCTAGATTGTGATATCAGATAGTTTTCTTTTCACCTTAGCATCATCTATAAATTTGGTGAGCTTACCTTCTCCAAGCTATAGAGCCGTATACCAAATAAGAGCCAAGGGCAGAACCATACAGTTCTTTGGCAATTGCATGCAACATTTATTAAGAAATTGATAAGCTAAGCAACTAATTTTTGAACTGACCTAATCATCCTAAATGGATGATCCTAAACTATATTGAATGCCAGCTAGGAAATTAATCAATTTGACAAGGGATATATTAGATACAATTGAAGGTATTAAGATACGTTATATTTAAGGGAGATGAGACCCTCCTACTATTTTAAAAGAAAATAAAACTTACTTCGAAATTGAACAGTAATACATCTAAAAGAAATTATATTAAACCACCTATGCAAATTATTGCATCCTTTACAGTGTATATATAACAAAGAACAGGTACTCAGTTGAATGAGTAGACATGATAAAATGAAAACTACCCTACTTGAAATCAGTTTATTAGTAAAATAGGCATTCTTTAAAATGTGCCTAGATGGTTGCCTTTTTTACATAATGCTTTCACTTAAAAACTCCTCTTGTCATGTCATTCTCATACACAGTCTCTTAGTGGCTTTCTGCTCCCTACCCAGTTACTTTGTCTGCATTTCTAAGATGTTCTACAATTTGACTTCAATATGGCTACCCATTGTCCATGTCCCCAGCCTCCTGACTGTCCCCAAAACAAACCATGTACACATTCTGATTGCCTGGCTCAAGTTCTCCAGGCCTAATGCCCTCCATTTTTCTATAAATTCATCCAAATCTTGCCCATTCTTCAAGGCTTAGCTCAAATCCTACCCATTCCCTAGCAAGCTTTCTTGTATAGCGCCAATCTACATGTCTGCCTCTCATCTGACATCAGTTATTTGTACAATGAATATTTGGATGTGAAGTGCCCAACATTGTGCCAACAGCAGGTGTAAAATACACTTTCCCTGCTTTATAGTCAGACTGTTTGGATTTGAATTCTTACTATGCAATGTTCTAGCTCTTTGACCTTGGGCATTTTCTTAACCTCTTTACAGTTCTATTTCCTCATTTGTAAAATAACATAATAGTAATACCTACCTCATTAGATGTTTCTTCTTATTATTTTTAAACATTTTATTTATTTGAGAAAGGGAATGAGCATGAGCTGGGGGTGGGGAGTTGGGCAGAGGAAGAGGGACAAGCAGACTTTCTGCTGATCAGGGAGCCCAGAATCGGGACTCCATCCCAAGACCCCAAGCTCATGACCTGAGATGAAAGCAGACACTTATCCAACTGAGCCATCCAGGAGCCCTCGTTACTATTAAAGGAGATAATTACTTAAACCTTTAAGAAAGATGATTTATTAAGCAAAATATTTAATAAATGTCTGTTTTTGCTGACCTGTTATGTGAGACAGAACAGTAAACAGGCAATTGCAATGAAATAATGAGTATATTGATAGTTGAGCACAGGATGCAGAGCCACAGAAGGGACACATGACCTAACTAAGAGATCAGGGAGGCTTCCTGAAGGAAGTGATTCCTAAGTCAAAGCCTGAAGGATAAATAAAACACCTACAGCATTCAACTGTCCATACCACTCTTCAATTGCATGCTCAGCTTTCTGTGTAACAGCATTCTGTCATAAGTTTACGAGAAATGTTTTTCATGTAATTGGTCTTTGTGAACCTTATCCATAACACTACACACACACACAATTCCTTCCCTAAACAAAACCCACTCCAGCCCCCACCCAGGTTTCCTGGGACATTTTAAATAAAAGATAGGTGCTTTCACCATGGAATTATGAATTCACAATGTGATTAAAATACAGAAATAAAGTGTTACTCATCAAGTCAGTAATTTCACATTGAAACTGAAATTTCAATTTGGCTTATGGATAAAACCCAATCTCATCAAATGACTATAGGTTATAGTCTCTTCTCAGGTCATTTTTAAAATTCTTACTAGGGCCTCAGTTGTAGTCATTAATCTCCGAGATTCTCAGCACCCACAGGCAATGCTGTTACACAGAGCGAGTGCTCAGCTGCATGCTCAGCTACCCAAGTTATTTTAGAATCGGCTCATTAGCACCCAATGAGGGAAAAAGAAACAAACCACATTCCCCTGTCTGTGGCATATGCCATCTTCATTTTATTTTTTCTCCCTTCTTTTTCATTTTACTGTTGTGTATACTTTCTTGCTACTATTATTTCATGTGTATTAATCTTACTTTGCCTGCTTCCTCCCCTTGCTCAGATGGATTGTAAGCTAGTTGAGGACAGGAGGCATAAAGGGCTGCTGCATCCAACCCTGCAGAGTGGGATTGCCCAGCTTAATTCCAGTGGTACCACCCTCAGTGCACAATATGAACACCCACTGGGGCTGAGCAATGTGGTTTCCTTGGGGCTCCATTCAAGAGTTCTTATGTACTGTCTTGGTGTATCTAAGATAGTCAATCCAATCAATATAGTTGTTTAGTTGATTATTGATTGTTTGAAGAGATAAGCTCATGTTTTATGTTTTTATAATCAACAAGCATTTAAAATATTCCATAAAAAAATATTCCATGAAGTTTTCATCTCGAGTATTTGAATATTTCTTTCTAATGATCTATAATCCATTTTAAATAATCAGAATAAATGTTCGACTGGTATTAAAACATTTAAACAATGTTGAGGATATAGATATCTATGTCAATGTAAAATTTTATTTTGAATTAATAGATGTATTTGTTTCTGTCCCAGTAATAAATCTATTAGGTTAAATCAGACGTGGATATTAAAAGCAAAAATTTACCAGATTTTTATTTTTTCTTGTAACACCTCACAAAATATTCTTTGGTTATTTATGAAATAGTGACTAAGGCAAAACCCTTCTTTGAATATATTTCATTTGAAAATAAACAATTCAACTAGTATGTTTTGAACTAACACCAAAATGGATAATTCTGGAAATAACAGCTACATGATAAAATGTGCTACTGCTTGGTGGTTTCTTTCTTTTGGCTGATTTCATGATTTACTGTATTTTCTCCAAAACTGACTAAAGGCAGGTTTTTCTAAGAGGAAGTAGGTTGCAACAACCATATAAAATTAAGAACTTAACATGTAAGTTAAGAGCTCAGATAGAGCTCACAGATTCACATTATAGAGGATGATCGCTATAAATTATTTTATAAAAAGCAAATGCTATAATGACTTTACATTTGGAATCAATTGAAATGCACAAGAGCTTTTAGGTTGACTTTTGAACCCCTTTGATTTGTGGCACAGATAAGAGTAAATGGACTAATTAATTTGTGCACAGTTTCTTGGTGAGTTAACGAATCCGGTAAAGTAAATAGTTGGCTATTTCAGGCTACCATCAGTGTGTTAAGCACTTTAAACTCTTTGTTTAAATCTGAGTGTCTGTCAGTAGTACTTGAGGAATGTTTTCAGCTTCTTAGTCATCCTCAAGACTGGTGTTTCAAGATAGGCCCTCTTTGATTTTCCATCTTGCAGTAAACTTTGGCCCTTATTTTATGTTCCCTAACCTCAACTGTTTGCAGGGCTGTAGTCTTGCCTTAATTGCTGCTTCCTACAAGTTGTTCATTCTGATCAAGAGATTGACTCACCCTTCCTAGAGCTGCTCCACCCCCGACTGAGTGCAGAGTATGCATGTGTGCACACACACGTGTAATTTTGTTTGTGTGTTTGTGTTTGTCATTATGGATGGTAGAGAAAAGAATAGAACTAAGATGCATCATCTGCTTCCTATATGTATTTCCTATAAGGTAGGTACTCCCTTACTTTGTTTTCTTTAAACTTCACGATTTAGAAACAGCAAGTATACTTGCCCAATTAAAGCATATTTAAGGAAAATACAAGGAAACAAATGAGACCAAGAGGCCACATCAGTTAGTCAAGGTTACACAAACAGAGCCAGGGCTTATATACATGACTCCATATCCGCTGTCCTGAGACTGTTGTTTCTCGTTTTCTATTTGCTGTAAAAGCTCCTCAGGCACTTGTTCGAAATGGACATTTATGGTTCCCACCCCTCCCTGCCTCATGGAAAGCTAGGGATAGGTCCCAGAAACACTGCATTCATGTATCCAGAAAGTTCAAGAAATGATAGACTTCTTAAATGATCAAGAAATCCTGGAATAAAGGATCTGAAAACCCAAATGACTTTTCCACTTGAAGTATAGTTTTATGGAAAGTGTCAGGCACCTGAAAATAAGGGTTTATAGTGACAAATGTCTTTTCATGACTGATTATGGCCTTATGCAAAGTTGATGCCAATAAATCTTTTCTACAAAGCCCAAATCTCAGTCCAGACTGGCAGTAAATCATTTTCCCTGGCACCACAATTCCAAAAGGAAAGCCAGTGAGGACAATATTATGAATGTTGCTTTCCTGGCACTGGCAATCTAGAGATTAGTCGCATTGGCGTAACTTTTTTCTCATGACCTGTTTTTAAATTTAGAATAGGAAAATATAGTCATTTATCTAGGTAGAAAATTATAAAGACTGGAACTAAACCAGAATCTAAGCTCTCCAAAGGGAAATCAGCATTCTATGCATTAAATGAGCAGGCTTTTTTTTTTTTAATGAATAAAGTAAAGAACAGTAACATTCGATGAGACACCCAAAGAAAAGAATGTTAATTTACAAAAAGGACCTTATTAACCTACTAGTTAGGACTGACTAAGGTTATTAACAATTTCTAAAGCTTTTTTTCTAAGAGAGAGTCTTCATTTTCTTCACTATTTCACCTTAAATCTGGTTTTAAATAAGGTCTACTATTTGGGTTTTTTTTGTTTTTTAAGCGTACAATTGCCAGAATCTCAATCTATGTTAAATTTCTTGAATAAATTCACCATTAAGGAAAAAATGTTTCTGCAAAGGCATTTAGTTTTCAAAAAAAAAAAAAAAAAGAAAAGTAGAAGAAGAAAAGAGAAAGTGAAGTTTTAAAACAGCTGGTAGCTAGCAAAGAAAGTCATCAGAATGCCAAGTAATAGCTGACCAGGAGACCAGCTAATATCAACAAGAGATGGAGGGAGGAAGGAAGCAGTTCCATTGATTACAGGAAAGAAAAAATATGGTTGACTTCAAATGTTACTAATTTAGGGGGTAGGGGAGGGAGTATGATTTCAGTATTGATTCGGTCCATCTGAAAATATCATGAAATGTGCATAATCATATCATGTCTTTTGTGAGTCAGGCACACGAACATAAGAGGTAAGGAAAGTTTCTTTTTAAAAAAAATATTTTCTCTACTTATTTGACAGAGAAATCACAAGTAGGCAGAGAGGCAGGCAGAGAGAGGGGAGAAGCAGGCTCACTGCTGAGCAGAGAGCCCGATTCGGGGCTTGATCCCAGGACCCTGAGACCATGAGACCATGACCTGAGCTGAAGGCAAAGGCTTAACCCAGGTGCACCGTAAGGAACGTTTCTTTCTTTTTCTTTTTTTTTCTTTTTTTTTTAAAGATTTTATTTATTTATTTGACAGAGAGAAATCACAAGTAGGCTGAGAGGCAGGCAGAGAGAGAGGGGGAAGCAGGCTCCCTGCTGAGCAGAGAGCCCGATGCGGGGCTCGATCCCAGGACCCTGAGATCATGACCTGAGCTGAAGGCAGAGGCTTTAACCCACTGAGCCACCCAGGCGCCCCGTAAGGAACGTTTCTTGATTAATGCTGATTGGAACCAGGGAATGCATGGTCTAATTTAAACACTTCTCTAATTCTCTGATTATTGATACATAAGAATGAGTTGAAAATATAATCATTTTTTTTTACTTTTCCACAAATAATCTTTCAAAATGTATAACAGGATTATTTTACCCCATTTCGAAAAGTTGGAAGTGTGATGGGGAGGAGGCAGTCATCCTTTCTTGGTTCACCTTGGAGCTTCTCCGGCTGAGCCAATCCAGTCAGAATGAGAAGGGCTACCAAGGGGAGAATGCAACAGTGGATTTTAAAAATAAATCTTATAACACTGAAAAAATAAAATAAACATATTTGGGGGAAAAAAATAAAGGCTTTTTTTCATGAAAGACGTGGTAACAAGGATGAAACACAAAGAGCTAGGATGCCTTGCTGGTTATGCCAATTCTGCCACATTGGCACAGAGACAGTATATGAGTTGAAGGTGAAAATACAAGTCCAGCCTGTCAGCCTCTGCTCATTTACTGGCCACACTGAATATTGGTAATTATCCTAACTCTTCTGTATTCTCTCTTCGAGGTAGCTTCCCATATTTCTGTGGGTTGACTAATGGCTTTTAGTGATACCCTGGGGAAATAGGAAATAAGGCAACTCTTATTGCTTGTATTTCTTTAAAAGATTTTATTTATTCATTTGAGAGAGAGAGAGAGAGAGAGAGAGGGAGGAAACACAACCAAGGGGAGGGGCAGAGGCAGAAAGAAAAGCAGGCTCCCTGCCGAGCTGGGAGCTTGACAGGGGCTCGATACCAGACCTGGAGATCATGACCTGAGCCGAAGGCAGATGCCCAGCCATCCAAGCCACCCAGGTGCCCCTGTTGCTTGTATTTTAAAAAATCTAAGGACTTTCTATAGTAGAAATTCTAACTACAGAGTCAGTTTATAACTTCTGCTATCAATAGGGCAAGACAGTGAGACTTTCCTTCCCCATAAGCATCAATTTGCCCTTTTGTCACTTCATTTCACCTTCAGTGCCACCAGTGATGCTCCTTTTAACATAATTTTCTCTGAAGAAGATGCTGGAGAAGTGGATATCATGGGACCTTCCATAGGATGCTATGATGAAGGGATGATGGTCTCTGGCCATGAAGCAGTCAAAACTCAATACAGAAGTATGACACCCCAGGCAGGAAACCACACTTGTCAAAGGACAGCCACTAATGATTAATCCAGATTTGCTTTTGGCACCACTAGATTCCTCTTCTGATCTTACTTTGTGTGCAGCCCAGAGGAGCCAAATATTTTCTGTGGAAAATCCAGTGATTGGATTTTCTTCAAGACTAATCAGTAATTGATTAATCTCCTTTCCTTCAATTGGTCAATTGCTCCTCATCACTAAAAAGTTTCCTCTTGGACTAATGTGCCCACATTAATATTTTAATATTTAGATCCACTGCCTATTCACTAGGTTTACCATCTTGAAAATTATATTTGCAAAAACCGTAATTTGTTAAGTTCATCTTTTGAAATGATACACACTTTCAACTTCTAAAAAAATGTTGCTGGCCTAATTCCTGATTTTCAAAAATAAAGTTATGTGGTGTATATCATTGACATATTTTTCAGCTCACTTGGCAATATCATAAGCATTTATTTTTATGACTACTCATTCTGATAACAATTCAGTATGATTGCTCTGATGCCATATCAATTCTTAAATGGAAACCAAGTATTATAAATCATGCTATATATAATTTATGATTAATAAATTTGAATATTTGCTTCTATTTAGTATGAAACCGAATAAAAATTTGCTTATAAAAGGTAAAAGATAGGGCGCCTGGGTGGCTCAGTGGGTTAAAGCCTCTGCCTTCAGCTCAGGTCATGATCTCAGGGTCCTGGGATCAAGCCCTGCATCGGGCTCTCTGCTTAGCGGGGAGCCTGCTTCCCCCTCTCTCTCTGCCTGCCTCTCTGCCTACTTGTGATCTCTCTCTCTCTGTCAGATAAATAAATAAAATCTTTAAAAAAAAAAAAGGTAAAAGATAATGTTAGAAATGTTTAGACTATATGCATAAAAATCAGTATTACTATTTTTTTTAAAAAAGCAAACACATAAAATATGTTTTAGTGCCTTTAAGCATGGCTGTTAGAGTCAAAATGGTCTCACTTGTTGTGTTAACTATGTCCCCAGGCCCTTTTAAATCCTCAATTTTTCTTATCAGAAAATAGGAGAAAAGCTAACGTTTGTAAAGCAGTTAGCACAATGCTTAACGCATCATGATAGCAGTAATTGTTATGGCACATTGTGTTTATGTGTACACTTTTGTTTTTCAAAGTCGATAATCTCAAAAAACTTGTCGCACTATGGGAACTTGTAAAAAGCCGAATTATGAAGAGCAAAATCTCTTCCTTGGATTTGAGTTGAGGAATAATATACCCTGGAAATTAACAAATTTCATCAAAATGAGCCTGTGGGAAAATATACTGCTTATGAGAATAGAATCAAACTTCAAACTTGTTATGCCCCGAAAGGAACTCCTCTTCTCTGACTCCTACCTCATTCCTGCTTGTTCATGGCTTTCCTAGTTGAGTCATCGTTTCAGGTGCTCAGAGTAAAAACAGCTGAGTTATCCTTGACTCCTCTTTTTTCTTTCCCATGCCAGATCCAATTCAACCACAGATCTTGATGGCACTCCCTTCAAAATATCTATTTCCACATCCATTGCTATTTCACCTGGTCTAGCCTGAAATATTAAAAATCAAATCTCATTTTGATTTGCATTTCTGTAAATATAAATAGGTATTAAAATATCCATGACTACTCTTTCTATTTTCCATTTTGTATTTTGAGCATAATCTTTAAAAAATTCTCTACAGATATTTTAAAATGAAAACCTCAAAATGAAGACAACTAATTATTTTGTGTCATAGCCTCTGCTCTTTGTAAGTAATGCAATTAAAACATATCACAAAATTCTTATTCAAATAAATCATACCATAAAAATGTAGTAATTGCAAACTTCTAAATGATCATTTGCTGATCAGTATTATCTGTACAAGCTGTATTGCATTAAACTAGCATTTATGCTATCATTAACTGAGGGGTGATCCTTTGTAGCATCATTTCTATATCTTTTTTCATTGCTTTTCTTCTCTTGGAGAAGTATTAAGACCATGAAAAGGAAGAACCAAGGAGGAAGAAGAAGACATGTGTTATTTAGCCTTTCACACTGATCTTCACTAACCCATATTTTCATGAGCACCAGATTCACCAAGTTTTCAAAGAGGAACAGCAAGTGTTTGATGATGAAGGAGGTTTGGATTTAATTTTCACTTTGAGACACATGGATACTATTCCCTGAAAAAACATCAGCATTCTGAGGATGTTCAAGCATTCTTTCTCCAGGACCTACCAAAAGCTCCAACTGCAAGTGAGGCTCTGGTGGCTCTGAGAGCTGTCAAAGCAAAGATGTTAGAAACCAGCTGCCTCCTTTATTCATCCTTTGAGATCAGACAGAGGTGTTAGTGGACTTTCCTGCCACCAAATCCTTAGACCAGCAATTTGCACACAGAATTTGCTCTTACAGAAAAGTGATTCAAATTCTATGGGGCAAAAGAAAAGCAGTAATAAGAAAGATTACTGGGTCCTGCAGTTTACTGAGCACTTTCCATATACTCAGGACTATTTCAATCACATCTCAGCTATTGTTTCTTCTCTAGAATGTAAACAAGCAAACAATTGCGGGCCATCCTTAGAGGAATGGCTTCAAGTAGAGTTATGAACAGCACCTGAAATCTTCAGAGCAGTTCAAAACCACCTTACAGACAAATATTTTTAAAGGTTAAGGTAGGAGCTTTATAAACACAGTGATGTATGTATGTATGTATGTATGTATTTGAGAGAGATATTGCGTGCGTGTACAAGTGGGGGAGAGGGGCTAGAAGAAGAGGGAGAAGCAGACTCCCTGCTGAACACGGAGCCCAACACTGGGCTCTATCCCAGGATCCTGAGATCATGACCTGAGCTGAAGGCAGACACTTAATGAACTGAGCCACCCACGTGCCCAAGCACAGTGAAGTCTATATAGGAAATCCTTCATTGATATATCATAACAGTCCTTTGAGCAAACACAGAGTCTACAACACTCAACAGCAGAAGTAGCAAAAATCTTGTGGAAGTAGCAATAATCTTGTCAGCATCACTAAACTTGTTTGCTAACCATCCCTAAGTATTTATTGTGCACCAGAAGTTTCAGATGTAGAAGTTTTTTGGTTTTTGTTGTTTTTCTTTTTTTCAGAATTCCTGTATTATTTAACATGTGTTCTTTCTCTATTTCTTACATATATTTTTTGATTTTTTTTTTTTTTGATCAAGAAAAAATTTTCCTTGGTAACTCTTCCTCCACTGTCAATACCAACATTTTACTATTTTTCCCCCTAGAACTAGAACAATAACTAATGTAGCAGAAGATGTTTCTAATTCGGAATGTCTTATATTCTTTCCAGGGAAAGAAAAATTTTAAACTTAAGTAGCTGCTCTTTATCACTAGATCAGGAGGTGGAAGAAAAATATCACTGTTACAAAGTACCTCTTCTTCATCTTTCCTTCTTTATTCTGCACATTTTCTCAGTTCCATCTTGGAGGCGGCATCTACTAATAGCCAGTTCTTTTTTTTTTTTTTTTTTGAGGATGTAATTGGCTACTAATAGCCAGTTCACATCAAGGCTGTTGCCCAATCCTTCCTAAAATCAGAGTAAGCTTAATCGCAAACTTGAACTTAAATGCAAGCCTCATATTCTGTGTTGGGCATTTGTTGATTCTGGCAGTCTTTTACCATCTTCTTTTGGTTCTAGCACCCAGCTTGTATTTCACATAACCACCCATCACCCTGCTAAATAGCTGATGTGTTTCAGAGAAGTAGCTCCATGAGTAGCACATGTGGCTCAGGCCTAAACTAGCATTAGCTTGGCCTATGACTAGTTCAGAGAGACAGTAGCATATCATAATTATTTAGTGCAACTAGAATAAAGCCTGAAACTTTAAGTCAAAGGTTGAGGGAATAGGACACATCAAGTACATTGAAGAGGAAGCATGTGGCCTGAGAGCTGCTAGCACCAAGTTTGGAACAACCAGAAAGATTCTTCTGAGACTGGAGCTAAGATTTTGGAGGTTGTTTATCACATAGCATTATCCCAATAAAAACCTAAGTAATACAGCATGAGAGATATGATCAGGTTCCAGATATTTGAGGTATATCATCCTGACTTACCCTCATATTAGAATATTACCGGCAAAAAGTAAGATATATCAAGACAGGATGATAACATTTTTAATGCTACGGAAAATAAGTTCTCTTTCTGCTAAGATGATTAAACTTGGAAAATTTGAACCTGATACTACGAGTGGCCATCTTCCCTGACCCAAAGAGTTCATTGCAGAATGAAGCTAATCAGAGATGGTGATGAAAGGCAGGTAGAGTCAGAGAGAGCAGAGAAGGAGAACAAAAGCAAAAAGGCAAAAGGGAAAGCACGAGTTGCAAGAGAAAGAGGAGTGAGCAAAGAAAACAGAAGGAAATGAATTAGAGAAATATGTTAGGTTACAATTGCTCCTGTAGCTGGCATTTTTCAAATAGGAAATACAGATATTGAAACTCTAAGTATGCTTACTCAGCAGTTAATCGGTGCCAAACACTGTTAAATGCTCTCATTAAAAATCTATTAAGTCAATGTAACCCTAGGAGATTGTTAAAATGAGAAAAGCTTGACATGTAAAAAAAAAAAGAATAATAAAATGTAATGTGTAAAAGCTGTCATAATAGAGAAAGATAGTAAATGCTTTGGAAACACAAAAGAGATTAACTCTATGAGTAAATGAAGGTGGGTAAGTATATGGAGAAATAGTTCACATTAGATGTAGGTAAAAAGCAAAAAAAGGATAAGCTGAAATTGCTTAGTAAATAAACTATCAATGAAGACAAATGGAAAATTTGCCTTGGTATTAGAGACTTTAAATTCATGTGTGCTATTAATACGCCTCAATGGTTTTCTTCAGTGTTTTCTTTTTAGTTAAAATTTTGCTAAACACTCTTGAGAGAAAAGATGAGCCATGTTGAATTGTGCAGGTGTGTAAGTTTAGAAAGCATCAGCCAGATGAGATTACACTACCAACTCTATGGAATGATTCAAATGGCAACTGAATGACTCCTGCTTCTCTTTCCAAATACTTCCTCAATTCATCTAAAATGTTTCATTTCTCTCTGTCACCTTACATGAAATCAATCCAATTAGAGATTCATTTAAATGAGCAAGTTCATTTTTCAAAATGAAAAGATAAAAGGTATTGGGGGTGGTGGAGGGGTTAGCATCCTTTATGCCTTAGCATTAGTTTAAACTAATACTTGCTTCTGTCTAGCCACCTTACAGTGTGCAAGAGACACATCCAGTGCAGATGGTAGTGTTGCAGACTCATCAGAACTGTGCATTTTCTTACAGTCAGAAAGATCTGATTTGAATCTTGCCTCTACCCATTGACTAGCTTTATGTGCTTCAGAGAATTATTTAATGTTTGAGGTGTCTTAGTTGCCTCACTGACAAGTGAGGGAAATGTATACATATGCTATTGTTATGTCATGTACACATATTGATTATCACAGTGTCCAGAGCCTGGTGAAGGAACCAGTGAATGGTAGCTATTAATATTAGGGTTGAGAAGTGGTAATTTTGTAGCAAAAACAATGAGATCCTGGGTGCATGTAAGAAAGCAAAGGCATACTTTGCCTTTTCAGTACTTCTGCCTAAGATGACATAGTGTGACAATCAGTGGTGGAGTTGAGGTTCCAATATATCATCATGTGTCCAATGTTTTCAGCGATAAAAAGATCACATACAGTGCATCAGTATTGCATCAACATCTGATCTCTTCCATGATTCGGGATTTTTGTTTTCGCTGACTATAACTTCTCTGCTTATGACTAGTCCTTACAGAGATAGGCTACATGAGTGATTAAGGGAAGTGAGAAAAGTGTCTTAAAGGTGAACATTTTAAAATTCTGTATCCTGGCCTACCTTGCCAAGCCATATTTTACCATATCTTATTTTTTTAAATATAATTAACAAGCAGTGTTATATTGGTTTCAGGTGTCCAATAGGATGACGCAACAATTCTATACATTGCTCAGTGCTCATCACTGTAAGTGTACTTTTTTTTTAAATTAACATATAATGAATTATTATTCACAGGTCTGTGAATCATCAGGATTACACATTTCACAGCACTCACTGTAGCACATACCCTCCCTAATATCCATAACCCAGCCACTCTATCCCTACCCTGCTACCCCCCAGCAACCCTCAGTTTGTTTTGTGAGATTAAGAGTCTCTTATGGTTTGTCTCCCTCACAATCCCATCTTGTTTCATTTTTTCCCTCCCTACCCCCCACGACCCCGCCCAGCCTCTCAAATTCCCCATATCAGAGAGATAATATGATAATTATCTTCTCTGATTGACTTATTTCAGTTAGCATAATGCCCTCTAGTTCCATCCACGTCATTGCAAATGGCAGGATTTCGTTTTCTTTGATGGCTGCATAGTATTCCATTGTATATATATACCACATCTTGTTTATCCATTCATCTGTTGATGGACATCTAGGTTCTTTCCATAGTTTGGCTATTGTGGACATTGCTGCTATAAACATTTGGGTGCACGTGACCCTTTTGATTGCTACATTTGTATCTTTAGGGTAAATACCCAGTAGTATGATTGCTGGGGTGTAGGATAGCTGTATTTTCAATTGTAAGTGTACTCTTAATCCCTTTCACTATTTCACCTGTTCCTTTACTCACTTCCCCCTGGCAGTCATCAGTTTGTTCTCTATATTTGACTCTGGTTTTTTTTTCCTCTTTTTTCTTTGTTCCTTTGTCCTGTTTTTTCTTAAATTCTACCTATGAGCGAAATCATATGGTATTTGTCTTTCTCTGACTGACTTATTTCACTTAGCATTGTATCCTCTAGATCAATCTGTGATTGCAAATAGAAAGATTTTGTTCTTTTCTATGGCTGAGTAGTATTCCACTGTATGTATGTATATACATCTTCTTTATCCATTCATCTATCAGTGGACACTTGGATTGCTTCCATATCTTGGCTATTGTAATGCTGTAGTAAACATAGAGATACATGTATCTCTCTGAATTAGTGTTTTCATATTCTTTGGGTAAATTCCCAGGAGTGGAATTGTGGGGTCATATTATGGTAATTCTATTTTTAATATTTTTGAGGACACTCCATACTGTTTTCCATAATGTCTACACTAGTTTGCATTCCCACCAACAGTGCACGAGGGTTCCTTTTTCTGCACATCTTTGCCAACACTTGTTATTTCTTTTGTTTTGCTTTGTTTTTTAGATTTTATTTATTTATTTGTGTAGGGAGAAAGAGAGCTTGAGAGCAAGAGGCGAGGCAGAAATGGTGGAAGAAAGAGAATCTTAAGCAGGCTCCATGCCCATTGTAAAGCCTGATGCAGGGCTGGATCCTAAGACCTGGAGATCATGACATGAGCTGAAACCCGGAGTCAGATTCTCAGCCTACTGAGCCACCCAGGTTTCGCACCACGCCTCACCCTCCACCCACTACGCTCCACCCCCCACCGCCCAGTTCTTCAGATTCTTTCATACTGGTTTCAACAAACTCAAAGCCACACCCTTAAGCAGTGATAGAGTAAAATTCCATTTCAGTTTGTTTTTTTCCCTCAAATCTGGCCCATGTAGTTAATTGATAGAAGCAACTGCATTTTCTAATCAGCTATATAAACTATAAACCTCCAGGCAATTTTTCTCTTGCCAGTGGTTGCCTTTCGTGGCAAAGTAATTACCATATTAACAGCACTCACTCAATTTCAACACTGAAGATTTCTTCCACAAAGCATGCTGAAGAAAAGTGCCAGGCCACAAGACAGTTTGATAAAACCACTTCTGCCTTTACCCTGACTGTGTAAATGTAAATGCCCATGCTCTCTGGTCTATTCCACTTGTGTAAGGCACAGGTTTGTTTGTTTTCTTTTTCAGTTTTAGTGTATAGCAGTATATTATGGTGCAGATGTTTATGGGACCAGTGACTCCACAGTTTTAAACCTAATACTTATCTCTTGAATATGAAATATTCAAATATTGTTTTGTGCATCTGGCAGGGTTGGTCTCTGCCATGACACCATACTGAATTAGTTTTGGTTCCCCAAGCTCCCTCTTGCCCTCAGGCCTTGCTCATGCTGAGCTGCTGAGAACCCAGTCCACTACTCATTGACTTCTTTCCTAAGTCTAACCCCTGTTCACCATCCAGGTACCAGTTCAGTTATTACTTCCTCTAGGAAGCCTTCCCTAAAGTCTTAATTCTGAATTAAGTGGCATGCAGTCATGTGTGCTCCTCACATTACATTTCATTTGCTTCTTTACTTAGTGGAATTCCCCACTAGACTGAATTTTCTGAGATCAGAGACACTGTTTTGTTCACAGAATACCTTTAGCAGCTGGGAGGAAATATTTGTCATAGTATCTTTTCAGTAAATATCTGTTGTAATATATTTCACTTTTTGTTCATAATTACGTTTTGGAGTTTCTGGGATTTGTTTGTTTTCCTGTGCTTTGGTAAGCATTTTCTCCCTTCAATTAACTTTGGTTAACTTTGTATGACTGTGTGGTTTGCTTTAGATATGTGAGCAATGAGATGTGAACAGATACGACAGACAGCACATCTTGGTAGAAACGTTAAAAGCACTTGCATGGTTTGACACTCTTCCTCTTCTTCCTACCTTCCACAGTCAGCAAAGCATCTTTCAAATAGTGGCCACTCTTGTTAAAAAACAAAATTCAATAGTAAATTTGAAGATCTTTGTTAAGGGATTCATGAGTCAGACAGCATCCCGTGTACTAAGTAGAGGGGAGCTCCAAAGAATTGTACAAAATGGAAGGTTTTTATAGGAAAGAAGGTGGAGCAAAAAGAGTTATTAGCAAAAGAAAAGAACTGTTTCAGGCAAGGTCAGGAGCAGAAGGTCTTATCCTGCAGATTGCCTTATCTTCCTTTGAAAGATGAGAGGGCCCAATTGGCCAATTATTTCATTGGTGCTAATTAGAAAAGTTGCAACTGACAGTTAAAACTATATCTATGGGGAAGGTTGAAATTGCAATTAGATTAGGGATTAAGCCCTAATTTGGAGACTCAGCCCAAGCAATACTATTTTGGGCTTATGGTTTTCTTTTTAATATCTCAGACTTGGTTCAAAGAGAGAAGACATGATGCAAGTCGAGCCCAAAAGAGTCCAGTAGAGCCTAGTCATTTGAAAGACAAATGACTGTTGCAAATTGCTGAGATTTGAAGATTGCCTGTCATCACAATAAAAGTTGATTTATAAAGAAATTGATACCTAGAAGCAAGGCACTACTGTAACAACAAAAAAAAACCCTAAAATATGTAGTATTTGCACCATGCCTACTATGGGAGCCCTAATGTTAAAGGAGGCTGGGAAAATGCCAGCCTATACTATATAATGGTGAAAATTTTGGTAAAACTGTCACCTGAGATCATTTGAAAGGCAGAAAATATACCTATGAACTTGTGAGTTTGACAAAGACTTTTTGAAACAGAATGTTGGTGGCTCAAAATTGCTTATTGGGCATTATAAGAAAGAAGTGAGCTGAGAAAATAATTGGCCTTTTTTTCAACTAAGTATGGAAGAGAAAAGGAGAATCCAGAAATCCAGAGACAGAGTTAAAAGACAGTTTCTCATCTCCAGCCAATACACTACTTACAAATTAAGACAAAACCTCAGGGTAAAGACCATCTCAAGGGCATGGAAAGTCATTTTCTAGGTGTGTGTGCATTTTCTTACATGGAATAATTTGAGTTATTTTTAGTGAATTGAAGCATATCAGAAATTAGCAACTTGAGCATATTCTGAATATGAAAATACCATTGTAATATGTAGGCAATTTTAAGGATAATTTCAGAGAAACTTTAAAGTGAATAAATGGAAGAAAAGCAATTTATATTTTCTCTTTTAGAAGCCCATTATAAAGATTAGAAGAAATAGAGTTATGCAAAATTAATATTATAAAGTGCCTATAAAATGTTTTTGTCATCCTTCATAATATGAAGAGCTACTATTTTCATTCTATTAAGTAAAAGTACATCTAATTAAAACTATTACTACTACTACTTATTACTAATAAGACTCAAACTTGAGAGCAAAGACCAAATCAAGACTGTTGTCACAACACTATTTCTTCAGACCTCTAATTCCTTTAAAGTGATCCCTGGTAAGTCTAGTAAGTCATTTCACTTGTACAAAATGGCTCAGCGTAAAGAATCCATAGATTTGGCCCACTGAAAGTGTAAAGAATTCAAATTATCTGTAATTAAGCCTAGAAGAATGTCTTCTAATTATGGATCTGGGTATTGTTGGCAGGAGGCATTAATAGGAAACAAAGGTATCAAATAAATCAATAATATTTTTGAAAGAGTCATAATGCCCAAACTGACACCAGCCTAATTTAAAGGAGTTATGATTGTTTGAACAATAAAAGTAGTCTAAAGCACTCAACTTTCTATACGCAGGCTGAGGAAGCTGTTCAGTAGCTACAAAGGGCAATTTTTCACAAAGAGGATATTGGAAAAGGAAGGACTTCCTGGAAGATGATGTGAAGAGTCAAGAAGAATCATAGCCTATAAATCTACCTCCAGGAAACAATACTGAAGATTGATTAGATGTTCTACACTAACTCAGGTTAGTAGACTTTATAACAATTCCTCATTGGGATTTCAGAATTGCTGTGGATAAGTGATTGCTGGGTTCTCCCTTTCTTCCCCTTGGTAGATAAGAGTGTTTATTATGGGTTCCACTATTTTATAATGACTGTGTGGGGTGCAAATAACAAGTCAAGAGGAGCTATGTTTGATCTTGATATTTATTCTAAGAGCTTCGATTTCAATCTAGATGTTTTGATTGAATGAGACCTTAGAATATGTTAGAATGTTAGAATGGGGTGACTATGTTTATTAGAATGTTAGAATGGGGTGACTGTTTTTGTTTAGGAAGGAAGTGAACATTTGTAAACAATGGCAGGTGTGGTAGATTGCATTATTTTACAAATATTCGTTCCCTCCATACCCTCCCCAAGCTTCTCTGTGAACACAGTCTACTTTCTTGCCCACAGACTTTAGCCTAAGTTGCATTACTTTCTTTGACTAAGAGAATATCTCAGTAGAAGTTTTAAATGTTCTTGCATATTTTGTATGGCTTGGTGTCTAGTCTCTTGATTTTTCCCTCCAAAATGAGAATAGCATATACAAGGTAGTGTCTTACTCCCTCAGCCTGGCCAAGGAATGAAAATACATATTTCATGGAAGCAAGATCTAGCTTTACCAAGCTCAGCTAAATCCAGCAGAACCATCACCCTTATGAACTTGAGCACATGTATTGTTATAACCCACAAAGACATTGGGATTATTTTTTACTATAGCAAAAGCTAGCTCACACAAGTTTTGAATGAATAGTTGCTGAAAATAAAGAAGGAAGAATTGTATTGTCCATAAAAATGCTTGGTTTATATACAAAAATGAAGAAAGTGTCTGAATGTACATAGCTAAATAAAATCTCAATAAAAATTATTTGTAGGTGGAATTTAAAGATACTAGTTGAGTTGCTTGGTTATTTGGCTACTTGGACAGTAGTTTTAACTTAAGTCAAAAGAAGTGACCCTAGGTTCACTGCCGTAAAGGGGACTTTAATAAGCTTTTCAAATCTCTTACATTTCTTTCAAAAAAAATCAAGAAGTATCTATAGACCCAAAATTCTAAAAGAAATTCCAGTATATATTAGAAGACAAGTCAACATTTCCAAGAATCTGGATACTTAACAAAGAGCCCTGCAGATTTAAAAAAGAGAATGCCGAAGTTGAATATTTGGGACATTGATTGTTTAATGTTGTATATGCATGCCTATTTGAGTAATAAAAATCTGGACCTGGAATGTAACTCGATTATATATTACTTGTTCTTTGAATTTCCTTCATTCTGTAGTAAAGATTACTTATTAACTAGAAAAAAAAAAAAGACTTTTACTTAAAAATATGTTTTGAATGGCTTCCATGTGTCACTGAGAGAAGGATTGAATCAAAAAATGTGGCAAAACCTCAGGGAATTATGAGTTCAAAAGTTAATTAGACGAACAGTATGGAGATTCCTCAAAAAGTTAAAAACAGAACTACCTTATATCTTGCAATTGCACTACTACTTATTTACTCAAAGGATACAAAAATGCTAATTTGAGGAGACACATGCACCATGATGTTTACAGCAGCATTATCAACATTAGCCAATTATGGAAAGAGCTGAAATGTCCATTGACTGATGAATAGATAAAGAAGTTGTGTGTGCACAACACACAGAATGGAATATTACTCAGCCATAAAAAGAATGAAATCTTACAATTTGCAAAGACATGGATGGAGCTGAAGTATATTATGTTAAGCAAAATTAAATCAGTCAGGGAAAGACAAATACCATATTTCACTCATAGGTGGAATTTAAGAAACAAGATAGACTAACATAAGGGGAGAAAAGAGAGAGAAGCAAACCATAAAACAGACTCTTAACTCTAGAGGACAAACTAGGGACTGCTAGTTTGAAGGGGAAGGTGGGTAAAGGGATGGCTTAAATGGGTGATGGGTATTAAGGAGGGCACTTGTGACAAGCATTGGGTCGTGTATATAAGTAATGAATCACTAAATTCTACTCCTGAAACTAATATTACAGTATGTGTTAACTATCTGGCATTTAAGTAAAAACCTGAAAAAAGAAAGTTAATCAGAAGCTCCACATACAGAATGAAGTTATCTAAATAGCCTTACTTAGGAAGGTCTGTCATCTGACTACAGAGCTGACTAATTCCTTTACTCATCTTTTTTTCCCCTCATTCATCTTTTTAAATGGTTTTGCAATTGTGAGAGTTATGCACTGTGAGAGTTAACACTATCATCAGTGTTATTTTTAAATTCTTTTTTTGCAATTAGTACATTTTTAACAGTTCAATATTGCGAATGTTTCTTCAGCGGTTATACATTACAGAATTTTTATTCAGCCCTGTCAAAATGTAATTGCTATATTCAACCTAAACAATTAAAATCTAAATTGTGAGGTAGTAGAGATTGAGAAACAATCTCATTACAATGAATCAGCATCACTGGAATGATTCACCTGATTCACCTGATTCAAGTTAACAATCAAATGAGTTAAGAGAAGTGGTTAATATTAGATTTATTATATCAGTAAAGTTAAATTTAAATAGTAAAACTAATAAACAGTGTTCTGAAGTGAGCTAAGGAAAAGGGGAGAAACTAAGGAAGAAGAGATGACCCAAAGAACATTCTTTGGGGCCCTTGTGCAAGACCCCAAACAGCTGTGCATTTTGGCAACATGTAATTTTAAAATTAACAATTTACCAAGCCCTTCCTTGTATGTTAACTTTTGAATGTCCCAGCAGCCTAGTGAAAGAGCCTGACTTCGAATGTCCATTCTGTGCAGGAAAGAGACTGAGCTCTGAGAGGTGGATGCCTCCCCCAAGCCTGTCAGTTGCTTGGTGCACAGAATCAGGATTTATACTGAAATCTCCTGGCATCATATCCAGGGTTCTTTCCATTCCATTCTCAGGGTCCCGTGAAAAGAAACTTGAGATTATGGGCACCTAAAGGCCAGAAGAAAGAAGATCGTGATGATGAGGAAGTGGGAAGTAGGAAGTGGAGATAAACACAGAGAAAAGAATGAACATAAAATAAAGCACATTTTCCTATGAAATGATTTAAAGTGTGAAACTTCTGGGGGTGCCTGGGTGGCTTAGTCAGTTAAGTAACTGACTTTTTTTTTTTTAACTTAGCCAATTGTGGATTTTATTTTATTTTTTCAGGTATCTAGTTTCTTTTTTTAACTTTACTTTTTCAGTGCTCCAAGATTAATTGTTCATGCACCACACCCAGTGCTCCATGCAATACATGCCCTCCTCAACACCCACCACCAGGCTTGCCCAACACCCCACCCCCTTCCCCTCCAAAACCCTCAGTTTGTTTCTCAGAGTCCACAGTCTCTCATGGTTCATCTCTCTCTCCGATTTCTCCCAATTCATCCTTCCTTTCCTTCTCCCAATGTCCTCCACGTATTTCCTTATGCTCCACACGTAAATGAAACCATATGGTAATTGACTCTCTCTGCTTGACTTATTTCACTCTGCATAATCTCTTCCAGTCCCATCCATGTTGATACAAAAGTTGGATATTCATTCTTTCTGATGGAGGCATAATATTCCATTGTATATATGGACCATATCTTCTTTATCCATTCATCTGTTGAAGGGCATCTTGGCTCTTTCCAGTTTGGTGATTGTGGCCATTGTTGCTATGAACATTGGGGTACATGTGGCCCTTCTTTGCACTACATGTGTATCTTTGGGGTAAATACCCAGTAGTGTAATTGCAGGGTCATAGGGTAGCTCTATTTTTAACTTCTTTTTTTTTTTCTATTTTTAATTTCTTGAGGAATTTCCAACTGTTTTGTTGGCTGCACCAACTTGCATTCCCACCAACAGTGGAAGAGGGTTCCCCTTTCTCCACATCCTCTCCAACATTTGTTGTTTACTGTCCTGTTGATTTTGGCCATTCTAACTGGTGTAAGGTGGTATCTCAGTGTGGTTTTGATTTGAATCTCCCTGATGGCTAAAGATGATGAACATGTCTTCATGTGTCTGTTAGCCATTTGTATGTCTTCTTTGGAGAAGTGTCTGTTCATGTCTTTTGCCCATTTTTTGATGTGATTATTGGTTTTGTGAGTGTTGAGT
>CM053606.1:138433793-138457821 GCA_028646535.1 Procyon lotor | reverse complement strand
AATATTTACTTATTTTTCTCATTAGACACACAGAATGATGGACAGTGGTTTTTCCACAGTACTTCTAATTTCAACCTACAATGAGCAGTTAATACTGTATTCCTTAAAGTTGTGTGTCATAAAAAGGATATTTTATTTATTTTTTTAAAGATTTTATTTATTTATTGAGAAAGAGAGAGAGAGCACAAACAGGGGGAGAGGCAGAGGGAAAGGGAGAAGCAGATTCCCCACTGAACAGGGAGCCTGATGCCAGGCTCGATCCCATGACCCTGGGATCATGACCTGAGCCAAAGGCAGAAGCTTAATTGATGAACCACAGAGGTGCCCCCTAAAACAGGCATTTTTTTCCCCCAAAAATGTTTATTTTATTTTTTCAGTGTTACAAGATTTATTGTTCATGCACCACACCCAGTGCTCCATGCAATACGTGCCCCTCCTCAATACCCACCACCAGGCTTGCTCAGCCCCCCACCCCTACCCCTCCTAAACCCTCAGTTTGTTGCTCAGAGTCCACAGTGTCTCATGGTTCATCTCCCCCTCTGGTTTCCCCCCATTCACCTTTCCCTTCCTTCTCACAATGTCCTCCATGTTTTTCTTTATGCTCAGCATGTAAGTGAGACCATAAGGTAATTGGCTCTCTCTTAAACATAAATGTAAATAAGGCTAACAATTTTAAAAATATGTGAGAGAAATACTAAATAAAGTTAACAATGCTTTAAAATATAGGTCATCCCTTTAAGTAGTTGAAAAACCAAACACATTTCCTTAAGTTGTTTCTGGAAAGCAAAAGGCATTGGAATTAAATCAATTAATTGAGTATTTAGGACCTGTATGTTCTTATCTTCCTCATTACTGTTATTATGAAGGCCTTTTAAACACAATTAGAATGTGGCATGTGTACCCATTTATACTTCATCATTAGTTCAAGCAAGTGGCTTGAACTTGCTTCCTCGGGAACTTATTAGTTCATAGAGTTCCTTAGGGACTCTATGAAGCCAATAAATACACTGGATTATTGAAGATAAAGGAAAGAATGGACATCCTTTTCCTTTCACAGATGCAAACCTGAATGCTGCTTTACAAAAATATTCCGGTATTTCCTGCTTCATTAGCGAGGAGTTTCTTATTTTGAAATTCCCCTGCAAGGATAGCCTGACTTATTCCTAGTAAGTTACCATTATAGTCCCCTCACCCCCGACCCCACCTGTGGTTTTGCTTTCCACTATTTCAGTTATCCACGGTCAGCTGGTAGCAGATGATCCTCCTCTGACTCCTGACCTCATCAGAAGACCAACAGTAGCCTAATGCTATGTCACAAACCCCGTATCATTCACCTTGGTTCATCTTATTAATATAGGCATTTTATCATCTCACATTATCACAAAAGAAAAGGTGAATGCAGTACGAGATATTTGGAGATAGACCACATTCACACTACTTTTATGACAGTACACTATTATAATTGTTCTGTTTTATTATTGTTGTTACTTTTACTGCACTTAATTTATAAATTAAACTTTATCATGAGTGTGTATGTTTCAGAAAGAACATAGCATAAATAGGATTCCATACTATCTGTGGTTTCAGGTAACCCCTGGGTTCTTAGAACATATTCCCCTCAGAAAAGAGGGACTACTGTAGTTGCATTCCTGCATGAAAGCAAATTAAACCATCTTCCATACCTTTTGATCTAACCAGTTGTCCTTAAAATGTGTTTTAATGTTCTAGACCTACTGGGTCAGAGTGTGAAAGCATCAGGCACCCTGGAAAAACACTTACAACGCAGGTAATATGGAAGTGAGAGAGTGATGTCTTCTCGCACCACATAACATGTAATCACCCCTAATTTTTGGAAATTATAGGAAAAGTACTGAACTGGTAGTCATGAAGGTTCTAGTTCTCACCTCATTTCTAACTGAAAAGGCCACCCTTGGAAGTCACTTAGCCTCCCTTGGTCTTAGTTCCCAACCAGTAAAACGAAGGAGTTTTAGAGTGTATTATCTCTAAGATGTCCTCCAGATGTAAGGATATAACAAGACTCATAAAATCTGTATTTAATGCCAGAATCCAATTGAAATACCTTTAAATTTACTAAATAAACACTGAGCAATGGGGAGTCTACACCCACCTGCTGAGTGACATTTTGAAACTCTCTAAACCATTAACCTTTTCCAAAAATCAGGGCATTATACACTTTTCTTTATCCTACTAGCATAGAAGCCATGAGAATGAGTAAAATTCTAGTTACAAAACTGCTTAGAATTTGGAAACCATAGAATGACTAAATACACATCCTAAACAAACATGTTAAGAAAGCTACTACTTTGAAAGAAGAAAGAAAGTCAAGGAAAAACCGTTTTTGATGGATGTTAACTAGACTTACGATCATTTCACAATATACACAAATATCACATTATTACGGTGTGCGCTAGAAACATAGTGTTATATGTCAATGATATCTCAACTTTAAAAAGGGTGGGAAAATATAAAACCATTTTATTTTCTTTTAGGCAAGCCTCAAATATTTTTCTCATCTATTTTTAAAATTAAGAACAGGGAATATTGCCTAATAGTCAATAAATTTAAAAACTAGGAAGGAGAGGCAGAGATTTGAAAGGAAATGAAAGATGAAAATGGAGGGGAAAATGAGAAAGAGAAAGAAAGAGATTCACAGATGGAGAGAGAAATAGACAAGCCAGGAAAGATAAGGAAAAACATCAGAGGGAATTTCATAGAAGTTAAGTGGACAGGCAAAGACAGACAGACACTCAACAAATGGAACACTAGTCTTATATAAGAAAGGTTTTCATGGGGGAAATAGCTTAATCAATGGTTTTTAATGAAACAGATTTCATACACATAGTAGTTTTAAGCAATCACAGGCATATGGGGAAAGATAACCTCTTGACACTGATTTCTGGGCCAACTGAAAGGTAACTGAAGACTGAATTAGACATTTCCCAATGTTATTTCAATTAAAATGAACTTCTTTGATGGGTATTCTCTACACCATTGTAAAATGATAGTAAGTGACTAGAAATTGGTGCCTCTTCTAGAAAGAGGGTGAAAAAAATTTAGGACAGAATAAAAAATTTTTTAAGTATTTTGTCCTCCATGGGAACAATAAATCATTTATAATTTTTTGTGGAGGTCATTTATTTACAAGTTTTTAAATAATGTATAACAACTATTAACATTATTCCTTTTCATATTATTATTAACTCAAAATATAATTATTTCTGAAATCAAGGAATTGATTGCTCTTCTTCAAGTGTTATAGATAAGAGCAAAATTGTTATTTTTAAAATATCCTTATCAGATTTTTAAAAGTCCTTATATTTAAAATATCCTATGTCAGAGATACAGTAGACGTATATGAGTGAAATGACATGATTTTGTTTAATATAATCTGTCAAAAACATGTGGGGGTTTATAGATAAAACAAGTATCAGAATGTCGCTAATAACTGAATCAGGGAGAGGTGTACATAGAGGCTCACTTATTTTCTATTTTTGTGTATATCTGAGATTTCCTATAACAAAAAAATTAAGCATCTTTTTTTTTAAACTGAGTCAACTGTTTCACTGCCTTTGGAAGAAGTAGCTAAATGAATCCATGATATCTCACTTTCAGGACATCATGAAAGACACAAAGATTTTTTGTTACTGAAGTTTTCTTTGGTTCCTACTTCTTTTTTAGTGACTTCTACAACTTCATTTTTCATCATCATCTGAGTTTTATTTTCAGGACAGCTGAACTGTGTTTTTATAAAATTCCACTTCAGAAACACAGGAAGTCTTAAGAAATGGATGAGAACCAGGTACTTAGTGTACAGTTTTCCATTGTGTTTTATTTAACCTAAGTCCCAAATTCTAAAAGCAGAAATGGAAGTATCTTTCTGCCTTGGGTAAAGATGTCTCAATTGTTCCATGAGAAAGCTGGAGAAGGAGTTGCGTTTGGAAGCCTTGCTCTGGCTATCACCTGAGACTGGTATCCTAGAAGGGCAGTGTGCTCAGTCTCTTGGAGGAGAGGAATGCCTGCCTCTTACTCACACACTGCTTTATTTGCAAGTTAAAGTCTCAAAGGAGACTGCCTGTCTACCCAGCTGCAGAATGTGTATGTGATGATTGTATCTGTTGCCGTGGAAACTGAAATATAACCGATAAACTACACACCCCAAACAGATTAAAATTGACTTAGAAAAGCTATGTAGGGTTATTACAAAATGTATGGTAAAACATCTCTTTACTGTACCTCCCTCTTTAAAATGATAGCTTATGAAGTAGAATTTTCAGAGAAGTCCTTCTCCTCAACAGAGCTTGTGGTGGTAGCAAGGTTATTGCTGAATAAATCCTTAAAGTAATACATGACAGCAGATGGATGAATGGTTTAAATGCATATATGCTTGGCAAAGCATATATGTATAAGGGTAATGATATTATTATGAAATACTATGAGTCCCAGAAATCCAGGCCCAAATATGTTTGAACATGGTAAAAATATAACTGATTTTGTTTTAACGTGATTTACTGTTTCAAAGATGTACATCTGTTGTCTTGTTGAACTTACATTTGCGTAAACTTAACAAGAGCTACCACTTATTCAGCATTTACTCATAATGATAAAAATCATAGATGTGGAGAACTAATAATTGAAACCTTTGTAGAACATTCATTGGCTGAAGTGGAGTTTTTTTGTTTTTTTTTTTTGTTTTTGTTTTTTCAGGAATGTGTCCATCATACCTAAAGAACTAAGACTGGTCATTTGGGAAAATGGAAAATTATGGAATGATAATTATTTAGATGTCATACAATTAGCAAACCTTATTTTGGGGGTGTCAGTGATATTAAGATCATCGATAGTGATAATAAGTTAAAAATTCTTTTTCCTAGCAAAAGTTATCAATGGTAGTATATACTAAGGAAAAGAGAAAACACTGGAATTGCACTTGACCACTTTTGGATTTTCATTGTGCAATGAATTTGTTCTGCATTAGGATTTTAAAAAACAACTTTACAAGTTACACAGAGCAAGAGGACAAGTTATGGAGGTTATGCCTGTCTCTCAGAAAATCTGAAGTTTTATTTTGCCATCTTTTAAGTCAAAGGAAGACTGGAAAGTCTGCTTCTCCATTTGTTGCTCTGAATGTTTATAGGAAGGGAAGATTCTTTTGGAGACAGCTGAAACAAATTTCCAATGTTCTAAATTCTGTTTTTCGAAATGACTCAGAGCTTCTAATGTAGGACCTTCTAATTATCTGTATGTGGATGTATGGAACGTTCAATGGCCTAGGAATGGAGATAGCTGGATCTTAGTCTATTCTCTGTCCTGCCGTTACTTGGCTGTCGACCTCAGACATTTCTGGCCCTCAGTTTGCTCATCTGTCAGATCTCAGTAAGAGGTGCCAAATAATCAGTAACATTCCTTTCAGTTCCAATCAGAATCAAACCTTATGTGAATGTTTCTGTTTGACTCAACCCCAATCCGTAATTCCTTTCTCCCTAATTATTGTCTGGTATTGGTCCAGGGATAAACATGTGTCCAGTTCTAACCAATGAGGTGTTAGTGGCTGAGATTCCAGAAAAGATTTTTAAAAGGATAGATTGGGTCAGAATGATTCTTTGGGCCTTTTGAATCTGTCTCCTTCTTGCCTGCAAAAAATGTAGTGCATGAGTGTAGTGATCATCTCGTTTTCTTTTAAGATTTATTTGTTTATTAGAGAGAGAGAGAGCAGAGTGAGTGAGAGAGAGCACAAGTAGGGGGGAGGGGCAGAGGGAGAGGGAAGCAGACTCTGCACTGAGCAGGAAGTCCTACCTTGGGGCTGGATCCCAGGACCCTGGGATCATGACCTGAGTGTAAGGCAGATGCATCCCTGTTGCAGCCATCTTAATGTCCATGGCTGAAAAGCTAAATAGTAAGGATGGCAGAAGCAGAGAAGTGAAAAGAATGTGTATCCCTTATGGCTTCTTTGAGAAGCCGTGCCATCCTCGGACTGCCTGTATCTGGATTTCGTGCTATAGGAGAAAAATAAACCCATTGTTTAAGCCATGGTGGTATGATTGACCATTATTGGCAGGAGAATTTATGCCTAAATGATATAGTTAATACAACAAATAAAACTAAAACACCCTAATTGTAGAAGGTTCCTTGTTAAGAGTACAAAGATCAATACCGTGATTACTTCTCTCAAAGAGTTTCTAAGAAAAAAGACGAACACTAAATGAACTACAATACCAATCAGAATGCATTAAGAAATGTACCAACAACATTTTAAGCAAGATGAAGTCATAACTGATCTAACAATGTGAGGAAATTGGGCATAGAGCCATTTAAAAAAATATTTTATTTATTATTTACAGAGAGAGAGAGAACGAAAAAACAGAGGGAGCAGCAGAAGCAAGCTCCCCAGTGAACAGGGAGCCCAAGATGGGACTTGATCCCAGGACCCTGAGATCATGACCTAAGCCAAAGGCAGACACATAACTGACTGAGCCACCCAGGTGCCCCAGGCATAGAGCCTTAAAGAGTTATATTTTAATATTCTTACAAGTTCATGCTACCTGTTAAGCTTGATTTTCAATTTAACATTTTAGCAAAGTATAGTTTTTATAAAGTATCATTTTAAAAGAATTCTACATTTGAGAGATTAAAAAGAGTCATGGTAACCCATTTCCTTCTACTTGATCAGCTACTGGTTTATGCAACTATTCCCAGTGCCCTAATAATTTGCTGTTCGAAAAAATACGGACTAAAGTCAATGCCTGTCCTCCCTCTTTTTATAAGCTTTTTTTTCCTACTGCACTGATGCCACCTTGACCCTGCCCTACTGTCCAAGTATTTTCCCAGACTGTAATCTGATAAGTGATTCAACACAGATGAGTTAACCAAAAAATGGCTTAGTTTGCTACCAGTGTTCCCTCGTGTTTGTGCTTTTATAGCATCTAGCCCATGATAATTCCTGATCACATTTTAGAATCATCAGGGAACTTTTAAAAATATCAGGTGCCTCCCATCCAAGCCAATTTGCATCTAATTGATCTTTAGTCTGATGCAGGAACTGTTAAGTTTAAAAGCATCTCAGGTGTTTTTAATGTACAGCTAAGGTGGAGAACCAGCCATCTAACCTACATTCAAGACATGTATCCACCAGATGCCTGATGTGGCAAGTTTCTCTAAAAAGCTACTCTCAGCCTCGTGGGATTAGATGACTAAAGCACAACTCATTCTGTCCCTGAGCTAAAAAACAGTTTGTTGAAAGAATCCTGCATTTTCTCAGCAACACCACGGGGAATGGGGTCTCTTCAGGGCCTGCACCCAGGATCCGGAAAGCTGACAGGAACCAGGCACCGGTTCCCTCTGCCCCCTCCGCCCTTGCTGGCTCATGCTCTAATTCTCATAAACTGCTATTTCTCTGCTTCTCTGCAGATTTTTGGTTTATTCTACCCCCCCTCCTTCCCCCCAGATATCTGGTCTATTCTACTCTTTCTGCAACCCAACTCTTTCTGCCTCCACAGCTATGGAGAAAAATACTATGGCTATTCAAGGTCACTGCATGTTATTTGTACCCCGCACCTGAGGTTGCATCTACCTAGATAGCTGCCCTTTTTTTATATGAATAAAATGGTCCCTCTGAAGGGCCTCAAAATACAACACTACTGGTAGCCCCAGCTTCTCCCTTTGGGAGACAGATCCAAGCTCAGAGGATCCTTTATTACAAGTATGTAGTCTCTGAGAAACTCTGGCCCAGGATAGTTAAGGGTCCATTCTGATCTATTTGTCTAATTGAGACACAGGGCAATATGGCAGAAACACATTGCAGAGGATTCATCCCTACATGGGGAAGGGGGCACTTGTTTAAAAAGCGGATCATTTATGAGGTGAGCAGTTAATTAAAAAGGTCTACTTGATTCCCTCAAAGAGCTAGCTTTTGAATATGGGAGATGTCTAAAATATAAAATGTCTCTAAGAAGCCCTCTGTCAGTGTAATGAACATGTAGGAAAATCCAGAGGTCTTAAATGACTGGTGTGTTCCAGGAAAGCATTATTGAAGGGATATAATTTTTATAGATAATGTAGGGAAAGAGGCAACTCAGACAGGCAGAGAAGGCATAATGAACAAAGGCATGGGGTGAGGACGGCAACTATTTCAGATTGATTGGACCATAAGATTTAAAAGGTAATGTTCATGATCAAGTTGGAGCCACATTATAGAGACTGCTGGAAGTCAGGCAAAAGAACCCCTTGTAGAAACTGTAAGGTTTTTGAGCAAGGGAAATATATAATCAGATGAGTATTTTAGGAAGGTTGATCTCTTCCAAAGTGACTATAGTAACTAAAGAGGAGAAGATATGAAAGTAGATGAGTAGATCAAATAAGAGGCAAGACAGGGTCCAATCTAGGTTGGTGGCAGTAAGAATAAAAAAATAAATACAAGGCCTTCTTGAGAACCATGGGGATTTCAGGCAGCATGCCAGGGGCAAGGAGAGAGATATTTGGATTAGGAAGCATATTCCAGGGCTCTGGCCACATAAATGTATGGGAAGCCAGTTCCAGTAAACTACTTTTTAAGGCACCCTATTGTATTTGTTTCTTTCATTTGACTCATTCCATCATTCACTCACTCAACAAACATTTAATTAGTTTTCTGAGCACCTGATTTGATCAGGCATTATGTGAGGAGGTGGTTTCAATAAGACGAATGAGACTGGTCTCTTCCAGCGAGGATGTGGACATGAAAACAATGAATGAGAAGACAGTGTGAAAAGTGCCACATGACCTCATTGGGCTGCTGGGCAGATTAGATGAGATCACGTCTGTAAAATGCTTAGTTAGGCACAGTGCCTGGTACCTAGTAAGCGCTCAAGAAATAGTAACTATTATTCCATATAAAATCCCCCGAGAGGAAAAAAAAAAAGGAGTGATGAACTGCTTCAGGATATTGAGGACAACTTCAGAGAGGAGGTGAGATCATTGGCCAGGCAGAGGCAAAGATGGGCATTCTAGATGGAAGGGCCCACATGAGCAAAAGCAGGGTATGTTCTGAGAAGACTGAGAAGGGTGGCCACGATAGAGTAAGGGATGTGTATTTAGTAGTGGCAAGTAGGCTGGGCCTGCTTTTAGGGGGCCTTGATGCCCAGCAAGTCTAGATTTTATACTTTAGGCAATCAGAAGCAATGACTGGATTTCAAGCAGACAGAGGCTAAGCATGTTTCTTAGAACAATCACTATGGGGACACTGAGGGGGATGGACTAGGGGTGGGAAGTGAGAATAGGTCAGAGCTAAGAAATCAGTAGGCTGCTTAACTGTTCAGGCAAGTCACTTGCAGTAGGAGTGTGAGTTGAGATGGTTGCAGTAGAAACGGAGCAGCAGGGGAAAAATGGGTATTTTTGTTTTTACTTTTACAATTTTTTTTGATAAAGCATTTTATGAAACATTTTCAACAATCCATACACTTCTAAAAGTTTGTGAGGTTAGGTTTGAAAATGTATCTAATTCAAAATGTTTTACATTTTTACCAGCTCACTCTTCTAATGTTAATCTCTTCTAAAAACGTAGGAAAGACTATGCTTTAGGGAAAACAAAACGAAACAAAACAAACTTTCACAACTATAACATCCATTATAACATCATAGGTTGGATTACTTGTAAAGATACTCTACAAAAATAACCTCATACAAATATTTTAATGTCATGCTCCAATTTTATGTATTCTTGCTTATATATTTCAAGATTGTGAAACAGATACTCACAGGCAAAATTTAAATATTCTGATGTGCTGATGAGAACATCCTTTTCTTACTGCATTACATGAGAACTAATCAGGTGGCCAAGACCCAGGTCACGCATGGAGGCCAACAGCTTTTTGGGTTGATAAGTTGCTTATGGCTTATCTTCCTGAAACCTGGAAAAGCTTGCAGAACTCTCAGAGGTCTTATTACTGAAATTCTGTGTATAGTCAACGCCTATTCATCAAAAATCGAATTAACTAAAAGTTTCAAATAATGAATTGTTTCTTTCTCTTCTTTATATGTGGTAACTCATCTTTATAATAAAAACCACTGAGAATTGTAAAATCCTGTATTTCGTTTTAAAACAAAACAGAGTAATTATATTCTATATCATTTGCTATTATTTTACTATCTTTTAAAACTAAACTTGTAATTTTGAGATAATTGTACATTCATATGCACTTGTAAGAAGTAATTTAGAGAAATCCCTTGTACACTTTCCCAGTTCCACCCAGTGTTAACATCTTGCAAAACTATCACATAATATGACAACCAGGGTATTGATAGTAATAGAGTGTAGGTCTCTTCCTGGATTCTCTTCTTTTCCATTGATCTATCTTTTCCTCCACCAATACCCTATTGCATTGATTATTGTCACTATAAAAATGGCCCTAATATCAGGAAGAGTGATGCCTTGTACTTTCTTCTTTTTAAAGATGGTTTTAGGTATTCTAGGGCCTTGTTTTCATGTATTTCATTATAACACATGTCTTCTATAAATTGGAAATCCAGGTATACTACATAGAGCAACTCCTATTAACCCGTATACAAAATATATAAAACTCCTATATACCTGTATAGTTATTAATATGTCATTCATTAAAATTCTGAATAAGCAAGAATTTACTTTTAGTCCTGGCTTGAAGGTAAAGTTACCACAAAATAGATTATGAAAGTAAAGTTGTGAAATCTTCTCTATAGGCATTTAAAAGCCATCTATTTGGAGCACCTGGGTAACTCACTTAGTTGAGCATTGGAAGCTTGGTTTCAGCTCAGGTCATGATTTCAGGGTTGTGAAATGAGGCCCTACCCTCAGTGGGGAGTCTGCTTGAGATTCTTTCCCACTCCCTCTGCCCCTCCCCGGCTTATACGTGTGCTCTCTCTCTCTCTCTCTCTCTCTCAAAATAAATAATCTTCAAAAACAAAACAAAACATCTACTATTCCAGGGTGCCTGGCTGGCTCAGTCAGTAGAGTATGCGATTCTTTCTTCTTCTTCTTTTTTCCTTTGGAGATGAGGGAGGGACAGAAAGATTCTTAAGCAGGGCCCACACCCAGTGCATGTCTACCAGGGCCTCAATCTCACAACCCTGAGATCATGACCTGAGCCAAAATCAAGGGTCAAGAGTGAAACCTTTAACCAAGTGAGCCACCCAGGTACCCCTGAGCATGCAACTCTTGATCTCAGGGTTGTAAGTTCGAGCCCCACATTGGTTGTAGAGATTGCTTTAAAAAATAAATAAATAAAATCTTAAAAAAGTATTTTATAAATCAATCAATCAATCAATCTATTTCTATCTATAAGGATATGTAATATTCCATATTTGGACTATTTCAGTTGTAATAACTCTAATATATTCATTCTTGAAAATAATTTTAAATGCTAGAAGTTCTAATGTGTTAGGCAAATGGGGTGTTTTGTAAAATATTCTGTTTCATCGACCTTTAGTTATATTTACCTACCTATAACCTTTATAAAGCAATAAATAACTGCAAGCACAGGACATGAACAAATCCCAAAACCAGCTTGTTGAAATGCAACTTTGTCTCTAAAGATTCTGCTGTGCCATTTACCTTTGGAGAAGAAAGGAGAAAAAGACAAACAAGGAGAAAAAGACAAACAAAAGCTTCAGCAAATTGACCCTCAGAAGTTAAATGTATTTAAGTGTGGTAGATACATATTTAGTTACCAGACGGCCAGTCTCACCAGCAGTGTGCTCTCATAATTGCATCTTAACAAATGGATCAGGATACATGAGATAAATCTGCAAACTACTGAAATTCAAAAGCAATCATATTGTAAAATTTTATACAACTTTCTCTAATCCATGATATTCCTAATTTCTTTTTAAAGTAGAAGGAGTTTTTATTTTTGTCTAGACAATTAATTAAGATATTTGTGCTGTCTTTAAACAATAAAATAGGCTTTTAAAAAAGGCAATCTTTTATTACTGAAAAATAAAGCCCAACCCTATCAGAAATCACTGCAGCATGTAAGCAAAAGAAACAATTATAAAATAAAAACATCACAATCATATGTAATGCTTTTCTATTTAGCTAATGAAGTCTTTAATTTTTTTTATTTAAAAGATTTTATTTATTTATTTGACAGAAAGAGATCACAAGTAGGCAGAGAGGAAGGTAGAAAGAGAGGGAGAAGCAGGCTCCCTGCTGAGCAGAGAGCCCCATGCAGGGCTTGATCCTAGGACCTTGAGATCATGACCTGAGTCAAAGGCAGAGGCTTTTTAACCCACTGAGCCACACAGGTGCCCTGCTAATGAAGTTTGATGATAATGAAATTTATACAAATTTGCTTGGGGTTAGATAGCATTACAACTGAAGGCTTGGCTTTGAAGTTTTTAAACAAGAGCTTTTTATTTTTATTTTTTTTAAGATTTTGTTTATTTGACACAGAGAGAGAATGCACAAGCAAGGGTAGCAGCAGAGGGAGAAGGAGAAGCAGGCTCTCTGCTGACAAAGAGCCTGATGCAGGGCTCGATCTCAGGACTCTGGGATCATGACCTGAGCAGAAGGCAGACACTTAACCGACTAAGCCAACCAGCCACCCCAAGAGAAGAGCTTTTTTTAAAAAATTGTATATTCAATAGATTTATTGAGATATAATTGATACAAAAACTATACATATTTAAAGTGTATTAAAACATGTCCAAGTTTTGAAACGTGCATACCCTTTTGAAACCACACCACGATTAAGGTAGTAAACATATTTATTATGCCCCCAAATTTTCTTGTGTCTTTTTTTTAATCCCTCTTATCTCCCCTACTGTAGTCTATGTAACCACTAGTCTGCTTTTTGTCACTATATATTAGTTTGCATTTTCTACAATTTTATATAAATGGAATCATACAGCATGTATTTGGTTTTGCCTTGGCTGCTTTTACTCAGCATAATTATTTTGATATTATCCATGCTGCTTGTTGGATGTTGCATGGATATGCCATAATTTGCTTATCCAATCACCCACTGAAGGACATTTGGTTGTTTCCAATTTGGGGCTATTATAGATAAAACTTCTATGACTATTTGTATTCAAATTTTTTTATGGATGTCTATTTTCATTTCTCTTGGGTAAATACCTAGGAGTGCAATGGCCAATTCATGCAGTAGGTGTGTATTTAATTTTTTAAGAAGCTGTGCAGCTCTTTTTCCCCAAAGGGCTGAAAGATTTCTATTTCTACCTGCAGTGAATGAGAATTCTGATTGTTCCACATCCTTGTTAATACTTGATATGGTCAGGGCGCCTGGATGGCTCAGGGCCTCTGCCTTCGGCTCAGGTCATGATCTCAGGGTCCTGGGATGAGTCCCACATCGGGCTCTCTGCTCAGCAGGGAGCCTGCTTCCCCCTCTCTCTCTGCCTGCTTCTCTGCCTACTTGTGATCTCTCTCTGTCAAATAAATAAATAAAAATCTTTTAAAAAATTAAAAAAAATAGAATTTAAAATGTTATAAAAAAAAGAAAGAAAACTGAGGTTCACAATGACTATGTTGATGAAGGTTATCTAGCAAATTGAGCTTGAAGGATTCAGACCCAGATCTGTCTGACTTCAAAATCCCTACTTTTAACTATTTCATTATATTTATGCAAGCAAGGTTCTTAGAGAATCCTAAATTTATCTAAGGAAAAAAATGCACACACACACATAGCATTAGTTGATTGCAAATATCTGGCCCAGACTTAGGAATAAAGCAATAGGGGAATTGGGAACATGTCATTGCATTTCGTGAAGGAGTCTACCATAAACCATTAATATAATCTTAAAAAATCAATAAGGATTCCTGATCAATGTTTCACCATCATGTAGTATGGATTAACTTGGTAGATTATACACTGGAGCTTCATATGTGCTTTACTTTTTTTTCCAGTCTTTGCAGTAGTCAAAGTCCAAGCCACTAGTTAGAGCTTCTACCCAATGTTTTCCTGAGAATAATTCCCACATGTACTGAATTTACAATGGCCAAGATAACCTGATGACTAGTTTCTGGAACAACACTCTGCTAGCTATAAAATGTATTTTTATAGGCAAGTATTTTTTTTTCTCTACACACCTAATTTAGGATATAGATGAACCAACATTACAGTTCTTGTGGGAACACTAGTATCTAAGTGGCAGATGGCTCTGGCCATCACCATTCGCTGTTGCTCTTCTAGGCTTATAAACAAGTTACAAGAACTGAGCAAAAATGACACTTCTGCATACATGATGACATAATTATGGGTGTAGACTTCATCTTAGAGAAGAATTCCAAAAGAGTTTATGTCAGTACAAACGGTAAAGACACTACCATAAGGGTATTTTTAGGATTTCTTTACTCCCACAATAATTGCAAAGAACTCAGTGATATTTGACAGTAATTTTATTATTGTGAGAGCTTTCTGCTCAGCTCTAGGGAAGTATTTGCAGTCCTACGTGGCACTTTGAGGTGAAGGACGCTCCAGAAATCATCAACTGAAATAACAGTAGTTTGTATTCAGTGTAATATAGTGATCCAAACCAAGTAGTTAATAGTACTTTGACATTCTGAAGTGTTTTCCCACCAGAAAGTTCCAAGTGTTATTTTCTGGTAGTCAATAAAGTACTTCAATTAATTTGAAGTAATTCACTTGATTTTTAAAAAATTTTTCTGGTTCTTCAAATGGAAACCAGCTTTATTTTCATGTTACAATTATAAAAATATTGTCGGCCATACAGACAGGTGTAACGAAGAATGAAAGCATCAAAACTTCATTGTGCAGGATAACCACTAGGTATGTAGGTTTCTCTCCCTCTCTTTTCCTATTATCTTTTAATCTATCTAAAAACAATGCAATAAATACACTGTATGGAAAAAATTAAATATCAGAGAATGGACATAAAATGAAAAGCAGAATCCCCTCATCCCTCCTCCATTTCTAAGTCAGTTTTCCGAAGTTAAATGTTTATGTTTCATTGCTAGTTTTTGACTTATCAACTTTGGATATCATCTATTATTTCCCAACTATAAAAGGTGAATATTTCGTCTACTCATGTTACTTACCATTTGTTTTAATAATCCTATTATTAATTCTAGGATTTAATAATCCTATTGTTACTTTGATTTTTACTGGTTACTGACTTTAAGTATACTGAAATCACTATTGCCTATTTCATCTGACTATGAAGTTTTTCTCTTTACTTTCCATGTTATTAACATCACTATCCAAACTTCCATTTCTGCTGCCCATTTTTTAAGCTTCAACTTCTGTTCTTTTGCAGTGTCAAGATTTATGATATTTCTATTTCTCCCGAACAAAATATGAATAACATTAAAAGATCTGTGTTAAAATCGTATTTCCATTGCATGCTAGCTGTGTGGTATAGCTTCACTTAGCCTTGATAGTGAATATGTGATTTACCTTTTCCATTTTGCTAAGGGTATCTTTTGATGAACAGAGGTTTCTGATCTTGATAAAGTCCAATGTATTTTTTTTTCTTTTAAGGTTACTGCTTTTTATATACCAAGAAATACTTGCCTACTGCATTATTGCAAAGATATTCTTTATGCTTCCTTCTAAGGATTTTATAGTTTGGTTTTTATTTTTAGGTTTACAATCCACATCAGGCTATTTTTTTATATGTTGTGATGTACTGGTCAAGATATACAAATATCCAGGGTGCCTGGGTGGCTCAGTGGCTTAAAGCCTCTGCCTTCGGCTCAAGTCATGATCTCAGGGTCCTGAGATCGAGCCCCACATTGGGCTATCTGCTCAGCAAGGAGCCTGCTTTCCCCTCTCTCTCTGCCTGCCTCTCTGCCTGCTTGTGATCTCTCTCTCTCTCCCTCTGTCAAATAAATAAAATCTCAAAAAAAAAAAAAAGATATACAAATATCCAGTTGTTCTAACATCATTTGTTGAAAATATTTTCTTTTACCTCATTGAATTTCTGGTATTTATGTCAATTGGCTAAATATATATGGATGCAGGGGGGGAGGTCTATTTCTAGATTCTCTATTCTTTTCAATACATCTATTTGTCTTTTTTATGCCAATAAAACATTATCTTAACTACTATAGCTTTATAATAAGTCTTAGAATCAGGTCGTCTAAGTTTTCCAACTTGTCTTTTCTTTTCTCAGGATTATTTTAGTTATTTTAGACCTTTTTATTTCCATATAATAGTCAATGTTAGACTACCAATTTCCATAAAAAATGGCATTCAGAGTTGGAATTATACTGATTCTATAGATCATTTTTAGGTGGAACGATATCTTTACAATATCCTGCAACAATGTACATGGTGTATTTCTTTACTTTTTAGGCCTTTCCTCCTGCAGACTTGTAGTTTTCAAAGTAGAGATCTTTTATACCTTTTCAAAAATTTATTCTTTTTTTAATTTTTATTATTTATTTGACAGAGAGAGAGAGATCACAAGTAGGCAGAGAGCAGGCAGAGGGAGAGGAGGAAGCAGGCTCCCCGCCGAGCAGAGAGCCTGATGCGGGGCTCGATCCCAGGACCCTGAGTTCATGACCTGAGCCGAAGGCAGAGGCTTTAACCCGCTGAGCCACCCAGGCGCCCCTCAAAAATTTATTCTTATATATTTAATGTTTTTTGATACTATTATAAAGAATATTTTTAAATGTTATTTCCAATTGATTGTTGAAATAGTATAAGAATACTGACTTTTTATATCCTGTAAACTTGCTGAATTCATTTATTAGAAGTAATGGATTTTTGGAGAATCATGTAGAATCATGTTGTCTGTGAATAAGGGCAGTTTCTTTTCTGCTTTTCTAATCTTTATTCCCTATGACCCATTTCTTTATATGTTATATCCATCTTTTCTTGTAGACGTTTAAACATATTTATCACAGTTATTTTAAAGTCCTTCTCTGCCAACTCTAACACCTAGGTCCTTTGTTGATCTCTTTCTATTGACTCCAAGTCACATTTTCCCATTTCTAGTAATTTTTTATTGTTATGCTGTGAGTAATACATTGCAGAGTCTCTGGATCTTCCTCTGAAAAGTATTGAGTTTTGTTCTAGCAGGCAGTTAAATTACAGACAGATCACCTTTAACTTGGGGAAGCTTGGTTTTCACTTTTTTTTAGGACAGGTTTATGTTTTAGTTTTGGTGATGTAGTCTTTATTTCTAACTTAATGGAAAGCTCGTGGTGTTTACCAAGGTCACTCAATTCGGTTGGACTTCAGCTCCAAAGTGTGTCTTACTTGTGGTGGGCAGCAGCTAAAATCTCTGCTTAGTTCTTAGAGCTTTCCCCAGTTATTACCTTCTACTAGGTTCCTTGGATTGTCACTGGCATATTTACAGGCAGTCAGCCAATAATTTGAGGGGAATTTACACACAGATTTCCAGGCTTCTCACTCAGTAGCTCCTTCCATTAGGGGATTTCACCTTACATTTTAGCTGCTCAGACAGACCCAAACTTAGTTCTCTAAATTCTTGGGCCAGTAAGACTGGCTTTCTTCCAGAGTTCCATCTTCCTGTGCTGTACAGACTGAAGAGTGAGGAAGGCTATTTTTATAGATTCGCTATTTAGGGTTAAGTAGAAGTATAGGAAATCTGATTGGGACATACTGCCAATCTATAGCCTTACCCAAATTTCCCCATTTTCCTTAATAAATCTCTTCTGTCCCAACTGATTGAATAATTTGTCTAAGTCCTTTTCCTCCTGCTATTGTCATCAAAGGATAAATTATGCTTTAAAAAATTTTTCATTTAAATTAATAATGACCAAAAATTCTATTTCTTTTACAACTGATGATACAGAATGGGACTGAGGATCAGGAGACCATTTTAACTACTTTTCCTCCCAGCAGCTGTGTCATATTTGCATTAGAGAACCACTAAACCATTCTGTTCTTCAATTTCATTTTTGGACAAAAATGGAGAATGGACTAAGTAATGTCTAAGGACAATTCTAATTAGATTCTGTATACAAACATACACACATACATATGGGCTAATTATGTAAGATTCTGAGTTTAAAAAACCCTCTAATTTAAAAAAACTTGTTTATAAAGATTCTTTTATATTTTATTGATTGATATGTCATGTCACCAAATATAAGCTATGACAAGAAAATTGCCAGAATATAAGAACATTTATTAAAATTTTCCTCCTGAATTTTTTTAGCTAAAGCTGGCAAAACAATCTTCCCTTTTTTTAAAATTTTTTCTACTTTAAAAAAATATTTATTTATTATTTGAAAGAGAGAGACATCATATGTGAGAGTGTGGAGGGAGGAGCAGGAGAGGGAGAGAGAATCTCAAGCAGAATTCCAGCTAAGCCGCTGAGCTGACATGAGGCTGGATCTTATGACTTTGAGATCATAACCTTGAGATCACAACCTGAGCCAAAACCAAGAGTCAGCACCTAATGGACTGTATCACCCACGCACCCCAACAATCTTCCCTTTTAAATGATAAAAGTATTAGATAACTTCTTAAAATGATTATATACATGATATTTGTAATTTAAAATTAAAAACTAAAAAATATTCATTTTTAATGGAATTTAAAATTTAATGGAATTTAACTTAACCATTAAAATTTTGAAAACTGTTACCATAAAAGCCACGTGTTGTCTTCAATAGGAAGCTCTGTTATCAAACATCTATAAACCTCTTTTTGCAAATTGCTGGATTTTCATGGAAAATCATTAAACATCAGAAATTTGTAAACCTAAAGAGTTTTGCTTCTTACTACTGTCGTTTCTTATGTGTGGTCCAACAAAATAACAGAACAGGATTCACATGTTTTCTTTGATATTTCACTAAATTCAGTTCAATTCAATCTAAATGAATATTAGAGAAATATGTGGGATCATAAACCTAAAAATTAATATTGAACAGTGTCTCTAGAAACTTTGCAGATTATTAAGTATTATCATTAAATATTACCTCCTTTTGTGTCTAGAGTTAACCTACTTCATCAGAAATTATTGATAGGAATAACATAGTTTTAGTTATATAGTCCATTTTCCTAGAGCCAAATCCCTCCCTTCCCAAACACAAATGCAGATAACTTCAATGAGCCTATATTTCTACCATTCTTTACACTATTCACATTATTTGTTCAAATGGTCACCTCGTGTAAAAGCCAACTGCCTTCTCTTAACTCTTTATCAAAATTATTACTATAAGGAATCTAAAGCTAGCTTGATAGCTATTCTTTTTCCATTTTACATTTCTGTGTATTTAAAATTTTTTCCAAGATATGCATGCATATAGTTAACCTAAATTGTTCTGTAAAACACTTTCCTTCTCTTACGACTCCCTTATTTCCTAATTTCCAGAAACAAAATTAAAGTTTTTGTTATTTTTACTTATCTGCATATTTCTAAGCAACATGGTTTTGTTACATCTTGATTTTAGATATTATCTCATGTCATCTCCCTCCAGATAAAGATTTAGTATTCATTTTTGTTTGAAATGTTCATCCTACTGCTTATCTATCCCCCACCTATATATTTTTCCCCTGTACTCTTCTCCTCCCAATATAGTTATATAATGTTTAGCTAAATCAATATTCAATGTTTGAGTTCTTTTTTTAATTTAATTTTACTTACATTCAATTAACATATAGTGTATTATTAGTCTCAGAGATAGAATTCCGTGATTCATCAGTTGTATATAACACACAGTGCTCTTCATATCACATGCCCTCCTTAATGCTCATCACCCAGTTACCCCATTCCCTTGCCCATCTCCCCTCAGTATGTTTCTGAGTCTCTTTTGGTTTGTCTCCCTCTCTGATTTTTGTCTTGTTTTTTTCCCTCCTTTCCTCTATGATCCTTTGTTTCTTTTCCTAAATCCCATGTATGAGTGAAATCATATGGTATTTGTCTTTCTCTGATTGACTTATTTCGCTTAGCATAATACCCTCTAGTTCCATCCATGTTGTTGCAAATGACAAGATTTCATTTTTTTGATGGCTGAGTAATATTCTTTTGTGTTTAAATTCTTACAAATAGTTCAATGATATTTCCTCTTGAGCTGCGTACTATACTGGGATTAGTTTTACTTTCCTTTTATTAGTTCATTTTCTTGTTTTCTTTCCCCCTTTGATTAGTTATTTAATCCTAACTATAATCCTAATAACTTTGATAAGTTACTTAATCCTAATAATCCTTTGTTTAGTAGTTTTACATATATAACTAAATATATATTTTAATTTCAACCACTTTTAATTGTTTATATCCCTCCAAATACATCCAGACATATTAGGTGTTCTCCTAATTTCATTTTTCTTGAAGAAATCTCCCCTGGAGTTGTTTGACTTTTCCCAATTTCCTATATCTTTCTGGTATCTTATATCTTTTCTTTCCTGTTTTATGCTCTTGTTTAGTGTAACACATCCTCTAATGGTTTACTGAGAGAATCACATCAGCTTGATTTTCATGACTTTAGCTATCTGAAATGTCTTTATTTTCCCTCATGGTTGATTAGTAATCAAAGTATAGAATTCTAGATTTAAAATCTCAGTATTTTAAAAGTCATTGTTTCAATGTCATTCCAGGGCTGCTGTTGAGAGTCCAAAGCCATTCTAATACCTGACTGTTCTTTGTACCTTCTCTTTGGAAGTGAGTGGAGTTTTTTCTTTGCTTCCAGTGTTCAGAAAATGTATGATGATTGACATTAGTATGGATTAATTTCTTTCCAGTATGACAAGGCAGATACATTCATTAGGACTCTCCATCTGCAAACTCATGTCCCCAGTTCTGGGGACATGTTGTGGATTACTCTTTGTTGTTCTCCTCTACTTCATCGTGTACTTTCTCTCTCTGGAAATCTTTTTATTTGGGTATTAGATTTCCTGCATTAGTTCTCTATTTGCTTATCTTTTCTATTTTCTGTTTGTCTTCTTATTCTATTCTCTGAAAGGTTTCTGCAGTGTTATTCCCTAGCCTTTCTATTGAGTTTCTGATTTCTGCATTTTTTAATTCCAAAAGCTCTTTTAAAAAATTATGAATAATTCCTCCTCCATTTTCAATAGCATACTGACCTTGCCTCATAGTTACAATATTTATTTCTTATACATCTTAGGATGATTTCTTTAAGTAAATTTTTCTTCTCCCTTAGTAGTCTCCATTCCCTTGTCTATTTGTCTGGTAATCCTTAGTTGCTCTTTTTTTCAAAGAGAAGCCCATTGAAAACCTAACTGCAAATTTGAGTGTGTGGACAATGCTTGTCAATTGTGGGCTTCACTTTTGGTGGTCTGTCCTTTCATTGAATTTCTTACATTCAGTATCTTTAGTCTTTCTTTTCAGCAGGTCACTTTGCCCAAAGGAAACTTCCAATCTCTTGCCTGTGGGTTAGAGAACTGGCTATTAGAGCCTGGGAGCTGAATGAGAGAGGCAGGACAGCTCAGCATTCAGAATGTAAATATTGATTTAATCTCCACATTTTTAGTGTCATATGAGGCATACCAATGACTCTGGTATCTCCTACCACAAAAACCCTCTATTTTACCCTCTTCAGAAAGATATTTCCAGTCCTTTCCTAGAGATGAACAGTGCAATTGCCCTGAAGTTTACAGTAGAGAGGAGGGGTGTGGGATCTGTTTCCTAAACATATTTTTAAGTAATTTTCTGTATTTAGACTCATTTTCACTGTGCTTTTTCACTTGCTATAGCCAGAAACTTATAATGCCTAATTATGGCCCTAGCTGTGAAAATTTTGGCTATCAACATAGAGTATTTGGATAAAAATATTGGTAGATGCAGTTTACTGAGTGTTTGCTTTTTACCAAGTACATTATAGACATTATCTATAATTTCCAAAACCAACCTGAAACTACAAGTTATTATCATCCTCATTGTGTGGAGTTGAATAATTTAAGTAGAATTACATAGTAAGCAAGTAATTGTGTTCGGGATTCAAAAACCAAGTCTGGATCGTTGGCCCCAAAGTTGATGTGTTTTGCTGCATGCTGCATGGCTTTGTTAGTCTTAGAAGAGGAATCAACATACTGAGTCAGAAACACCAAGACCTACTGGCACAACTGAAATGTGTTACATAATGCCTTTGCTTTCCACCTGACTTCATAGTCATTGGGTGTTTTAGAACTTGTAATTCTCACAGTGGCCTTTTATTTTGGGTGTATCTGGAGTAGGCATTGGGAATGGAGAGTGAGAGCCCAAGTATTACGGGAATGATGACTTTGAAAAGATCAGTGGTGCTGCTACGTACAGGAAGTGTAAGTGAACTCTCGAAGGGGAAAAGCTTGTGATTATATTTCTATTCTTCATATTTGGGTAATGGTAAAAATATCAAATGATGAAATCAAATGTAGTTTTTGCTGGTTTTTTGAGTCTTTTTGGTGGAGTTTTTTTCCCTAAGATTTTTATTTATATATTTGAGAGAGAAGGAGAGAGAGAGAGTGCAAAGTGCACAAGCTGGGGGTGGGGTGGAGAGGAGCAGACTCCTAAATGAGCTGGGAGCATGATGAGGGGCTAGATCCTAAGACTCCAGGATCATGACCTGATATTTTGAATCTTTTTGGTTGAATTTTTTTTTTTTAGATTTTTATTTGTATATTTGAAAGAGAGAGAGCAAGAGAGCACACGAGGGAGAGGGAGAAGCAAGCTCCTCAATGAGCAGGGAGCCCAATGAGGGGCTAGATCCCAGGACCCCAGGATCATGACCTGAGCTGAAGGCAGATGCTTAACTGACTGAACCACCCAGGTGCCCTGGTTGAGTTTGTTTCTTAAGGCTGAACAACTAATTAAGTGAACCTTTCCTGGAAACAGGAATCAAGATTAGAAGATCTGAGAGGTCATCTTCAGCTTCATGATTCAAAAATGTTTATTAGTGAGACCTGTTTCCTCACTCACAAACCTAGTCTTCTTCTTCTGCAATAATTAAGTATTTATTCCTATCATTGTGCCCTTGCACTTCCACTCTGCCTCCTGAACCAAAGCACACCTATAAATTCTGAACTAATATTTTTACTATCTGCCAGCCACTGTTAGATATCAGTAGCACAAAAATAAACAAAAATAAAGAAGACAGACCAAGGCCTGCCCCATAGAACTTAAAGTTTAATGCAGAGTTCTCATCTTTAATAAACAATTGAAATAAACTGATAAATAAGGGGAAAGATCTAACCACCCTTTCCAAATTTTTCCCTATTATATGTATTAAAGAATATGTTTTATTAAAGAATATTTATACACCCTTTCATTTTATAATCAACATTAACCTAAATTACCTCCTCAATCTCCCAGATTTTATTGTCCTTCAAGGAGGTAAGCATTGCTCTTTTTCCAAGAGCATATATTGGTTCTCTCCTTCTCTAACTACAGCCTCCCCCTGGCCATCTGCCTCCTTCCCTCAACTCTGCTCATCCTTAGGAGTTCTTCTCTTCCATCGTCACCAACTTAGCCTTCTTTTGACAACACTTATCTTTTGTACTTATCTGAGAAAAAAAAAACTGTTCCTCTTCTTCCAGATTAAGGCTGCTACTTTTGCTCAAGACTATTCCTTACTCCTCAGATATAGTATTGTCACTCTTCAGCATCATTCCTAGACAGGCTCCATTGGCACATTCTCATTTGTCTTTGCATGAGCAACAGATTTTTTCCACTGTTGATAATTTTCTAATTGACAGTGACAACCCATGGAATTAATCTTCTTTCCCTCAGATATTCACTTTCAGCTAGCCAATTGATATTTATTACTCATGGTTTTGATTTCCCTCACAACATACTTCTTTAGCCTCTCTCAGACATTTTCTTCAAAACCTTCCACTGTCTATACTGCCCAGAGCAATCTATACTTTCAATGCCATCCTGATCAAAATTCCACTGGCGTTTTTCAAAGGGCTGGAACAAACAATCCTAAAATTTGTATGGAACCAGAAAAGACCCTGAATTGCTAAGGAAATGTTGAAAAAGAAAAACAAAGCTGGGAGCATCAGGTTGCCTGATTTCAAGCTTTACTACAAAGCTGTGATCACCAAGACAGCATGGTACTGGCACAGCAACAGACACATGGACCAGTGGAACAGAATAGAGAGCCCAGATA
>CM053606.1:138228051-138433293 GCA_028646535.1 Procyon lotor | reverse complement strand
ATTTTCTGCTCCTAGAATTGCTGTTCTTATTCTCTTCTCTCTGCTGTTGTGTTTGCCGGCTTTTAGAGTGGTTTTCAGCCTCTTTCTGGATCCCAGTGCTCTCCGTCCTCCTACACCTCCGCCATCTTGTCTAAACAATATATTTTTTAAATAAATACAAAATAAGTCAGATAAGCCACCTAGTTTAGAAGTTTCTCTCTCCTAGTAATACTAAGGAAATAATTTCTGAACAAATGTGGGTTATTTATTGTATTTCAGAAATCCTTCTAAAATTTTTAGTACTATTATTAAAAAAAAAAGAGAAAAACAAAAGAGTTAACATGAACAGCCTGTAATTGTTGTTATAAAAATTATCGCTTATAATGCCCTAAATTTTTTGGTAATATCATTAACTATTATTTCCTAATTGTATATAGGCTGGGTGACAATAACATAAATTAAATGCAAGACTGCAGAAGTATTTTATACAGATGTTACAACTCATTATTTTTGCAACACTGGGAAAAGCCATGGTAGACTTGGTGTTGATCCTGCTTTTCCCCTGGACAAAGTCAGTTCTGACTTGCTCTCTTTCCTTACTGTGATGATGGCCATATCCAGATGCTAAATACTCAGGGGACACTCCAATACAGGGTTAAAGATTCTGAACACTTCATTCCCCAAAGAATGTAGCATTCCAAGAGAAAACAGGCTTCCTTCTGACTCAAGTAACATTGTGAAAGTATGTGATAATCAGGCATCAGAATAAGAACCCGCAAATTCTTTAAGGTGCTCTGCCCCTTAGTGAGTCCCTAGCTCCTCTCTTTCAAACACAAAAATATTTTAAATTTTATATTTTATATTTATAGTATATAATTTTATTTGTATAATATAAATATATTATTTATATTTTAAATAATTTTAAATAAATATTTAATGTTTAATATAATATAATAATATAATTAAATAATAATATATCATAAATAAGTGTTTAAATAAAAGCTTATAAATACACTTCAGTAGAAACAACTACAAAATATGTTCAAACAAAGTGTTACAATAAGGTACTATATGTTAAGAAGCTGTTCTAAGTGGGAATCAGAGAATAGTTAAGACTAACAATCAAAACATGTGGAATATCTTTAAGCTTATGAGGGGATTTATTTTGAGTGGATGGGCAGAAATATTTTGTCCTTAGGGTACTATTTGTTCCATTTTCTTTCTTTTCTTTGCTTTTCCTTTCTCTTCTTTCTTTCCTCCCTCCCTCTCTTCCTCTCTATTTCTTCTTACAGAAGTTTTCATTTCTACATATTCACAAAACAAAAAGCATAGGGATTTAAATGTACCGTTTACTTGAACCATCAACTTTCTAAAGAAATACAAACTTTTAACAATCTATAATAATGGATGTTATCTATATGAAAGAAAACAAAGTAATGGCTTGTTTTTCAAATAAATTTGACTATACACTAGAATTATTTTTCCATTAAAAAATAGACTATTTTAACTAAAGCTATTTCAAAATTGTTTCTAAAATAACCAGCACCTAAATTTGCCAACAAAATGCAAAACAGTCTGTTTCAGAGCAACAGAAATATATAAATTATGACTGCTAGTATGAATTAAAATTAAATTTATTTTGCTAAGGCAATTATGTAACTCCTCGTGTTTTTTGTTTTACTTTTTACCGAGGTGTAACTTCCATGAAGTATAAAATTTAAGTGTACATCTTGATGAATTTTTACATGTTATAGTCATGATCTACCAACCAGATCAAGAAAGAGAACCCTTAAAAGATAACGTCTCTTTCACTGTTAGGTATATAAATCTCCCCTGTGGATGCTGTTAAAAAATGTAGGTTCCTAGGCCACACTCCCAGAGATTCATTATTAATAGTCCTGGGAAAGCTCCCTTGAAGTTGAATATTGAATAAGCACCTCCGCTTAGACAAACTCTGCCCTTGAAGAAAGCCAGACTTGACTCCTGACTCTAGAAGTTTCATCCCTCTCAACTTGGAAGATAATTTTATTAGGAAATCTGGATCATTTTCTACTGGGTAAGAATATATAGAACTTTTGATATCCCCGTGTAGTCTTAAATTCAGTGGTTTATCTTTTCTTTCTTTCTTTGAGCCCTTCTCCCAAATGAAGTCTCCACCACTCCATGGCAAAATGAAAATTTCAAAGTCCTTAGTGAGTTTTTCATGAAATTAAATATGTTTAAAAGGCTGTCTTTTATTTTGCAATTACATTCTTCTTACATTGAGGACTTTGAAATGTCACTTCTTTTATGAAATAATTCTTTTTTTTTTTTTTTTTAAGATTTTACTTATTTATTTGACAGAGAGAGATCACAAGTAGGCAGAGAGAGGCAGGCAGAGAGAGAGGGGGAAGCAGGCTCCCTGCTGAGCAGAGAGCCCCATGCGGGGCTTGATCCCAGGACCCTGAGATCATGACCTGAGCCGAAGGCAGAGGCTTTAACCCACTGAGCCACTCGGGCGCCCCTTATGAAGTAATTCTAACAGTAAAATAGTAGAGTTCACTTTTAATTTAGAAAAATAAAGAGTTAGAAACTCTGTCTACGGATTTCAAAATTTGGGGCTATCAAGCCTTCATGTCTGCTCCTGAAATTTGAACTGATTGCCACCAGGGGAAGCAGAGTGCCACAGCCTGTACAACTTTCAAAGTAGGGGAATTGTCTCTACCAGAGCATGTCAAATTTTTTACTGTCTCAAAAAAATGGCATTAGCATCTTTTCTCTCATTAGATAATATATCTTCTCTGTAGAAAACTTTCAACGACTGGGGGAAAAACCCACCAAACTATTGTTAATATATTGATTTGTTTTTTCCAATGTTTTTCAATGTACAATTTTTAAACAAGAAATAAATGTATAAATATATAATGATCTTGCCTTTAGCACCACCTGATATTTTTCTTCAGCATTTACCAGTCATTAAAAATCCCTTCAATGAAGTTTTGCCTGTAGAGTACTCTACCTTATGAAAGCATCATAATTTAATTACTCCACATTATAAATTTTAAACATAGAGGTTGTTTCCACTTTAAAAAAAATGCAAATATCACTATGATCAACATTTTTGTACCTATTTCAAACCTTCATTTTAAAATATTTCTTTAAGATAGATTAAGAGAAAGAAATTGATATGGAGGGCATAAGCATTTTTAATACTCTTGATATCTGTTGCCATTCAACTATCTATTGCTGTATAACCAAGTATTCATAACCAAGTGGTTTAAAGTAACATTTATTTTTCTGTACATAATACTGGCTGGGTTTACTCATCTAGTTGAATTCAGCTGAAAGTTCAGTTGAGGTGGGAATATCTGAGATGACTTCACTCATGTGTCTGAGACCTTAGCCGGGGTGGTTGGAATAGTTGGAGGCTGGGTTGGCCTCTCTCTTTCTATGTAGCCTTCTCATCATTCATTAATCTAGCCTGAACTTATATGGCAGCTGGATTCCATGAGAGGCAAAGTACATATTACCAGGCTTCGTAAGACCTAGATCTAGAAGACAAAACAAGTCATGGCACCAGCTCAGGTTTAGGGGGAAGAGAAATAGACTCCATTTTTTAATGAAGAAACTACAAAATCACATTGCAGAAGGGCATGTGGGATTGGAGGCATTTTTGTGGCCAGCTCTGAAAACAAGTGACCACATATTGCCATTACTTTATAAAGTACTAATTTATTATAGAAAGTGTAAGCAAAACACTCCTCCATTAGACTGGCATGAATTAAAAAGTGTTCAGCAAAAATGTATCGCAGTAGTAACTCTCATATATTCCTAGTATGGGTATAATCTTGAATGTCCACTCTAGAAAATAATCTGGCATTAATTGTCGCCATAAGTATATACCATGAAGAAATGGGTGCACTGATAGATGAGAATGCATGTATAAGAAAGATCATAGCAGCATTATTCATAATTCATTACAGCCCCAGACTGAAAACAACCCTAAAGTTCATTGATTTTATTTTTATTTTTTTTAAAGTTCATTGATTTTAGAATAGATTTTAAGAAAATGTAGAATACTACAGAGCAACAAAAATGAACAAATTATACATTAAGTAACATTAATTATACATTAAGTAACATTAATTATACATTAAGTAACATTAAGGATCCTTCAAACATAATGTTGAATATAAAATACAAGTCACAAAAAGATTTATAGAATTTGATTTCACTTATGTAAAGTTTTAAAACAAGCAAATGCAAACTATTTTTAGGGATACATTTATAAGTGAATATAACCGTAAAGAGCAGAAAAGTATTACCATATTAAAGCCAAAGGATGAGTTTGGCCTTGTAAGGGGGAGAAGGGTGGGGAGGATGATCCAAGCAGAGGAAACAACATGACCCAGCGATAGGAAGGAGTTGGCTGAATTTGAGAAATTCAAAGAAAATCAGAGAGCAAAAGGAACAGGAATTTAGAGGTCATTTTAAGGATTTCAGACCTCATGCTAAAAACAATGAGGACAAACTGATCAGATTTTCATAGAGATAATTTTGTCTATCATATGTAAAATAGATGAGAGAAGTTGAGAGTAGATACAGGAATATAGTTAGGAATCTATTTTAAATGGTTTCGGGTGAGAGATTATATGGCTTCGAGTAGTGCAGTGACAGTGAATTAGAAAAGAATTGGAGCTGAAATAGGCTTGGAAGGTGGAATCAATAGGACTTGCTGACTGGAGAGTTGAGAAAACAGAGTGATTTAGCATGACTCCTATTTCCTACCATGATCAATAAGGTGCGTAGATGATGAAAGGGAACAATAGTGGAGATCTGGATTTTGATTTTGGATTCCTGGGAGACTCCTATTTCCTATCATGATCAATAAGGTGCCATTGATGAAGAAAGGGAACAGTAGTGGAGACCTGGATCTTGATTTTGGATTCCTGGGAGACATATAAGTGCAGATACTACCCAAGCAGTGAATAAATAAATGATCTGAAGCTCAGAAGATGTACCTGAGCCAAAGAGAAATTAGATTTTTTTTTCCTTTAACATACCATTCCAATAAATGAAAAAGGGCATAGCTACTACCAAATAGCAGGTAAAATGAGTCAGAAAGGACAGGTAGAAGCAAGAAGCAGTGAAACTATTAAAACTATGTGCAAGGCATTGTATGTGACATGGGGCACACATAGGTAAGATATGGTCCCTAGTTTACTGCCAAGTGGACAGGACAGACACTTTAGCAGACCACATATATCTTACCTGGCAAATGACAAGCACAAGATGCTGTAAGATCCAAGAGGAGGGCAATGAAATCTGGAAAGTTGAATAAGAATTAGCCAGAAGAAGAAAGTTGGGGAAGGCATTCCAAGCAGAAGGAATAAGATGCACAGGAGCACTGAGGCTTGAAACAATGTCATATGTGTGTGATTGCAAGCAGGCCAGTGGTATAAACACGCAGAGTCTGAAGGTTGTCAGACAAGAGAGAAAGGCCCCAGTTATGGAGAGTCTTGCCTTGCCAAGGAGTTGTGGATTTAATCTGTAGTAATAAGAAATAAGCTGCTGTATGTATTGGGAGTGATGATACAGAAAGGAGGAAGCACACATCTGATAAACATTCAGCACCGCTCTTTAATTCAAAGAACCAGTGTGGAAGTCATATCTACTTAGTTTCAGGTTTCTCTCAGCTTTAGATGCAGTTGACTGGGATTTGGGGAGGATGGTAGAACCCCAAGTTTTAAATCTTTAAATTCCTACAATACAAGAGAAAAAAAAGCAAAAGCAAGGAAACAACTACAAAAACACAGCAACTAGGTGGCAAAGCCAAAACACCTGGGCAAAATTTAGGACAAAGCTAGGGCACCCCAAATAAAAGCCGATGGAGCCAAATCCCCATTAGCTTCTCAGGGTCAAGGCAGGAGGAAGAAGGAAGCCAGCTGCGAAGAGGCCAAAGCTCTGCGATCGACGCTCGCAGAAGAGCTCAGGTGCAGGCAGGTGCGCTCAGGCACCGCCGCTGTGAAGACGCGGCAGCTCGAGGTTCAGCTGCCCGCAGCGCGCAGCTCGCCTGGGAACCCGCGCTCTGTCGGTTCCCGCCGGGGCGGCGCTCCAGCCCGCGGAACTGCAAGGGCCAGAGCAGGAGAGCTCCCCGTGACTCCAAAACCTGCGACTCTCCAGAGCTCTGATCAGGCGCCTGGCTCCACATTGAGGAGAAGCTGTTGCGTGTAGAATAAATCTTGGCAACAGCTGGACAACTGGGAGAAAGAACAGAAATGGCCCAAGGGGGAGGAAACTTGGTCAGAGAATTCCAGACAGCAAGTCACCAAGATTTGACCACTACACAAGAACAACAGAAGAGGGAGCCTGCTGAAGTCAGAAAAATTTTTCTCCACCAGCCTCCCTGTAAATGTTCAGAAAAAAATTAATTTCCCATAGAAATAAGCATGAGGAGAGTATCGAGGGAAAATCCCATATAAAAATATAAGAAAAAGGAATAAGGAGCAAACTAACGTTCCTACAGACAAGGAAAGCAAGCCAGGAAGATGTGGCCACAAAACAGCTCCAAACTGTAACCCAACATTTCAAAACAAGCCTAAAAGACATTAAGAAAGTGATTCAAGATGTGAGAGAACATCATCAATCAGAATTAGAAAAGTTCAGCATTGAGATGACAGACTTAGAAAAGAATTAGATGATTAATAATTAGATGATTAATCTGTAAATTAAAAAGAAATATTTTAATGCCTTAAAAAGTGAAAAAGGAAAATTTCTAATTTTAAAAAACAAATTATTTTAAAAATCAAAAAGAAATGAAAGAGATTATTAAGAAAAAAGCAAACAAACAAACATACAAAAAACCAAAAAAACGCCAAGCTAGGACTCTAGCAGCCACAGACTGGGAGCTATGATTTTTACATGTTGCTGCTTTACAACCTTCCTCTTAGTCATCTTTGTATCCTGTGGCCCCACTCAACTCTTGTCACAAAACTGGTACAGAATACTTTTGTTAAATAAATGTAGTTTACTGCCTCTAACAACTCCCTCATTCCCCATCTCTAGGACTCAGAGAAGCCTCCAAAGATAAACTCCCTTCCTCCACAGCATTGAGTTCATTTTCCATTGTCATGTAGAATAAAAAGGGGAGATTTCTCTTTCAGGGATCAAATACCAGGAATCAAGACATTTTCACATTCTTTTCTATTTCAAAGAAATAGAAATACTTAGAAATAGAAATAGTTCTACCTCTCCTTGTGCTCATTGTATCCTGGTGTATAAGCCTTTTACCACGTAAGAAAATTTCAGGACACAAACACATCCTGCCTAAATAACACATATTAATTCATTGAGAGATCCATTCAGCAAAGTTGTTAAGCAACAAATAGTTATGGGGCACCTGGGTGGCTCAGTGGGTTAAACCTCTGCCTTGGGGTCAGGTCAAGATCTCAGGGTCCTGAGATCAAGCCCCACATGGAGCTTTCTGCTCAGCAGGGAGCCTGCTTCCCCCTGTCCCTCAGCCTGCCTCTCTGCCTACTTGTGATCCCTCTCTCTGTCAAATAAATAAATAAAATATTTTTTTAAAAAATTGTTGTAAGACAGTAATGAACAAGACCACAGATTAGGTTCCTGCTTTCATGAAATTACCTTGAGGTAAGAAAGATTCGAACCAGTAAATAAATAAACAAAGTCATTACAGATGGAGATGAACACTGGTAGGGAAATAAACAAAGGTTTTGAAATGTTGGAGAAAACTGTACTAAATGAGAAAGGGAAGCCTTCACTAACCATATCCATAGTCTCTTATCATCCGGTTAGTTTGATAATATTAAAATATTTAAATGCCTTCCAGTGAATCCCTCTTGTTATTCTCCTTTGGGGCTACCTACAGGACTCTCCCCCCCACCCTTTTATTTCCTCCAAAGGGTACATGGTTATAGACATAAATATGCCTCATCCCTGACCTTGTAGAACTCATAGTTCAGTGGAAGGGACAGACATGTAAACAGATGAAGTAAATACAATATGACAAAGGGTATACCACAAGTATGAACAGTATTACTGTTCTTCCACTTAACTCTTCTGCTTGGGGAGCTGGAGTCCCTGGAAAACTTTGTTTTCTTGTTTGGGTTCCAGGCTGAAAATTCTGCCTGGCTCCCTATAGCATCTCAATATTGACTCTTTATTTTTTGGCTAGATCAGCAGTAACTGGATTTGCATGCAATACTAGCTTAGTTCCTTCATAGCAAGTAGATCTTAGCATTGGCTTGAGATATATAACCTAAAGTAACATGGAAAGTTTATTTAAAAATTACTTTCTTAAAGAGTCTACATCAAAATTTCCAAATAAATGCTAAATAGGATTTTTAGCCAGATAATTGCAGCTGGTTGTTATCATTATAAGAGAATGTACTCAAATGACAAATGTCATTATCAGAAGACTGTACTGCATTTCAGTACATATTTCTCTGGGTTAATATGTTAACCAACCATATCAGTTTGGTAATCAGGCAGTAAGCATTTATTTGGACTGCAGGAATTTTTAAAGATAGATAATACCAACACAGAATATTCTATAAAAGACACACAGAATTAGAAGTATTTGAACAGATACACAGGTATTTTAATTATGTTTTGAAGTGGCTAGTGGTTTATATTAGCTTGTCAGCTCTTTTAGATTCATCACAATTCTTTCAGATTCCTCTGAGATACTCCCAACTACTGGTAATTGCTACTTTCCTCAAGAATGGGGTAGCCACATTCCAGGTCCTGGTGTTGGAGACAGATAAGAGCAGTGATGGTTCCCTTTGCCCAATATCCTTCACTGTTCTTATTACAAGGTCTCAGAGTAGAATAGAATTAGCTGTCAATCCTAGCTTTATATGAGGTGGTAAGTGAAGAAAGAAGGGGATTCAAGTCCTCCAAAGGCGCCTTCTCTCTGTGTGATACTTTAATGAGGATGACAGCAGGATGGAGGCTTCTGGAAATTCTCACACAGGCATTGGGTGGAATTAGTACATAAGGAGTTAGAAGAAGGTTCCTCCAGTGCAAGAGAATAAGGTCAAGAAAAAGTCATCTTCTGAAGATACACATAAGCAATAATTAGTTTTGCGGGGGTGGGGGGGGAGACTTAACACTTAGATGTAATATACGTCTGTGCTTTCAATGTAATTAAACTATTCCATTAATTCCTCATGTACATTTCTATCATTGCACTTACCACACTAAGGTATAACTACTGGTTTATGTATCTGTCCCTTCTACCTAACTATGAGTTCCTTTAGATAGAAACAACATTTTAGTCATTTTTTTTACCCACAGAATCTAGCACTGTGTCTGGCACAAAATCAGAACAAATGTGTTTTGAATAAAATGAACTGGAAATATAACTAAAGAAGGCAGACAGTAAAATGCAATAGGCGGGGCACCTGGGTGGCTCAGTTGGTTAAGCATCTGCCTTGGGCTCAGGTCCTGATCTCCAGGTCCTGGGATGGAGCCCCACATCAGGCTTCCTGCTTAGCAGGGAGTCTGCTTCTCTCCCTCTCTCCCTCTTCCCCTCCCCACTGCTCAATCTCTCTCTTTCTCACTCTCTCAAATATTTTTAAAAATGCAATAGGCATCTGCATGCAGTACATAAAAGGGGTACTTAGATTATAAATAATGTAATTTAGTGTTATTTATAAATATCTGAGAGCTGTTAAATAAGAGCTACTAAATCACAAAAGTATCTTAAAAAAGTGTCCCCTATAGTAGTGATCAGTATTTATTAAACTATTCCAAAATATAGCTGAATTCCTTTCAAGAACATGGAGGTCTGGATATCTAGACTCTACACACATTTATTCATTCCCATGGCATCTACTTGTTATGTGCCAGGTACTAAGGCAGGAATGTGGACTATAAAGACATATTCATAGTCCTTATGCTCAAGTCCTTATACACAAATAGTCTTTAGTTATAGAAGGAGGAAAAAAACATGTAAAAATAAAAAGTGAGCTAGATTGTTACAGGCTGAGATAAAGGTTTGTTGCCAGTAGAGAGGGCGTAGAGAGACTAATCACTTCAGATATGCCCCTCTAGTGGGAAACACAGAATGGGAAAGACTAGATGCTTCATTTGAGACTTAAAAAGTGAAAAGGTGATCAATGCGGTGGGAGGGGGCAGGACATGTCAGTTTGAATAACCTGCTGGAGAGAAAGTAATGAAACAATAAAAATGCTTGGTTCCACATACATTTTAGAAGGTTTTTTCCTTATTTCTGTAGAAAGAAGAAGATTCCATTGGGATCTTAATTGGGATTGCGTTAATCCATAGATGGCTTTGGCAATATTGATATTTTAACAATATTAACTCTTTTTTGAGGGGGGAGAAGGCCAGAGGAGAGGAAAAAAATCTTATGCAGGCTCCACATTCTGTGTGAGCCCAACATGGGGCTTGATCTCAAGAGTCTGAGATCATTACCTCAGTCAAAATCAAAAGTCAGAAGCTTAGCTGACTGAGCCACGTAGATGCCCCAATATTAATTCTTTTATTCTGTCAACATGAGGCACATTTCCATTTATTTGTGTCTTCTTTGATTTCTTTCATCAATGTCTTGCAGTTTTTCAGAGTAGTGATTTTTCACCTTGTTGGTTAAATTTATTCCCGAGTATTTTATTTTTGATGCTATTGTAAATGTGATGGATTTCTTTCTTTTCCAGAAAATTTGTTGTTAGTGTATAGAAACACTACTGATTTTTATATATTAATTTTGTATCCTGCAACTTTACTGAATTCATTGATTAGACCTAACAGTTTTGGGTTGAGTCTTTGGGATTTTCCCTATATAAAATCACGTCATCTGCAAATAGAGACAATGTTACTTCTTCCTTTCCAATTCTGATAGCTATTATTTCTTTTCCTTGCTTGATTGCTCTAGGTAGGATTTCCATGACTATGTTGAGTAGGAGTGGTGAGAGTGGATACATGTCTTGTTCCTGATCTTAGAGGAAAAGCTTTAAGCCTTTCACCACTATGACATTAGCTCTCAGCTTGTCATACATGCCCTTTATTATGTTGAGATGGTGCCATAAATGGTTGTTGAATTTTGTCAAATAATTATTTTGGGGGAAAAAAAGACTTAAAAAACACCTAGATGTGGATGTGTAATAGACACACTTTGTCTATTGAGATGATGATATGATTCTTTTTTCATTCTATTAGTGTGCTGTATCACACTGATTGACTTGCATATATTGGACCATCCTTGCATCCCAGGGATAAATCCCACTGATCATACTGAATGATCCATTTAATGTGCTCCTGAATTCAGTTTGCTAGTATTTTATTGAGAGTTTTGCATCTATATTTACCTGGGATATTGGCCTGTAGTTTTCTTTTCTAGTCGTATCCTTTTCTGGTTTTGTTATCAGGATAACGCTGGCCTCGTCAAATGAGTTTGGGAGTATTCCTTCCTCTTTGATATTTTAGAAGAGTTGGTATTAATTCTTTTTTAAACAATAAAAACTACCAGTGAAACCATTTGGTCCTGGGCTTCTCTTCGTTGGGAGATTTTTTATTACTGATTCAATCTCCTTACAAGTAATTGGTCTATTCAGATTCTCTGTTTCTTCCTGATTCAGTCTTGATAAGTTGTATGTTTCTCAGAATTTATTTTCCATTTCCATAGGTTGTCTAGTTTGTTGGTGTTTAGTTGTTCTAGGAGCCTCTTATGATCCTTAGTATTTCTGTTATATCAACTGTAATGTATTTTTCATTTATAATTTTGTTGATCTGCATCCTCTGTTTTTGTTCCTTGGTTAGGCTAGCTAAAGAGCTATCGATTTTGTTTATCTTTTCAGAGAACTCTTCACTTGGTTAATCTTTTTCTTTTTTTTTCTTTTTTTTTAAAGATTTTATTTATTTGACAGAGAGAAACACAGCGAGAGAAGGAACACAAGCAGAGGGAATGGTAGCGGGAGAAGCAGGCTTCCTGCTGAGCAGGGAGCCCGATGCGGGGCTCGATCCCGGGACCCTGGGATCATGACCTGAGCCGAAGGCAGCCGCTTAACAACTGAGCTACCCAGGTGCCCCGTTAATCTTTTTCTTAATGTTTGTTCTTGGCTTCATTTATTTCTGTTCTACTATTATTTTCTTTCTTATACTAACTTCGGGCTTGTTCTTTTTTTAGCTCCTTTAGGTGTAGGGTTAGGTTGTTTATTTGGGATCTTTCTTGCTTCTTAATGTAGAAAAACAATAAACTTCATGATTTGAACAGAGCTTAGCATGGAAAGGCATAAGGTTCTGGAGAGATAAGTTTCTAAAGAACTTGATATACTATGCTAAGAAGTTTTGACTGTTACTATATGAAATAGGAAGTACAAAGTGTATTAGTGTGTTAGGGCTGCCATGATGATCAGAACTTGAACTAGAAAGTCAGAGGAAGAGAATGTGTTGAAGGGAGATGTTAAAACAGTTATCAGGAAGATTGGCCTGCAAGCTAGAATTCAAACTCATCAGCAAAATCCTCAGTGCCCTTGACATTTTTGCCATGATCCCTCAATGCAGACTCATGTTGTGCCACTCAACATCACACATTGTACCTTCTGGGCATAAAGAACTTCTCAATGTGATCTTTGATCACACTAAGTTTTTTTTTTTTTTTTTTTTTTAAGATTTGATTTATCCATTTGACAGAGAGAAAGAGAGATCACAAGCAGATGGAGAGGCAGTCAGACAAAGAGGGGGAATCAGGCTCCCCACTGAGCAGAGAGCCCAATGTGGGGCTTGATCCCAAGATCCTGAGACCATGACCTGAGCCAAAGGCAGAGGCTTAACCCACAGAGCCACCCAGGCACCCTGATCACACTAAGTTTTTTCTCAAAGCCAAGCCTGTGTGCCTGCTCATCTCTCTGTCTGAAACATTCTCCCCCCTTTTCTTAGCTAGATGAACATCTATTCAAGTAGAGGTAGTCAAACGTTACCTTCCCCATGAAGCTCCAAGTTCCTCTGGCAGCAAATCATTCCTTCCCTTGGACTCCCAAGAGCACTGTGTGCATGGACTCTCTCACCCAATGCCATGATTATTTTACATTTGGCACATCTGCTACCACCGATTAACATAAGCTCCCTGTGGGCTGAGATTGGTTTCCTTCGTTTCCCTAGTGCCTGACTTGGTGATAGCCAATGGAAAGTATTTAATCAATATCTAATAAATGAATGAGAATCAAATACCACTGAGTACCAGGTGAGGTCTTGCCTGTCCTTCTGTAATGTCTCTTTTTAACTAAAACACTGGGAAGAGAATAAAGCAAGAAAGTCAGATTTTCCATATTTGGGGCAAAATCTCTTATAAAAAGAAACAAGATATTTTCATAAACCATCAGGAAAATTCCAAGGGAAAAGCCAGGCAAATCAACAGAGTTTCCAATCTGTCACCACTTTAATCCAACTTGTAAATCACTTCTAGTTTAATTTTAAAGGACAAAATACCACTGTCTTCATGTCTTTTTTTTATTTAAGAACTTAATGAGTGGCTCCCATTGCCTATCTGATCAAATCCAAGTTTCCCAGTCTGGTTTTGAAGACCTTCTACAGTCTGGCTGCATTTCACCTATCTAATCCACGGTCCACACAACTGTCAGAATTATCCTCCTGAAACACAGAATTAATCACTTTCATACTCAAAAATACTTTAAGATTCCTCATGACCTCAGATAAATTTCAAATTCCTCACATAAGCTTTCTACTATTTGACCCCTGTCTCTTATTTTCTGGCATATCCTCCCCTAGTCTTCGATCTTCAGCTAGCTAACTTCCCAAGCTGTCTTTCTCGAATATTTCTTCTATTTTCCTGTTTTTGTATCTTTACAATGTTCAAATTGTTCCTGAACCACCTGCAATGCTCCTTTCCATAGCTGTTGTAAAAAGTCAGCAGTCCAAATACAAAAGACATCCAACCCACCAAGATTTCTCCATTTTCTCTACTCCCATTGAGAATCCGTGTCTGATATCAGCCTGACTGAGACCTATGCTCTTCTCATATTCCCTACAGTTTCTGCTAACACTCTATCCTTCCATTAGTTATATACAGAACTATTATGTCATGTCAATCAGTATACACACATCTTTTAAAACAACCTCCCTAGACTGCACATCTATAGCTCTATTTCACTGCCTCCCTTTCCAGTAAAATTCCTCAAAAGATATGTTTATGTTGTTTCACTTTTTCTCCCATCTTTTGAGCTTGCACAAAATAGGCTTTCATCTATTCACTGAAACTGCTTTTATCAAGATCAACAATAACCTGCATATTTTTGAAAGCCAAAGGACAATACTCAGTTGTCTTCTTGAACTTACAGCACCAATTGACATAGTTCTTTGCTCTTTGCTGCTTAAATCACTCTCTTCCTCTGGGACCTGGGACACCACTTTCTCTTGCTTCTCCTCTTCTCTCCACTACCTACTGGCCCATCCTTCTCTAGATTTTTACTTGATTTAAGTTGTTCCAACCTTTATAAGTCTAAGTGCCTAATATTTAGCCTCCTTTGGATCTTTTTCAAACACACACATATTCTGATCTCGTCCAGTCATGTTTATTAATCTCATCAATAGGTCGACAAGATCTAGTTTTCTGTCTCTAGCTTTTACCTATCTCCTAAATTCCAGATTCATATACATCACTGCCTAATCAGTTGTATTTAGATATCTAATAGGCATCCAAAACATAGTATGTCCAAAACTAAACTCTTGACTTCTCTTCTCTAAAATATGCATCTATCACACCCTTCCTCATTTTAGTAAATGGCCTCTCAGTTCTTCTAGACCGTGGAGTCATCTTTGACCCTTCTTTTTCTCATCTAACCCATTAGCAAATTTTGATAGCTCTGCATTTAAAAATTTTATTTATTTATTTGACCGATAGCTCTGCATTTAAAATATATTCAGAATTTTGTAACTGTGCACAACTTTTTCAACGCTATCACTCTCATCTAAGCCACCATCATCTCTTGCTTGAATTATTTCAGGAGACTCTTAACTGGTTTCTCTATGTATACGCTTGACACCCCTACTCCTCAACATTTGAAGTGGTCTTTTTATTTTTTCTTTTGAAGATGTTATTTATTTGAAAGATAGAGAGAGAGAGACAAATTTGATCCCTGGATGCTTAACCGACTGAGCCACCCGAGTGCTCCTGGAGTGGTCTTTTTAAAGCATAACTATGATTATGTGACTTCTCTGTTCAAAACTCTCCAGTAGCTTCCCACCTCATTCAGAATACAACCCAGAGTCTTGACTGTGGCGTCCAAAACATTGTCATCTGTCCCACAACTCCCTCTCTGAACTCATCTTCTATCATACTTCCTTTTGCTCAGTCAGATCTTGAATTTTTAAATCTCCTTGTTATTTCTTATTGCTACCAAGTGCAGTTTTGCTTCAGTACTTTTATATTTAATATTCCTTTACCTGGAATTTTCCTCCTCTAGAGAGCCACAGGTTCCCCACTTTCTTCAGGTCTCTTTTCACATTCTACTTTCCCAGAGAGGCCTTCCCTGATCACAGTATATAAATCAGAAGTCTTTCCTCACAATTCTCTAACTTCTCCCTTGCATATACTTCTTCCTAGCATTCATCACCATGGACAAAGTATGTTTTTATCTGTTTTTATCCATCTCCTCCCCCTTGAATATAAACTTCTTTAGAGAAGGTAATCTGTTATTATATTCCCAGGACCTAGAACATTGTAAGTATTTGATTTATACAGAATGAATAAATATTTGCCACCTATTAGATCAAAAGTTCTTATATGGCTTTTCTATATAGATTTTACTGATTATATATTCCCATTAACACTTAGCTTAGTATCTTCCATATGGTAAAATTTCAAAATGTTAATCAAACTGAATTGCATCGTATTTCTCTCTGCTTCTCAAAAATGCCCTCTGTTCCTTTTTTTGGCAAGTTTCCATACTGCAACCTGCTTGCTTTTTTCCTCTGCTTCAGCTCGCTTCTGCTGGAAGTCTTGGCTGCTATTTCTTTAACTTCCTCTTTTCCTGTCTATATTCTATTACAACTTTAGTTTCTAGGCTTCCAAGAAACTTTATACCTAATTTATAATTTAAATTTTATCATAGGTATATATATATGGGGAACAGCATAATATATGTAGGGTTCTGTACTGTCCATGGTTTCAGGCATCCACTAGGGGTCTTAGAATGTACCTGCTACGGATAAGGGAGGTCTACTGTACAAGGTTACATGCATGGTAAGTGGTAACAACTATATCAACTGATCAAGAATAGTATCTCAATTTACATACTACACATCGTCACTTGAATATCTAATAGGGATCTTATTCTGTCTGAAACAGAATTCCTGATTTTAGCACCCATACCTATTCCTTTACCAGTCTCCCCTCCTCTGCTAGTCACCAGTGGGAACCCAGTTTCTTATGCCCAAAGTCTGGGAATCATTTTTTTTATTGAAACTATATTTTCCAGATAGTATATTCACAGGCACTTACTTGTAAGATCCTGTGTATCCTTTATGCAATTTCCTCCAGTGTTAACATCTTGCAAAATTATAGTACAGTCTGGCAGTTCCTGAAGTGATTAAACATAGTTGCCATATATTCCACCAACTCCATCTCTGGATATATAACCATGAAAACTGAAAACATATGTCCACAAAAAATTTGTACACAGATGTTTACAGCAGCATTATTCATAGTAGCGAGGACATAGAGAATAAAGAGATAGAGAATAACCCAAATGTCTGTTAGCGGGTGAATGGGTAAACCATATGTGGTATAGCCATATAATAGAATATTACTAGGCCATGAAAAGAAATGAATGCTACAACTTGGATGAATTTTGAAAATATTATGTGAAGTGAAAAAAGCCAGACAGAAAAAGCCACATAATATATGATTCCTTTCATATGAAAGTCGTAAATAGGGAAATTTATACAGACAGAAAATAGTTGCTTAGGGCTTGGGTAGAGTGAACAAGGAGAGATGAAGATGAGATAACAAGGCTTGGATAGTTTTAAGCATATTTAAGTTTTAGGGGCTCCTGGGTGGCTCAGTGGTTTAAGCCTCTGCCTTTGGCTCAGGTCATGATCTCAGGGTCCTGGGATCGAGCCCCACATGGGGCTCTCTGCTCAGCGGGGAGCCTGCTTCCCCCTCTCTCTGCCTGCCTCTCTGCCTACTTGTGATCTCTCTCTGTGTCAAATAAATAAATAAAATCTTTTAAAAAAGAAGTATTTAAGTTTTAATACAATTTTTTTTAAAGATTTTATTTATTTGACAGAGATTGAGAACACAAGCAGAGGGAGCGGGAGAGAGAGAAGCAGGCTCCCCACTGAGCAGAGAGCCCAATGGGGGGCTCAATCCCAGGACCCTGGGATCACAACCTGAGCTGAAGACAGACGCCTTAACCCACTGAGCCACCCAGGCGCACCAAGCATATTTAAATTTTAAAAGTCACTCTGGCTGCTGTGTGAGAATAAATCACAGGTGGAAAAGAGGGGAATCAAGGTAATTAGTGAAGAAGCCACTCCAAAAATCAAAGCAAGGTATGATGGTGGTTTGGACTGGGGATTTGACGTTGGAGGTGTGTGAACGGATTGGATCCAAGTATGCTTCAAATTTGAAGCATATTTAGATATGCTTCAAATGTTAAAGCCAACAGGTTTATTGGTGAATTCAGTGCATAGCCTAACAGAAAGAGAAAAGTCAAAGATGACGCCAAGGTTTTGGGTCTGAGCAACTGGACAGTGAACTAGCATTCACTGAGATGGAGAAGAGTACAAAACGAGCAGGTTTTGATGAGCTTCATGGGGGAGTTTGGTTTTGGACATGTTACTGAGAAATTGAGTAGCCTGCTAGATATATGTGCGTCTACGGTTAATATTCTGTGTTGGCCTATAATTTGGGAGTTGTCAATATATAAACTACACTTAAAGCCCCTAGGTTGAATGATATCAACTAGGATAGTGACTTACATTGAGAAAAGGTCCAAGACCCTGAGGCACTCCAAAATGAAGAGGCCTGAAAGATGAAAACCAACTAGCAAAGGAGACTTCAGAACGCTTAGAATAAAATCAACATGCCTTACCTTAATCATGACCTGGCCCTTCTCACCGTCTTTCACCTCACTGTCTAGTCACACAGGATTTTTAGCTTTTGGAATATACCAAGTCCTTTCCTGTCTCCTAGCCCTTTTGTTTGCTAAGCCATCGACTAGGCGTGGTTTTACCCTGTCTCCAATTTTAGTCGCTTCCTTCTGTCACTACAGCTCTGTTAAATTGTTACTGAGTTTTTTCTCTAACCCCCTAATAGGCCCAGCCTGACCACCCCAACCAAATTACGGCTCTTAATATAATCTAAAATTGTTTCACTTGTTTCCCGCCTAGAAATCCGTCCCACCTTAATTTAACAAATGATTAAAAAACGATCACTATATGCCAAATAAAACCTCGGGAATTCCTTCTCCTACGCAACTTCCCGGAGAGCAAGGGCCTCGTTATATTATCCTCTGCCGCATCCCAATGTAACCGACAATCCCTCGGCAGTCAATTCTCGGTTTTCAAAATTTATTAGCCGAACCGATTGTAGGATACTCACTAACTCAAAAACAAAAGAATTTGCGCCCGCGGCTCCGCCCAGTGCTGGAGTTGCCTAAGGGAAAGGAGGACCTACACGCATGCGCCATTGTTCTCTGAGCGAAGCGGGCTGAACCCCTCCTCTTACTCTGGCGTGTTTAACCCCTGCGCCTGCGCAACACGGACCTGTCTGTTCGTTTGTCGGCGCTGTCAATAAAGTTTTAGTGGATACAGACTTCCTTTTTACTTGCAAGATGGCGGAGTACGACTTGACCACTCGCATCGCGCACTTTTTGGATCGGCATCTAGTCTTTCCATTGCTCGAGTTTCTCTCCGTAAAAGAGGTGAGGGGGGCTTTGACCCCGAGGAAGCGCGTGGGAGCGCGTGAGGCGCGGGGCGAGGCGGAGAGGCGGTGGCGATACCCTAGGCCTGACACACGTGTAAGGCAGACGCGAGTTTGGTCCTGCGTTCGGGAGTAAGGATCCGCTGGCGATTTACCGTCGTCCCAGTTAATTAGCACCATAGAATTTGGTTGTGACGAGAAGTGAGGCGACAGCAGGCAGCTTAGGAGAGAAAGAGGTCTCTTCTTCACTACTGGAGGTGGCAGTGCCAGAGGGACTTCCGTGTCAGTTCCTCTTGAAGTTGATCAACCATTCGCCAGCTTCCTTGTAGTAACGCTTGCTTCTAAAAGCAAATCCGAGTGTTAAACAGATCTTGTGTTTTCTTTCGGGAACTGTGGGAAGGGTATGCTTGGCTTTGTTTTTGTTTGCCGGATCTTTGGAATAATTTTCTTACACTTAAATACCTAGTACTTTAATTTACGTAAAGTTGTGAATTCTTCTCATAGAGTTTACCTGGTTTTCCGGTTAAGTAGCCACTTCCTAGAACCGTGGCATATTTTGTCGGATGGGGACTACTCCCCGCCCCCCCGCCCCAAAAAACAAACCTGGACAATTTTTTTTACTTAAAAGTGGTTTTCCGGTGTATACAGACTTCGAGTAATTTAAACGTTAACATTCATTTAGCTACTCAAGATACCTGGAATTAGCCTGTGCTTCTGAAACCTCATTTAAAAACGTCTCAATCATGGAACTTGCCGATGAAAGTTTTGAAGTATTGGGCTTAGTTATACCTTGAATTTGTTGGGAAATTGATACATTTTAGTAATTATAATAATGTTACTATGATGAAGGGATTTGAGTATTGGTCAGAAAGGTAAATGAATTCTATATCTGAATGCAGATTACAACATAAGTCTACTTAGATTTGAAAGTAGATTTGTGGCTCAACAACAATAAAACAAAAGCTCTGTAAATAAACATTAAATTGTTCTGATAACGTGAGATCTTCCTGGTAGTTACTGTTCAGTAGACAGATAAAATCCTCAAATTTATCTGATCCTTTTCTGAACACATAACGGGATTCTAAAGTTGTGATGTTAGTGAACAGCAAAGTTTATTTTCAGTAAATTTCAGAAATGTAAAAATAAAGCAGTATAAAGCTTTGTCATGAGAGGATTTTTTTTTCTTGATTTTTTCCTTACATAGGATATACTTAGACCTATATTTTAGAGCTTGTGTAAAACAATACAATCTGCCTTTTTTCTTTTCTTGATGTGTGAGGATAAGTCACCAAAGATCAAAGAATAGACAAGGCCATATTTGAAATCCTTTATCAGCTACTTGTAGAAATGCTTCTAAATCAGCCAAAGTTCATATTCTTGTAAAGCATTCTTTACACTTTTGTTTTACAAGGCAGATAGATAAAAGGAAGGAATATGTGAGTGTAACTTAGTTTTTCTTAGGGTAAAACCTAAACTATGAAGGGTAGCTGAGAGCGGAAATAACTGCTCAGTACTTCCCTCTTTGTAGAGAATGTTGGTAAGATGGCTTACACCAAGAGGAATACAGGTGCTGGAATATTTACTTAGAAGTTACTAAGTATAGGGCTATCATGTAATTGTGTTAAATCCAGGATAAAACGTAGACATCTCACTGCTGAAAAACTTACCTATCCTTTAGAGGAAATAAAGGTCTATGATTATGTATGAGGCAAGAAGGAACAAATGTCAGAGAACTATGGGCAGAGTGCTGTCAAAATTGAAGAGATTCTATTCAGTGGGCAAAAAGGACTTTGAGGATAGATTTTAAGTTTTAGGTGGTTAAGAAGAAGGCAGTAATTATGATTCATAAGAGTAACAATTTGATATATTTGTAATATGTTGGATAATGTAAGCTCTATGAGAGCAGGAACTTTGTTTTGTTTTCTGTTGTGTCCTTAGCTGTAAAGTAGTCTGGCATAAAGGCTTTTAATGATTATTTAATATCTCTGCACTTCAGAGCTGTGTTTTTTCTCATCTTAAGTAAGCCTGTCTCATCCATAAGGTGTTGATACTGCCACATATCTTAGGGGGTTAGAAAAATTACATGAGATAATGCATATAAAGTACTTAGCCTTCTGGGACAAAGTGAGTATTTCTGAATATTTTCCATCAGGAGGCTAGGCCATCCTGTATGAGAGAAGAGTGAGGTAAGGAGTGGAAATGGGGACTGAGAAAACTGACCAAAGTATAAGGATTGGTTAAGTGTGGATGGCCCAACTGAGATTGAAAATCGTATATTTGTAAGAGCTGATGACAGTCACTCTTGAAGTGTGAGGAGCAGTGGAAGGTTATTTAAGTAGTCACTCTTGAAGTGAGAGGAGCAGTGGAAGGTTATTTAAGTAGTGTGGAATGTTTGGAGGTAGGCTTATAGATATATATCATTTAAAGATGGATTGCTGATCAGTAGAGAAAAGCACAGATGTAATTGAATAGCATTATTGCCTGTTTTGGAAACCTTTTATACTTATCCTTAGCCAGAAGCAGAAGACAGATGACTTTTTTCCAGAAATAAAGGTTGACATTGAATTGTGTTTGGTTGGAGAAAATAGATGGAAGTAATGATATTACTAAGGAAAAAAATCTTTGAAGTAGCTAAAAATGGTATCTAATGTGGTAAGTGACAACCAAAAAGAGTGATATAAAAATTAAAAAGAACAGAGGGTATAATGAAGCATTTTAATGGTAATGGTGAAAGAGATGATGAATTTAAGTTGAAATCTTAGTGATGAGGTCCTAAATGAAAGTTGTGTTAAGTTGTAGGAAATTTTAAGACTTGAGTTTCTTAAGAATCATCAGTATGGATGTTGGATTTGTGAGGATGACAGCAGGAAGAAATGTCAAGAGAATATTTTCTTTTTTTTAAAAGATTTTATTTATTTATTTATTTATTTATTTATTTAACAGAGAAAGAACACATTTAGGCAGAGCAGCAGGCAGAGGGAGAGGGAGAAGCAGGCTGGCTCGCTGCTGAGCAGAGAGCAGACCTGGGGCTTGATCCCTGGGATCATGACCTGAGCCAAAGGCAGACACTTAACCGACTGAGCCACCCAGGCATCCCTAGTTTTCTAGATTTTTGCTTCTTGGCTCAAAAATCTAGAATATTTATTGTCTGCCCTTTACAGAGTAAGTGTGGGTATAAGGCAGAATTTAGGGAAGGTGATAAAAGCAGATACAGATTTAAGAGGCCAGTAAGATCTGATGGCTGAGGAATAGTACTTTGAATCTTAGAGACAATACAGATTAAAAGTTATTAATGGGGTGGCCAGAAGAGGTTGGCATGCGAGGGAAAGATGTTTTCACAAGATTAGGTTTCTATAGGGAACACTGAAAGGAAGCCTCCATTTTTTTTTTTTTTTTTTTTTTTTTTTTTATTTGACAGAGAGAAACACAGCGAGAGAGGGAACACAAGCAGAGGAAGCAGAGGGAATGGTAGCGGGAGAAGCAGGCTTCCCGCAGAGCAGAAAGCCCAATGCGGGGCTCGATCCCAGGCCCCTGGGATCTGACCTGGGCGGAAGGCAGACGCTTAACGACTGAGCCACCCAGGCGCCCCTCCATTTTTTTTTTAAGTAAACTTTTTATCAAATACAACATTCATACAGAAAAGTGCCAAATAGAAGCACCTTTTTTCAAAGTGAACCCACTTGTGTGAGCACCATCCAGATCAATAAATGAAACATTACAAATATCCTAAAAACCTTCCTCTGACCCCTCTTAGTCACTGCTCACACCTCCTAAAGGTAAGCACTAGTCTGATTTAGAATAGTTTTGCCTGGCTTTCATTTTATGTATATGAAATTAAGCATTGTACTTCTTTTAGTCAACATTGTGAGTCATCCAAGTTGGTAGGATAACTGTAATTCTTTGATTCAAATGCTGAATCTTAATCTGTTATATGAGTATATTATAGTTTATCCATTCTAATGTTGATAAACTTGGCTATTACAAGTAGTACTATGAAATTTTTTGGAAATGTCCTTTGAATATATGCACTCATTTCTCTTGGGTATCAAGGAGCAGAATTACTGAGTCAAAAAGTATTCTTGATTTTAGGAGATAAAAACAATTTTCCAAAGTGGTAGTACTTCTGCCAGAAGAATAAATGTTCAGTTACTCTAAATCTGCACCAACACTGGTATTGCCATTTTTTTGTTTGTTTTTTTTAATGTGGCTTTAATTTGCATTTTCTGTACAATTAATGAAGTCGAGATATTTGGTGTTTGTTGGCCATTTGGTTATACTCTTGTAAAGTGTCTATTAAAATTTTATAGCCATTTTCCATTCTCTCTTTTCTTACTATTTTATAGGAGTTCTTTATATAAGAGTTTGGAAGATTCAGTTTTGATCTCATGGCTGTACCATTTGATCACTTTCATCTTTTCACAGGCTTGAAATGTGGAATCTTCCTGTATTTTTCTTTTCCTTGACAAAATTAAATCTAGTATGCAAATCTTTTGCTGAAGCTTTATCTTGATGACTGCGTATTTTAAAAAAACTTTTTTTAATTTTGGTTACTATATCCTTGAACACTATTGTATGGGATCCTTACATATTGTTCATTGCTCTAAACTTCAAGTTGATGTGAGTTTGCTGGTGTATCTATTTGGTCCTTGTCCTGTGGATTAAATTGTTTCTTGAAGTCCTTGCAAAAACTTGATATGACTTGGTTGACTTAGAGAATGGGTGCTAGTTCTGTTTTAGTGGTGTGGGTGGGAAGGATTATAAAAGATTCAAATGATTTAGTGAAAAAAATATGTGGGGGTAGACAAAAGGCCACCTCAAGGAGAGATAGGTATCATGTGGATGTGAAATAGTGAGAAGATAAAAAATTTTAGTTGATTCCTAATTACATGGTGTGGCAAGGGAGCAACTATGTGTGTTTGTCAGTAGAGTTGGTGTGGTCGTTTTATCAGTTTATTTGGGGGAACTTCAATATATTCATTAGGAAGTAATCTTCTCTTGCAGATATATAATGAAAAAGAATTATTACAAGGGAAATTGGATCTCCTTAGTGATACCAACATGGTAGACTTTGCTATGGATGTATACAAAAACCTTTATTCTGATGATATTCCACATGGTAAGTTTTGTCAGCTTCTCTCATAAACTGAGGATGTGTGTTAAAGTTTTGTGATTTATAAGATCTTGTGATTTATATGAGCTTTAGTCAAAAGTTTTTAATAACTATTTGAATGGTTTAAAAGTTCTCTTAATGAAAGGTAATGTGAAGGTTTCATGTCATCTAAGGTATATTATTTTCTCACCATATTTAACTTCTTTAAAATATGATTTTCAGATATGTTCAGTTCATAGTATGTATCATCAGAATTGGGCTTATGAGTCAGATTGTCTTAGAATGATCTGAGAATGTTGCTGTTTCTGGTCTGCTAACTTTTTCAGTTAGCATCTGTGTGCCTTAGAGACTTCTTTTCATCTTGAAGCATGTGGATATAGCATGGTTCTCAAAAGTATTGTCCCCAGTACCAGCATCATCAGTTCACCTGGGAGAGCTTGTTAGAAATGCAAATTTTGGGATCATACCCCAGATCTGTTTAATCAGAAACTGTTGGCTGAGGCCCAGCACTTAAATTAGAGAACTACTCTGGTATGGTGTTTTCTACATTCTTGTTTTCTGTAGTAATAGATGTTCCTTTAAAAAAAAAAAAAAAGTTTTCCTGTAAGTTTGAAAACTGGTATTACTTCTCATATGAACCTGGTATTTTAAAAAATTCTAAGAATGCTTTCAATAGAGAAATACAATTTACTTTGTTTAAATTGACATTTTCTAAAATTTGATCACAAATACCCTTTTATGTTTGAGAAACACTGTTGTAGTAATACTTTTTAATATATAACACAAATTATTACACTAGACAAACTCACCTTTTTTAATTATAGTAAATGACAGTAGCACTTTTAATTTTAGTTTGTGATGAAAAACTTAACTATTTCTTAGTGAAAGTTTAAAATATGCCTGCAGGATAGGTTATCTGCAAGTTTTCTCTGCCTTTTCATGATGCAGTAAAAAGAAACTAGAACTGGGTTTGAGAAATTACAGAATTAGATTTATAGTGAGAAGAGATTACTGCCTGGATTTAAATTCCATTCAACCTAATTGAAAATCCATAGTAATATGTAAAGCCTCTGAGTCTGTTCAGAAACTCTGCGATAATATTCACCTGAGAAAATTCAGTGAGAACAAATATAAAAACTAGAAGCCTCTGAAATGTGGATGTAGATAATTGTTTCTTAGCAGCCACTTCTCCTCCAGGCTCTATCTTTATATTCCTCAGTATTTTTTAAAGTAAGAAGATTCTTTGTTTATGTGCCTTTGCACTGCTAGAAAGAAAGGAAAAATGGATCTGGGAGACTTATTGAGTTGATGTTCCTGGCAAATGAATAAATTGAGGGTAAATAAATATATGCATAATTTAAATAACTTGAAAAATTTCCAGAGACATCCTCATGGTGAGCAGTATAGTTTAACATTAGAGTACTCCTTTGCGTTTTTAATTAGCTTTGAGAGAAAAAAGAACCACAGTTGTTGCACAACTGAAACAGCTTCAGGCAGAAACAGAACCAATTGTGAAGATGTTTGAAGATCCAGAAACTACAAGGCAGATGCAGTCAACCAGGTAACCTCCCTTAATTTGAATTCTGAAAATTCTATTTTCTAGATTAAGACAAATGTTAATTCGAATTTTATATAATATCCCATCATAAAAGTTCATTACTTAATTGATTACTTTATTTGTTTTCATTTATCCTTACGGTGTAGGGACCAGGAATTCCTTAATAAATAGTAATACTAGTTTCATTTCTAACTTCTTTACCAGTTACCCAAATCTGATTATACTGGAGCAGTTTTGCCTTTTTCCTCTCTTCCCAGGGGATATTGGCAATGTCTAGTGACATTTTTAGTTATCCCAGTTGAAGGGGTGCTACTAGCACCTAGCAAGGAGAGGCCAGGGTTGCTGCTAACCATCCTGCAATACATAAGACAACCCCTCAACAATGTATAACCCCCAACAAAGAATTATCCAACTCAGAAGTGTCAGTAGTACTGAGGTTGACATACTTGTGCCTGGGCAGTACCAGGAGGGAAACCTGAGCTTACTTTATCACTTGGCTGCATTCTCTAGTATCTTTCCAATCTCATGCCCAGCCCAAGAAGGGAGGGTAGTGTAGAGCTGATAAGGTTATTTTATTCTTAACTTCCTCTTAACTAGAAATAAACTTATTGCTTGCTTTCCAAAGAATGCATGTTGCCTCATTCTGACTTCTATGTTTATCATTAATTGAAGCCCTTTGGGTTATTAGAAATTGTTTAAAACAAAATCTACTAAAATCAAATATTGCCATTGTGGTAAATCTTAGCTGCCAATGTATTTACTAGAGAAATTGCTGAAGATTTTCCCATGTTGTGTCTTTAGTTCATATAATATGTGACCAAAACAAATTTTTAGAGAGATTAGTTCCAAGTTTTCATTTGTGATTTGGGAAGTGTTACCAGATAATTTTAAGCAAAACAGCAAATACTGCACGATTACTGTACCATATCAAAATGTGATCTGCTACATTACTAACTACACCATGTTTTATCTATCTTTACTGGTAGATATATACATATGTACAAAGATATCTGTATCTTACTAAGCAATCATCTATAGCTACGTGTATGTGTGCTTATACTACTTACTACACTTAGAATGACTTAAACCTTCAGGTCACATGTAAGTGTACACAAAGGAACAGCTGAAATAATCCAGCTGTTAGGGTACAACAATTTAAATTCTAAATTTAGTTTAGTCACTTAAATACTAGAAACTAATGTGTTTAGGGTATGAATCAAGATGAATATAGATTTATTCACCAATTATTAGAGAAGACTCTTTGCAGTTTAATAAGCATGGCATTGAGATAAATGAAAAGATGGAATTGTGTTTTAAAAACTTGCAAAGGAATAACCTCTTCCTGCCAATTCCTGTTTTTAAATTTCATTGAACATAATGTTTTACCTCTCATAATTTCTCAGAAATGCCTATTCAAACAAAGGAGAGTGATTATGTACCTGAAAGATACAAGGAATGTAACACAAAGTTACCCGGTGTGATTCACAAGTGTTAAGTTTTTTTTTAATTTTGTTACAGTTTTATGCATATTTCATATTTAGTATTATGATATACCTATGTTGATTTTGGTGATGATATATTCCTTCCCTACTAAATCTTCAGGTAAAATTATGCTATGGAAAAACACGCCATAGCATTCCCTCTGTAATAAGCATAAGAAAATGTTTTCTTTTTTGAAAATGCCCAGTAAGTGGGCCACTGTGCCCATCTATCACTTGTTCCTTGATGTCTTTGTCATCATTTTGTCTTTCACCAGCTTGCCTGGCAACATCTTAGTTATGCAAAGCCAATTTAAGAAAAGTTCAATTGGGTTGACACTGATACAGATAATAATTACATTGGGTATGTGGCACAGATGTGTAAGTTAAGCATAATTGATTAATTTTGTAGTGTTCTGTTTATTTTATTCTGGAAGTCTTATTTCTAGTGTTTAAGTATTAAGATATTTAAATGGCTTTATGCGGGTAATAGCATAAACTTCGGATATGCTTATTTTGTTTTCTGTGACCTATAAAATACAATAATTTTTGTTTCTAATTCAGAGATGGTCGGATGCTCTTTGATTACCTGGCGGACAAGCATGGTGTAAGTGGTTTTTTAAAAATTTTCTTCAGCTGCATACATAGGTTTGAGGCTTGAAAAGAGTATTATTTCTAGATGAATTTATTAAATATAAGACCTGGTATGTTTTTGAAACTTCAGTTTTTAAAAGTTGATGCTGACAGGAAAATGAGGTGTTTATACTTTATGTCATAGAAATTTTCAAAACTTTTTATTTTTTCTAGAATAATCAAGTAATTGATTTTATATTTTATATTTCTTATGGAATATTTTATATTTTGGTGCCATTTTATATTTCTTATGGATTAACAAAGAAACATAGAACTAAATTTGAATTAGAAATGTTTTGAGCAGTAGAATTACATAATACTTTGGCTGCCTTGTGGAATATAGTAGTTCTTGACGTTATCAAGGTCTTCATAAATCCACAATAAAGGAATTTTATTATAGGCTTCCCTAATCACTTCCCAGTCTCCTTTCCTTGTATTAACTCAAAGTGTGAGGATTTGCATATAATTAATTCTTTACTTATATTCAAGTTTTATTTCTCATTTAATAATTACTGTAACAAGAGATATCCTGACCACTGTGCAAATTATTCTTTCTGGTTTCCAAATATATTGGGAATATATATATACATATATATGTCAAATATGGTATGTTCTAGTTCATAGCCCTTCTCTTACATTACTTTCACTTTGCTTGCATTGCTAACTTTAAAAGTTGCCGTAATTTGGGGGCCAGTTTTCACAGCTGAAATTTACTGTACATGTTATTTAATAAAGAATCACAAACCTTACAGGGTTTCATGTACTCGGTAGTGGTGTAAGCTCAGTCACTAACTGAGAGCATCACACCTCAGACCTTTCCCTGCAATTCAAATTCTCATTGCTACAAATTAGATATTGTTACATTTCATAACTCTTTGAGACCAGAATTATGAATGATAAATCCATCAATTGATAATGTATATTTTAAGAGTCATGTGTTTCTGGTCATGGTTTTGTTTTATTTTGTTTTTTTTTTTTTGTGACACCAGTGTGGGATACACTGAGAGAGAATTGACATCTGGGGACATTTAAAGGAGTAAATGGTTTGAATTTTAAAACTCAAAGTTAAAAATAGAACTGATGCTTTTTTTAAAATTTTTTTAGTTTAGACAGGAATATTTAGATACACTCTACAGGTATGCGAAGTTCCAATATGAATGTGGGAATTACTCTGGAGCTGCAGAATATCTTTACTTCTTTAGAGTGTTGGTAAGTAAATTTTTTTTCTTAGATTTTGTAGTATTCCCTTTTTGTTAATTAAAACATGTTTATAGATTTGAGTCTGTACATAAGTTTTCAAGAATCCTTGGTGAAAGGAGAAAAACTCCTCAACAAAGAACAAATAGAAATAGGAACGCTTATATCAGGACTTCAGAGTTTGGAGGGAGATTTAACTTGTCCTTGAAATCCAAAAGTAGGAGCTGCTAATTTGTTATTTTATGTTAATTGTATGGTTAGCATTAGCAAAATTCTATCATCAGTTTGTTCAGTTACTGTATAGCACAATGAGCAGCACATTGTGGATGCTTAATAAATATTGAATAAATCCATTATTCACAATTTTAATTAAATATCTTATGCTATATATATCCTCTGAGTTTGTTTCAAATAACTATGGAATTCTAATATCTGAAAAAAATTATGCCTTAATAGTAGCTTTTTTCCATTTACTTCCATCCTTAGTTATTAGAAAATAAAGCTCAGTGATTTTTTTTTTTTAATCATGTATGGGGAAGGTGAGTTTAAATTGTATTATTAGAGCAAATTTCTAGTCATAAAGAACCCTGTTTGCTAGTTTCATTTGCCTGTTTGGCAAATTCCTAGATTCAGCGCTTTTGTTTGGGAAAAAGGAAAATTACATGAAGCCAAAGGGAAAAAATCAGGCTTTCAAATGAAAATATTTTTTTCTCATTCTGCCTTCTGTGTAGGTAATTATATCAATGCCTTCTAGAGTTATCAAAATGCCCTTGTTTTTTTTGTTTTTTGTTTTTTTTAAATGCCCTTGTTTTAACTAGATTCTCAAGTGAGAAATTATAACTTGTTACTCACTTTGGGTTAGTCAGCAAGTACCTAAGTCTCTGATTTCTCTAGTTAATCCTAGATGTTGGGAAATGACCTCTTAAGACAGGGACTTATTGTTTTCTAACCTTGGAAGAGTCTATTTCTTCTCTCTCCACTTTCTGGTGCCTTTATTCTTTTAGCCCCATATACTTGCCACAAAGAAAAGACCGATGGCTTCTATCTTTCATTGTTTTCTAGGAAATTAAATTTTCCCTTTTTTGGGGGAACAGGGAAGGGGAAGAGATTGGTGTTTTATTAATACAGCTAAGTCCTACACTTAAAAAGTACTTAGCTTCGTTTTTTAAAGCTACCATCCTTCCTTCAAAAGAACATAAAAACTTTCAGTTTATTTCGAAGTTTGATTTGAAAAAAAATTATTTTCCCTTGCATTTGTGAATATTCTTATTTTGCAGATTAGCTGTGGTTAGCTTGCAAGTGCATTGAAGGTAATCAGTGATGCTAAACGTGTAGTGGCTTATCAGAAAATTCCATCAGTTTTACTTTGAATATTATGAAGGATTTAGGAGAGCAAAAGTTGATTACTTTGGAAATGTAAACAGCTTAAACCAGGATTGTAAAATCAGAAGCCTGATATGATTACAAGTACATGAAAAGAGTTGGTTATTCATATCATTTGTTAATGCTGGGAGTGAATTTTGAGAATGAAGATTTAGTGTCATGTTAGAGTTCTAGCACAGTAAATTTATTGTTGCTGGTCAGTGAGGGAATGTGCCATTTTGCTAAGACATGGAAACTTAAGGTAACTGCTGGAAATCCAGATATTGAAACTCTTCTAGCATATCCACCCTTGAAAGCAGGTTGGTATGAAGAGCCAACTGTAATGACATGGACTTGAGCCAGAGTAGTACGCATGAAACTTTGGGGGATTAAAAAACTTGCTGTGCTGCTACAAAAAGCTTTTATCCTAATAACAAATATAACATATTCTAGTTTTAACAGTATATTATATTTATGTAGTATAGTTTTATAATTAGTCTGAAAATTTCTACAAATGATAGGTATATATACTTAAAAGATTATGAAGTTTTTATGTTTCCTTTTTTTTAAATATGAAGATCCTAGTTTGTTCCCTAACTTAAAAAGAATTCTCAGTTTTAAGCTTTTGCATTGCCTAACAGGTCTTGTGTTGGAATTCAAGTGGCATTTGGTTAGATGGTTGATTACCATGATTTGAACACAAAAAATCAATGTTTTACATTAAGAGTAGTCAAAATGTAGTGATTGGATAGTGCTTAGAAATTATATGAAATTTATTTTAAATTTATTTCCCATCTGTGTGATAAGACGTTTGAGTAGCTGGGAGTGGCATATTGATAGGGGCTAACCAAGCTAAGGTTAATACGGGATAATTTTACTTCTCTTTTACTTTTGTTTAGATAGGCACTACTATAAAATCTATGTATTTGTTCAAAATCTTGTTAATACCAAAGATTTAAAAATCCTGGATTGGATTTGGTATGAAAAATGTCAGTGTTTTACATATTAGTTATTTACTTCTGTTTTTTTGTAATGGCTTTTTTTTTTTTTTTTTTTTTTTTTGGCATTTCTAGATTTTTGTGTGGTGGTTGGTTATTCTTTTAAATCTATAGTTAGGGAAACATAAGCTATGAAAGAACCATTGTAACTATGATCTGAGATTAGAATTTGACTCTCCAGGTGACTTATTGTAGGTCAGTGTTGTGTAAATTAAAGCTGTGTGACCCCAGAATCTACCTTTATTTTTTAAAAAGTTGATGACTTTTAGAATACATCAAGGAATATTTACGTGCATCCTATCTGACTGTATTCTAAGAAATGCATTAAGTTGGAATGAAATGGAGCAGAGTTGATAGGAATTTTTGAACATTTTTTTAAAAGTTACTACAAAAATAAATAAAAGGGATTAACACTGTATTTTAATTATTTTGTTAAAATCTACCTTCTCTGTCCTTTTGTTCTGACTTAAAAATATAACTCCCCTCATCCAGCAGATATTTGAAATACAGGTGATTTTAAGATGCTAGAACTGTTGGTGATCATACTTTAGTAGTGTGATTTTTTTTTTTTTTATTGTTTTCACTCAGAATTTAAAATTTATTTCCTGAAAGTACATGCCATTTGATTTGAAGGTACTTTTCCTTGACTCAAGAGAGCTTAAATAATGCTGACTTGAAAGTTTTGGGTCTAATGTGCCCTGTTTGATAATGTCGGTGTAAAAGATGTCTGTTTCATATTGATTTTCAGATGCATAATTTATCACATTTTAATATCAAACTCGGATGTTTCTTGAATTGGTTGTGGTTTTAGAAACATAAATTAAAAAAAACTTCTAGGGGTGCCTGGGTGGCTCAGTTAGCCCTTTGCCTTTGGCGCAGGTCCATCAATCCCAGGGTCCTGGGATCAAGCCCTGCATCGGGTTCCCTACTCGGCGGGGAGCCTGTGTCTTCCTCTCCCTCTACCTGCCACCCTGCCTGCTTGTGCTCTTTCTCTTGCTATCTCTGTCAAATAAATAAATAAAATATTAAAAAAATTTTTTATTTTTTAAAAAAGATTTTATTTATTTATTTGACAGAGATAGCAAGCATGGGGAGCACCAGGCAGAGGGAGAGGGAGAAGCAAGCTCTCTGCTGAACAAGCAGCATCATGCAGGGCTCAGTCCCAGGACCCTGGGATCATGATCTGAGCTAAAGGCAGATGCTTAACTGACTGAGCCACCCAGAAACTCTGAGCTGATATTTTTAGTAAACTAAGTTAAATGGAAACAGAATCAGTTTAACCAGTGTGACCCAATAAGGACTTAGATAATTACTGTTTGGGTTAGAAAGCTACAGGTGTATGTAAGGTATAAAATATACAGTCTTTTTTTCCTAGAATATTCTGAATTTAATTAATTATGATTGCTTAAACAGGTTCCAGCAACAGATAGAAATGCTTTGAGTTCACTCTGGGGAAAACTGGCCTCTGAAATCTTAATGCAGAATTGGGATGCAGCAATGGAAGACCTTACACGATTAAAAGAGACCATAGATAATAATGTGAGTTACATTTTTCCGGGGTGCTTCTCTGAAATGTTTGTGTATCCTCTGAAGGATGACTTTCTTTCTTTCAACTTTCTGATGAGGAAAACACTGTGTCCTTTTTTTTTTTTTTTGTAAAGAGGGTGTTAGGGAGGGAGGAATGGAAGGAAAGAAGGAGAAGGATGAAAGAAGGAGGGAGGAAGAGAAACAAAAATGTTTAGATTACCTTTTGTTGACTTGACATAAAAATCATAGTGGGTTAGTGGGTTGACTGGTTTCACTGAATCTTCTTGAAAGAAGCGGTCAAACTTTTTTGGCTCTTAGAGAAAAGTACTCAAGTTTTCATTTCTCTTACAGCTACTGCACCTTTTTTATTTGTGCAATGAAAGTGGTATAATACTGTTAGTGCCAGATCAGTGATAGGTCCTCAGTAAAGTCCTATATAGAAGATGACAGTTTTTACCTACAATTATGTCTAATAAAGCAACTTATGGAGTATTTAGTTCAGTCCTTTTAAAATATTTTCTGAAATTAGTAGAATTTATGACTTCTGTAAAAATGGCTTAGCAGACGTTATTGAGTCTATTTCTTAGAGCAGGGAGGTAATTTCTATTGTAGAGGTTCGTGTAGAAGGTCTAGGGGATAGGACTTAGATCATAATGGCCATAGAGCATGCCTCATAAGGTTCTCTTGCCTCTTTGTCATATATTAATATTTCCTATGTATGTATTTTAACCCTCTAGTCTGTGAGTTCTCCACTTCAGTCTCTTCAGCAGCGTACATGGCTCATCCACTGGTCTCTGTTCGTTTTCTTCAACCACCCCAAAGGGCGTGATAATATAATTGATCTCTTCCTTTACCAGCCACAGTAAGTTATTTCACTGTATAATTCTGGCTTTTGTTATATGAAATTACATGGATTTTTTTTAAACTTAAAAATGCACTTATCTCTAACATTTGAATTTGTTGTCAGCCTTTTCTTTTTCCCTGCGCGTGGTAGATTTGTTGTCAATTGAAAAAGCTTACATAGAAAAAAAGAGAAAAAGAAAAAGCTTACATGGGGTGCCTGGGTGGTTGCTCAGTTGGTTAAGCATCTGCCTTTGGCTCAGGTTATGATACCAGGGTCTTGGGATCGAGCCCCACTTGGAGCTTGCTTCTTCCTCTCCCTCTCCCACTCTCCTTGCTTGTACTCTGTCTCTCTCTCTCTCTCAAATAAATAAAATCTTTAAAAAAAAAAAAGCTTACAGTTACCTCAAGTAAATTATTTGAAAAAAGTGTACTTTAAGCCTGTTGAAGTGCTATTTAGTGTGTTTCCTGTGCCAGCAGAATAGGCATCATGTAGAATCTCATGATTCCACCTTACCCTAGAAGAACTAAATCAGAATCTGCATCTTAACAAGATCCCAGGTAATTAAAATATTAACTGAAGCTTTAGAATTAGGGCTCTAGGCCAAATTACATGGAAGAAATATATACATCCCAGAGTCTTTTATATCATTGCTCAGTTATCCAACTTTTGGTGCTAAGAAATTCACTACTTTATGAACTAGACTATTCTATTTTTCACTACAAATCATTTTTAAAAATTTATTTTTCCATTTGAACTTAAGTGACTTCGAATCTTCTCATTTCTTATTTGGTTAGGACAACAGAAAACAAAACTGCTTGGTAGAAACACTTAGATATTAGAAGATAATTTTTCTTTATCTCTTCTGTCAGGCTAAATATCTATGGTTTTATAAAGTGTGTAATTTTTCAGACTCTTAATATTTTGGTTGCCCTTTTTAGATAACTGCCAGTTTATCCATAATCATCTTAAAAATGATTTGGATCTTCAGAATTCTAAGATTGTTAAACTTAAGTTTTGTAGATTGCAGGGGCAATATTAGCTTCTTGACCTATGTGTGTATGTGTGCTTATGTAAACATAATTCAAGATCGGAATAACTAGCATTTGCTTCATGGTATGGCTTATATTGACTGTATTGTTAGCTAAACTTCATATAAGCATTCTTGAGCCATACTTTTGTTATGTCAACCTAAATGGATGTAATTATTATATTTCATTTCACTTGATTTCTGCTTATTATTTTCTGTCAAATTATGATTTTAATGTTTTCCCTAAAATGCATATATATTTCAATTTATAAAGGAATAGCTTAGAAATAGATGGTGTAATAATCTTCTGAATTAAAACATCAGTGAAGATTGAATAACCTGTTTTTAAGTTTTGTAGTTTTCAAAGTCTTGAAAATAATATCTATGGCAATATTTTTGGATAAATTGATGGGATATTCTACACTGAGTCACATAAATAAATGTGACTAATTAATAAATGTACTTTAATAAACATACTTTAAATGTTCATTTTAGTAAGTTTTTTTTTTTTAAGATTTTATTTATTTGGCAGAGAGAGGCAGGCAGAGGGAGAGAGAGAAGCAGGCTCCCTGCTGGAAAAAAAAAAAAAAGCTTACAGGTACCTCAAGTAAATTATTTGAAAAAAGTGTACTTTAAGCCTGTTGAAGTGCTACTGTGTACTGTGTTGAAGTGAAAAAAGTGTACTTTAAGCCTGTTGAAACACACTAACGAGCAGAGAGCCCGTTGTGGGGCTCAGTCCCAGGACCCTGAGATCATGACCTGAGCCAAAGGCAGAGGCCTTAACCCACTGAGCCACCCAGGTGCCCCTTAGTAAGATTTTTTAAGACTATAAAATATTTGACCTCTTCAGTGAAGTTAACATAATAGCAGTTTGAGAAATGACTTAAGAGAAATTAAGTTATTATTAGTGGTAATACAGATGAAAAATACCCAGCCAACTGAGAAGTGCCAATAATGTTTTTATGGAGAATCAGGGAACCATTTTTAAATGGTATGTATTCTGTTCTCTACATTAAATGCTAAATATTCCCCTGAGTCTGATTTAAAAAAGCGGTCTTAAACAGAAATAGTGTGTTTTATTTTTCATGTTAACATTGCAGTGTAAATTCAGTATTAATAGTATTTTAATGACATGATGCCCCAGTATGTTAAAATCAAACATAGGCAGAGGAGTTTTTGTAACAGGAAATTGTTTTTCTTTCCTCAAAAAAAAGAAAAAGACAAAAACAACATTAGGTAAGAGAAAAGACAATACATGAACTTTGTATCACATTTTAAATATAAATGATAAGAGGTAAAATTTTATAATTTACATAGCATTGTATTTTTTTATTACAGATATTTTATGGTACTTAAGTATGCCTTCTAGATTCACATTCACTAATGTGTACATAATAGCCTCATTCTGAGCTTTTATTCCTTAAATCCTATTTGTGAGAAATGCACTGTTAAAATTGAATACATATGGTTTTTAAATTGTAATTATTTATATATTTTGTTGTTTGCTGAATGCCATGATAAATTGTTTATAATCTGAAAGGGTATATAAATCATAATCTGTATGCTGAATTAAGTAAAAGGCTAGTGGGAAAAATTTAAAAAACCAGAAACAATTGTACACTAAGATCCTACAAGAGTGTATGTAATACTTGGTTCTGGGCTTTAGCATAGTAAACTCAGCAGCTCTACTTGGCAGTATCTTCAAAGGTAGATTGATGAAGAACAAAGCTAAACCAGTCTTTCTGAGGCTGGGTCCTTTATAAATCAACCAGAATGCCATCAGTAATTCATAATGAGAAGTGTAAGTTGTAAGAGTTCTGACCCTGTTTCACACATAGGAAGCCGTATAATAAAGAGAAGGAAGGTTGCTTTGAAAGTACTTGGAATCAGGGCACCTGGGTGGCTCAGTGGGTTAAGGCCTCTGCCTTGGGCTCAGGTCATGATCCTAGGATTGAGCAGCGCATCAGGCTCTCTGCTCAGCAGGGAGCCTGCTTCCCCTTCTCTCCCTGCCTGCCTCTCTGCCTACATGTGATCTCTCTCTCTCAGTCAAATAATAAATAAAATCTTAAAAAAAAAAAAAAGTACTTGAAATCAGAATAGAAAGTTAATTTGGACTGTACTGTTAATGGCACCATCAGATTAAGCTGGCCTAACATATCTATCTTCACAGTAGGGCTGTTCTTTCACTAGGCCAGATAATGAACATTTTTTGACTTGTCACCCTAAACATTTAAATGGGCATTTCTGAGATTGCTTTTTCACTTCTCTTTTCATGATTCCATTTCAGATCAGTACTTCTCACTGTGTTCCTACCCCCACCCCCCATTCTAATTTAAATATGTTCATATCTTTTATCACATTCTTAAGTCTTCCTTATCAGATTAAATTGATTAATCTCTTTATGCTGTGGTGTGTTGTTTATTTAATCTTCTCAAGGCAGTGATTCTTGAGAGGTACCCTTCTAAGAAGTACTTTTATGCAACCATTACATTTTAGAAGAGGCTTTTTTATTTGTGATACTGACAATTACAATCTTATGCAATAGTTGAAACATACCAATATTGACTGATCTAGAGTATCCAGGAAAATGACTAATAAATCATTGCAAGAAATTTGGGAATGTTGGTTAGTAAAATAGCTACATACCTGTCTTTAATGTTAAACTATGCATCTTATGGAAAAGATGTTTTTTGAGAATATTAAAAAAGAATGAAGGATATATTTCTCAGTATTTATGGAGCTTAACCAAACATGCATTCAAATGAAAAGAGATTAAAAATAACACTAATGTTAGTATTTTGTCTGTGTCCTGATTAATAAATTCTATAAGATTGTCTTAAGAGTTCATTTATATACCCAAAATCCAGTGTGGGAGGAAGAGCCAATTTTGAATGAGCAGATATGACCCAGGCGTTGGCTTGTAACACCTAATCCTCATACTTAGGAGGTGGGTTAAGGATAAGGACAGCTCTTCTTGAAGTAAGCATTAGGAACCATTAGGAATTGGCTTTCCATGGTACTACTTACTAGGAGGCCCACTCTTTTATGTTTTTTGCAGTTACATATGTATTTAGAAAGGAACATTAAATTTAAGAAGCTCTTTGAATATTTTTGAGTAATGAAGCATGCAAAGAAGAAAAAAGTATTCAAACCCACTGTGAAAATTCTGTAACATAAGAGGGGAATAATATGGATCAATTCCTGACAACCTTATGGCTTATATGAAATTTAAAAGGCATATAGAATATGTTTAATTAATTAGTAGAACTATTTGTTATGGATACTAGAAATAAAAAGGTAGTTCAGTTGAGATTGCAAAAGGGTTAAGATAAAAATCAAACTGGGGCTCCTGAGTGGCTCAGTGGGTTAAGCGTCTACCTTTGGCTCAGGTCATGATCCCAGGTCCCTGCTCCGCAGGGTATCTGTTTCTCCCTCTCCCTCTGCGCCTCCCCCACTTGTGCTCTTGGTCATGCTCTCTTTCTCTGAAATAAATAAAATCTTTTTTTTTAAGGTTTTTTATTTATTTGACAGAGACAAAGCAAGAGAGGGAACAGAAGCAGGGGGAGTGAAAGAGGGAGAAGCAGTCTTCCCATCAGTCAGGGAGCCCATTGTGGGAAGCACCCCTGAAATAGATGAAATCTTTAAAAATAAAATAAATTTTTAAAAAAGGAAACTTTAGAAGTCAGTTTTAAAACATAAAAAAATAAATTTTGCAAAAAGTAATGATGCAAAAAAGTAGATTATGTGCTTGGATGAATGAAGTCATACGGTATTTTCTTTCTCTGAACAACTTAGCATTATATTCTCTAGATCCATCTATGTTGTTGAAAATGGCAAGATGACATTCTTTTTTATGGCTGAGTAATACTCCATTATGTATATCTTCTTTATCCATTCATCTATCGATGGACAACTTTGGCTACTTCCAGAATTTGGGTATTGTTAATAATGCTGGGATAAACAAGGAATGTGTATATCTTTTCAAATTAGTTTTTTCATATTCTTTGGGTAAATACCCAGTAGTATAATTAACTGGATCATATGGTAATTCTATTTTTAATTTTTTGAGGAACCATTATACTGTTTTCCAGAGTGGCTGCACCAGTTTGTATTCCCACCAACAGTGCATGGGGTTCTTCTTTCTCCACATATTTGCCCGCAGTTGTTGTTGTTTGGGTTTTTGATTTTAGGCATTCTGACAGGTATGAGGTGATATCTCATTTTGATTTTGATTTGCATTTCTCTGATGAATGATATTAAACATTTCATGTTCTGTTTGCCATCTGTATGTTTTAGGAGAAATGTCTGTTCATGTATTCTGGGCAGTTTGCCCAGTTTTATACTGTTTGTTGTTGTGTTTATTGTTGTTTTGTTGTTGAGTTGTATAAATTCCTTATATATTTTGGATACTAACCCTTGATCAGATACATCCTTTGCAAATGTGTTCTCCCATTCACTAGGGAGTTTTCCAGTTTTGCTAATTGCTCTCTTTGCGGGCAGAAGCTTTTTATGTTGATGTACTGGTAGCTTGCGTCTGCTATTGTTTCATTGCCTCAGGAGACATATCTAGAAAAATTTTGCTCTAGACAATGTTAGAGAAATTACTATCTGTGCTCTCCTAGGATTTTTATGGTTTCAGATTTCATATTTAGATCCTTAATGCATTTTGAGTTTATTTTGTGTATGGCAAAAGAAAGTGGCTGAGTTTTTCTTTTACACGTGGCTGTCCAGTTTTCCCAATTTCATTTGTTGAAGAGACCATATTTTTCCCATTGCATATCCTTGCCTCCTTAGTTAAAGACTGATTAATCTTATAAATGTGTTTTTCTTTCTGGGCTCTCTATTCTTTTCCATTGATTTCTGTGTCTGTTTTTGTGCCAGTACCACACTTTTAATTACAGCAGCTCTGTAGTTTATTTTGATAGCTAGGATTGTGATACCTCCAGTTATGTCTTCTTTTTCAAAATTGCCTTGGCTATTTGGGATCTTTTGTGGTTCTAGATAAATTTTAGGAGTATTTGTTCTAACTTTGTGAAAAAGGATATTGTTATTTTGATAGTGAGTGTGTTAAATCTGCAGATTGCTTTGGGTAGTAAGCACATTTTAACAGTATTTGTTCTCCCAGTCCATGAGCATGAAGTATCTTTCATTTGTGTTGTCTCCAATTTCTTTCATTAGTGTTTTGTAGTTTGCAGAGTACAAATGTTTATTTTTAGGTATTTTACTGTTTTTGGTGCAGTCGTAACTGATATTTCCTTTTTTTCTATTAGTTTATTAATAGTGTATAAAAATGTAATGGATTTCTGTAAATTGCTTTTTCATCCTGAGACCTTCCTGAACTTGTTTATCAGTTCTAGTAGTTTTGTAGTGGAATCTTCTGGGCTTGTTATATGTAGTATCATATCATCTGCAAATAATGAAAGTTTTACTTCTTCCTTACCAATTTGGATGCCTTTTATTTTTCTTTCTTGTCTGATTGTCCTGAGTAGGACTTCCTGGATTCAACAATGTTGAATAAAAAAATAAAAGTGTTTAATAAAAAATGTTGAGAGTTGACATCCTTATCTTGTTCCTGACCTTAGGAGGAAAGCTCTAAATTTTTCACCATTGAGTGGGATGTGACCTGTAAATTTTTCATATATGGTCTTTATTAGTGTTGAGGTGTGTTTCCTCTAGACCTATATTGTTGAAGATTTTTAACATGGATGGATGTTGTACTTCCTCAAAGCTTTCCTGGAATCTATTTAAGTGATCATGTGGTTTTTATCCTTTCTCATATTGATGTAATCATGTTGATTGACTTATAAATATTGAACCATCCTTGCATCCTAGGAATCAGTCCCACTTGATTATGGTGAATGATTTTTTTTGTATTGTTAGAATTGGCTTGCTGATATTTTGTTGAGGATTTTTGCATCTGTTTTCATCAGTGACGTTGGCTTGTAGTTCTCTTTGTTAGTTGTGCCTTTATCTGATGTTGGTATCAGGGTAATACTGGGCACATAGGATATATTTGGATGCTTTCCCTCCTCTTGTATTTTTTATGAATAATTTGAGAAAAATAGGTTTAAATTTTGGTAGAATTCACCTGTACAGCCTTCTGGTGCTCGACTTTTGTTTGCTGGGAGTCTTTTGATTACTGATTGAATTTCAGCATTGGTAGTTAGTTAAGTTTGTTTGGGTCTCTTATAATGAGAGCCTGGAGCCACTTGAGAAAACACCTGCTGGAGGGGATGGGTGTATGGTGGCAGCGTGGTCCTAGCTGGTCTGTTGTGGGAGGAAATCTGAAGCTTCTTGGGCGGGAGGCTGGTAGGGGTTGGAAGGGGTGGGTTTTCAGAAGGGCAGGGGCTGGCCAGTGAGGATGGGTAGTGTCAGGAAGGTTTGTGCATTGTCTGCCATGAAAGGAGACCTGGATCCAGCTCCTGGCTAGAGAGGGTGTGTCCACAGGAGAATGTGGGGGTTTGGTGCCTTGTTAGGTGCCTTGTTAGCAAGCTAGGTGGAGAGTGTTTGCTGCACTGGTTCCTTGCAGGACTCGGGTATCTGAGAGGCAATGGAGGGAAATGGCACCTGCCACCTCTTTTGTTCTTGGAGAAGTCTTCTAACAGTCCCTGCCCCTCCAGCATAAGCTTTGAGATCATTAAACAAATCTCCCTCTTGCATATCCCAGGTATTTTTTTCAACTGCTGCTTTTATGCTATATCTCCTGTAGGCTGTTTGTTGTGCTTTTTAAGGGCGAAGACTCAGTTTCCCTCCCTTCTGGCTCTCTCCAGAGCCTTACTTACTGATTTTAAAGTTCCAGGTGCTAAGCAATGATGTAACAACTCATGAAATTCCACACTAAATGATTTTCAAAGCCAGCTGTTACAGAACTTTGTCTTCCCTATTTACGCCCTCTGTGCCTGGGGTGCTTGGCATGAGTTTCCTTTTCTTTCCCCACTTCACACCCAAGGCAACCCTCTGTTTTAGGAACTGTCCCTCCAGTCTTTTTTAGTTCCCACCCACATCTCTGTCTTTTCTGCTAGTCCTCAGATTGTATTATGGGTTATTAACATTGTCGTGGGTGTTATTTAGTAGTATCCATAAGATGAAGTTATCTTCATCTTAGGATCTTCCTACTCTGCTGTCTTCCCCAAAACTCCTCTTAAAAAGTATATTTTTTAAAAAATTTTAAGGTAAGATAGGTTCATGGTCATAGAAATATAATAGAAGGTATTGGATGTTTATTAAAAAAGAAAGTTTGACATTAAAATTATCTTTGGAATGTTATTGGTACAAATGAATGTCTTTAAACTTTTTAGTCTTAGAACCCTTTTGTATTATGAAGAATTGTTGAGTGTATTTTTGTTTTGTATTGGCTAAATTTATTGATCTATACTGTATTAGAAATTAAAACTGGCAAATTAAAAATATATTTGATATTGACAAGTAGTAAATTGATTATAGCTGACTGACTTTTTTTTTAAAAGAATAATTTAAAAACAAAAATTTAGTGAACAGTGACATTATTATACATTTTTGCAGACTTCAATTTCTGGCATAAACTAGATTTTCATACCTGAAGTTATTTTATCTGAAGGATATGAAGAAAAACTAGCCTTACACATACATGTAGTTACAAAAGAGCTGTTTTAGTAGCCTTTTCAGGTAGTTGTGAATATTCTTTTCTGGTAATCTAGCAAAACTCAACAAGTAGTAGTACTTTAAAGGTCATTATAAGTGGAATCTGAAACCTTACTCAGTTTTTTGGATCTAAACGTTACCGGTAGTCTATAAACTATAGTGGTCAGTCTTGCACCTTAATGGATCTTGTACCCCTGCCTATATAATACCATGCATTGGTTGTTTGGGAAATCATAGATCCATGAGTTATGCAGGTATTCCAAATATATTGACATACGTACACCAAAAAAAATCACCCATGATTATCACCAATAAACCCATGAGAAAAAGCCTAATGAATTCAACAGTAGTCAAGCTCTTGGTGACGTATTTTCCAAAATTCTACTTTTTTGGGAAAGGTCTAATTTTATCATTTGTTTCTCTTTTTCTTTTTCTTTTTTTTTAAAGATTTTATTTGTTTATTTGACAGAGAGAGATCACAAGTAGGCACAGAGGCAGGCAGAGAGAGAAGGGGAAGCAGGCTTCCTGCTGAGCAGGGGGCTTGATCCCAGGACCCTGAGATCATGACCTGAGCTGAAGGCAGAGGCTTTAACCCACTGAGTCACCCAGGTGCCCCAAAAAACAAATGGTTTTTAAAAAAATTTTGTGACATGTGAAATATGAGACTACAGTTTTAATGTCCATAAATTTTTATTGGAACACAGCCAGAACACATTCATTGATCTATGTAGTGTCTTTGGCTGCTTTTAAACTGTAAGGGCAGAGTTGAGTTGTGACAGAGATCACACAGTATTGCACTCTTGTTGCTTCACACTGCTACTCACCGCACTATGAATCCCAGTGATTCCATGCTGCAGTTAAACCCTGGCCCTGTGTATTGCCATAGTGGAACACTTTATTACTAGTGCATTCTCATCATGTCAGAATAAGAAAAGTAGACTTCAAGAGTGGGGATTAGATTTTGTTTGAATTAGAAAGCAAAGCATTGGATTGACACTATAGGTATGCCAAAAGAATACAGTTTAATTCACATTGCAAGATTGTAAGCACTCATAATATTCCAACTGACAGCAAAGCAACTATCAGAAAAATTAGAAATTTAAAACAGAATATTTCATCATAGCAAAATTTCCTCACAAAAATTAATGAAAATGAGACTTCAAGCAGGTACGTTTCTAAGTGGCTCTTGTTTAGCCAGGTAGGGAAAGCCATTTACCATTGGTGAGTCTAAATCATGTTCAGTTGCAGCAGCCAAAGAAAAAATGTCCAGAAAAAATAAACTTGTTTAAGAATATTAGCTTTTTGGTGAGGACAGGTACTCAGAGTTGAAGTTATCTGGAGCAACATCAATCAATTAGAAAACAAGGCACATGATTTTTAGTGATTTTCCTTGGCTCTTGAGGAGTCAGCAGATGTTACTAATGTGGTTTAGTTGTTGATTTGAGGAATCAGTGTTGGATTTGAAGTGACTAAAGAGTATACCTTTATGAATAAATAGTCTGTGTGGAAGAGCTACAGGTGAAAATATTTTCAGAGTTGATAAAACACTAATTTAATACAACCTCAAGTAGAATCTACTAAGATGTCTTAAAACTTGGTGACAAATATGTGTGGAGGGAAAAAAAAGGTTGTTCAAAGCCTACAGTTATTCATGACATTATTCATCACCAGGTACTTTGTGGAAAATACTTGAATCTGTAGTGTGTTATTTCAGTCAGTCTGTCTGTCTTTCAAGAGAGTGAGCAAGCAGGGGGGAGGGGCAGAGGGAGAAGAAGAAGGAGAATCTGAAGCAGGCGGCACACCCATCGTGGAGCCTCCCATGTCTTGATCTCACCACTCTGAGATTGAGCCGAAATAAAGAGTTGGACGCTTAACTGCCTGCACCACCCAGGTTCCCCATGTGGTATATTTTTGAACCATTTTTGTCAACAGTGAGCTGCTTTTGCTCCTGTGGACTTAACTGTTATCAGTCAATGAATATTTATCAGAAATAGAATATCTTGGCTTTCTCTACTTAACAGGTGGATGGCTTAGCGATGGCACTTTTAGAGTGACTTTTTTGAGCTCAGGGCAAGATTGAATTTTTTCTGAATGAGAAAAATTGCCTTCAAACATTATTATCAAGCCTTGGGTGGCTCTAGAAATTAACTTTTGCTGTAATTTGTTAATGTTTTTTAATTCACTCTAAAATTACAAAACAAATAGTATTTATGTGGAAAACTATATTGCAGTAATCACTTTGATGACAATTAACATAGCGAAAATAACAAGAAATGTCCAGCTGCTTTATATGTTTTCTGTTCTTTCACATGGTGGAACAAGAAAGGAGACCTTCATTCCCACAGGTTTGCAACAGATATATTTTTCAAGCTCAACTTACAATGCCAGAAAGTTTTAGACCTCATTATAAATACAAGGGAAATTTCTATATTTCAAAATTCACTTAACTGTGCTATTGAATTGGAAGTGATTTATCTGCAGTGTTATGGTACCCCAAAGGACAATATGAAAAGAATTTTATAGAGTTCTGTAATACCTTCCAGGTGATATGATAAATTAAAATCGTATTTCTATCAATTGATAGCAGTTTTTTGTAGTACGAGGTTCATGAAAAACATTTATAAAGACTGAGTATGTAAATTTTCATTACAGAACAGCATTAAAAGATAAACATTTGCAATAAATTTTAATGTTACGATCTCTAACTTTGAATACAATTAAGCAAAATTATCCCCAGTAGATAAATGCTCTTCTCATTAGTAGATAAATTATAAAAAATCATACTCCACTATTAATATTTTGAGTTTTATCAATAAGATATTTTGGAAATATGTTTTCTTTTCATATGAATACCTGTACAGTATTCTCAATTGTGCCTCTTGGCCTGCAAAACCTAAAATATTTATTGTCTGGTCTTTTACAAAAGTTTAGCTAACCCCTACCATATACTCTCAAAAAGAGTGGGATATGATTTCCCAAGAAGTTTTCCTCCATTAAAAACAAGATACATGTGATGCAGTGATCTAAAGCTAGGATAAGTGAAATATGTTTAACATTTTATACAATAAACTTGGTTTTTTTAAACCATCTGGATAAGTTTATGAGTTCTAGAAATGCTTACTAAAATTACTTCAAAATCAATGTTGAGAAAAGCAGTCATCCTTTCCAGTGCTTGTGCATGAGGTCTCTGGCAAGAGTATTGAGACAAAGAATTATTCTAAATGAAGATTGCAATTTAAAAATTTCTGCCTGAAAGCCAAGTTTAATATTTCAGATAATGAAACTTTTAGCTGATTTACTTAGTTATTTTTTTCCTAGAAATTGGTTTATTCTTGAGTGGATGCTGATTCTTTTTATTCCCTGCCTTGTTTAGAGGGAATTTAAGGAGGGACTAAATATTATTAATTGTTAGATTACTATCAGATTCTGGTGTCTTCTAAGGATTCAGACAACATTTTATGGGGAATCTACAATGTGATAAAATACAAAGATTTATTAATATCATAGCTTAGAAGAATCTGGTAGGTATGATATCTAAGCTGGATCTTGTTGGAGCACGTGGGTGGCTCAGTGGGTTAAAGCCTCTGCCTTTGGCTCAGGTCATGATTTCAGGGTCCTGGGATCGAGCCCTGTATCGGGCTCTCTGCTCAGTGGGGAGCCTGCTTCCCCCTCTCTGCCTGCTTGTGATCTCTCTCTCTCTTTCAAATAAGTAAATAAAATCTTAAAAACAATCAAGTCTAAGCTGGATCTTGAAGAATGGTGAGAGTTTAGGCTTTCAGAGGGATGCGTTTGGGAGAGCAGTCCATGTGGAGTGAGATTTAAGAAGGGAGAAAAATGAGAAGCAGTCTGATCTGGTGGGAGATGAAGCTGGATGGTACTTTGGGGTTTATATGTTCAGTCAAGAGGAATGAACTTTATTGACGTATATTTCCAAGGTTGGCATAGATAGGACTTGACACTCATAGGTACTTGGATAAAAATTAGGAAGCTATTTAAGGAGTTGAGCAGGAGGAACACAAGATAAACACCAAATGACAGAGGGTGGCCAGCTGCAATCATCAGAATAGCAGGATTTGTTAAATATTAGCAATGGCCCTGTTGACATTTGTCTGACATATAATCCTTCCTTTCTAATTCCCAGTGCTACCAATTTAACCAAAGCCTTATAAAACTGTAATAGTTTCCTTTTTCCTGTAGTTTTCAGTCTTTCATCCTCTGAATCTGTATTTAAGTGCCTCATTTTCTCATGATGATGACTGATTTGCACATAGAAGGTTTTCACACCTTTTTTCCTAAAGGTGAATGACTGAAAGCCATAGCTCAGCAGCCTTTTGCAACAGACTGACAGCATATATAGGGGCCTTCCAAAATCCTTCTACTCAACAATAATAATAGGATTATTTACCTCTGAAATGAGTCTTCCAGTTCACTTCATACTGGGGGATGCAAGCTGGCATTCTCTGCAGACTTCTGTTTTTTCATTTCCTTGGAAGAGATGGTCCTTACAATAATCATTCTTAAGTGTTTGCAGTCAAACTTTACTGAAGCAGCACAGTGTAACAGGCTGTTCAAGTGTTTCTTTAAATCACACGTGGTTAATTACAGATTTAGAAAAACTGGGTAAATTATTAATATTAAATTTAAAAATATTAAAGTTATTTATATTTTTACCTTAGGTATCTTAATGCAATTCAGACAATGTGTCCACATATTCTGCGCTATTTGACTACAGCCGTCATAACAAACAAAGATGTTCGGAAACGCCGACAAGTGCTAAAAGATCTTGTTAAAGTTATTCAGCAGGTAAAAACTAAAATCTTTATTGGTTTTTAAAATGTGTCCAAATTAGATCCAGTATCTATTTCTAGAGTAGGACTCATCATAATTCTTAAGGTAAACATGTTTTTTGTTTTGTTTTGTTTTTTTAAAGATTTTATTTATTTGACAGAGAGGAACACAAGCAGAGGGAATGGTAGCGGGAGAAGCAGGCTTCCTGCAGAGCAGGGAGTCCGATGCGGGGCTCGATCCCAGGACTCCGGGATCATGACCTGAGCCAAAGGCAGACGCTTAACAACTGAGCCACCCAGGCGCCCCAAACATGTTTTAAAAATAGGAGAAAGGATACATGTAGTATACTAAAGAAAGAGGAGCCCAGGATATTCAGATGGGCATTTACTCTCTTTAATTCTAAGATATACTTACATTGGTTGTGGTATGAATGAATACTGCTCTCTGCTAGGTGGATACTTAATATACATTGTATATTAGTGTTGTATTTATTGGGAAAAGTGAAGGAGATTTGGAGCCTGGCACCATTGTTGGGAGATGGTTTACTTAATAATCCTAGAGTAGTGATCATTACATAGGATACAATAATAGTAGTCCCCAAGTTGTACAAAAGCTGCAGCCCTACTGATTGATTTTAGCAAGCTTCTCAGCAATAACTATGGGTTGGAAAAATAACTTACTGGGCGCCGGGGTGGCTCAGTGGGTTAAAGCCTCTGCCTTCAGCCCAGGTCATGGTCTCAGGGTCCTGAGATCGAGCCCCTCATTGGGCTCTCTGGCTCAGCAGGGAGCCTGCTTCTCCGTCTCTCTCTGCCTGCCTCTTCCTACTTGTGATCTCTCTCTCTCTCAAATAAATAAATAAAATCTTTAAAAAAAAGAAAAACTTATTTGATCTAAGAATGAATTAAATACAAAAAGACAAATTCAGCAGTGTATGAATACCCTTATACTTAGAGATGTTCATCACTGTTTATTGACTAAGGGAGACTTTTGGCAATAGAGGAACTTGAAAGCCTTTGGAATGGTTCTAGGATGAGAATTTAGGGAACTTAGTCTGGAAGGCATTATAAGCTTAAGGTGTGGCATGGAATCAGGATATGAGCATTTGATTCGAGAAGATGGCACGAGGTAATTTGCTAGAAATTAATGGTAAGGGAGGAGAAAACAGGAAGATTGAGATAGTCTAGGGGCAGTCTACCAAACAGTGTTGAATCTGATCCAACTTATCTTTGACTTAATTTTACAGGAGTCTTACACATATAAAGACCCAATTACAGAATTTGTTGAATGTTTATATGTTAACTTTGACTTTGATGGGGCTCAGAAAAAGCTGAGGGAATGTGAATCAGTAAGTATGAATTTTTATTTATAAATTAACATTCTTCAATGTTTGGATATTGTAAGAGTTAACTTGCAGTGTTTTATTAATTATATCAGAAACAATCTTAAAATGATTGTTTAGAAATGTGCTGGGATAAAGACATTGTTAATGTTATTGCCATATGTGTATTCTTTTTGTTAGTAGTTTGTTGAAACAATGGTGGCATTATATATTCACACATATGTCCCTAATTCCCTGTCTTATCCTATATGAGTAAATATCTGTACTTCATATGTATTTTTAAGATTGTATAGAATTGCACATCCTGTGATTCTCAATTTGTTTCATAAGTGGGCCTGTCTTTAGAATTTTTCATACAATTGTATTTCACATTTGCTCTAAACCAGTAAAGTTATAAAGGGCGTGAATTTTTTAATAATAATGTCTTCTGTTGATTGGTAGAAACTAAAGTACCTTGAGCAACTGAAAGAGTTAGATTTCTGGGGTTTTATTATGTTATTCTGCAGAGTTTTAAGAAATTAAAAACTTACCTTTAAATACATTTACCAAATCCATAAGTTATTAGTTGTCTGTTTCATTTTTTGAACCCAAATGTGAACACAAAATATAAAGAGTTTGTTGAAGGACTAAGATTTTATTTCTCTAAGGAAAAGAAAATTATTGTGGAAGTATAACTTCAGAGGTGATTTTCACACATTGGACAAAATATAAAATAGACCTCAATGTGATAATTTGTGTTCATATAGTTATATGCAGTATTATTATGTATTGGTGTATATTTTTTAAATATACACTAATGGAGTTAAAATAATCTCTTTTAATTATGATACCATCTGTGGAGTAGGAGCTGCCCCTTAAATTTGTTTTCCTTTGTTGATTCCCAAGTCTACTTATTTCAAAGAAATATGCTTATTTTTAGTCTGTTACAACTATTTTAAGAAGCTAGAAAAGATAGGTTATCTTCAAAGAATTCATGTAGGATAACGGACAGGACAAAACTACTTTGTCACAAGGTTGCTCAAGTCATCAGTAGAACAGGAAAACATGGCAGTGCTTCAGGTTTTTTCTTATAGCATTCATTTCTTTAAATTGTTAGAGGCTTGAACATAGTGTTCTAGAGAGTGCTGTGGTGTACAGAACTTGGGGTATTAGGTGAGAGAATTGTAGTAACTGGTACAATGAGTAAAGCACACAGGAAACATTTTGGGTCACATTTTTGAAAATTGCTTGTCAGTGCTATTAATTTTTTTGTTGTATTTTACATACATAGGTACTTGTGAATGACTTCTTCTTGGTGGCTTGTCTTGAGGATTTCATTGAAAATGCACGTCTCTTCATATTTGAGACTTTTTGTCGCATCCACCAGTGTATCAGCATTAAGTAAGAACACCCTGATTTGATTTGTATTTTTCTACTTTTAAATTCCTGGAAATTTCCATTAACTGTAAAATTACACTTAATAGGATTCCAGTTAATTGGATTTTTATTTTATTTCCCTTTGCTTTAGAAGAAAAACAATCTGATAGTGATTTATTAAAAATCCTAACTTTTGTTTTTATTTGGGGATGCTACAGACTCAGAAATACCTTCTTTAGCTTGTGTGTGTGTGGCATAGCATGATTTTTGAAAATGGTAACTTCAAGGCGGTATTAAGATTGTCAGTTAACCTTTTTAAAGAGTACTGTTATGCCCTATGTAGGGAGAAAAGAGAAATAGATTTAGAATAGTTTCAACGGGAGTTCAAATAAGGAAGAAATTAGCCCTTAGTGAATCGGAAATACTGTTGAAAGACCACATTTGGTAATCATTTCAGTTAATTGAGTTTGTTTTATTTAATTATATATTTGAATTCTCATATAGTAAACTCCTGTGACATCCTAAAATGTTGAAACATGGAAAGTATGGTGAATTTCAGTTGAAATTTTCTTTGTTGTGTTAGAAAATTGGCGGAAGAATTGTGAAACTTACATAACCTATTAGAAACTAATTTTACGTATTAGAATTTGAAAAATAACTAGCGCCCTTTTGGCCACAGATGAAGTCAAACAGTAAATATTAGCTCCATAAATGTTGAAAAAATTACTTTAATGTTTGCTTCTTTGGAATTGTGTGTAGACCAGAGTTTTTCTTTAGTGCCATTTGTTTTTGCTGAGGCATCCGTACTTGTTTGCCTAATTTTACTGGGTTGTTATTGAAGTGGTTTTTCAGAGTTAGAAGTATAGTGTAATCATGGGCTTTTCCTATTGGAATTAAAGCCTTGACCAGTTTTATTAGTACTTTATTATAGCTAGCAAACATACAATTTTAAAAATCTGATTTTTCTTAAAGAATACATGCAAATTCCTAATATGTCATTGGTTGTGAAATAAAGAGATGAATCATATGTGGGATGCTAGTGGACAATAGATAACTGAATTCATGCACTGCCTTTTTTTTTAAAGATTTATAATTCGGGGCGCCTGGGTGGCTCAGTCGTTAAGCGTCTGCCTTCGGCCCAGGTCAGATCCCAGGGGCCTGGGATCGAGCCCCGCATCGGGCTCTCTGCTCGGCAGGAAGCCTGCTTCTCCCGCTACCATTCCCTCTGCTTGTGTTCCCTCTCTCGCTGTGTTTCTCTGTCAAATAAATAAAATCTTTAAAAAAAAATAAAAAATAAAAAAAAATAAAGATTTATAATTCAGCTTTATGAAAGAAGGGTGCTAATATTTTGGTTTTTCCTTGTGGACTTCCCCCCATTTCTTATTACCATATGGTCACTTGGGTGTTTTGTTTTGTCTGGAACTTATTTAATTATCCCTGTTAATGACACTTTTGAAAGCAAATTCTTTTTATATCTTTAGCACCTAGTATACTGACTCTGTACAGTATAGGTGTTCAGTAAATATTCGTTAAATGAAATAAATTTATTCTCTTTATATTAGTGAATTTGTATTTTTGTCCATGATAATGCATTTTCACTTTTGTGTTTGCTTCATGAGTAGGAAGGTTTGTTCCAGTTCTGACTTGTTCCCTTTACCTCTGGGACTTTGTATTCATTATTTTATGTTTATGAGATTTAGTTTACTGTGTTTAATAGTAAAATAAAGTATTTATCCTGTTTACACAAGCGAGAAGTACAGCTCAAAGGAAATAATAGAGTGGAGAATGCTTCCAGAAGCTCTAATGTGACTTTATCATTACCTAAGAATTTTTTAAAGCTGGTATCAGTGTAGTTTTTATGTTTTTCTTTGATTGCTGTAGTTCTTTGATTCCTGTAGTTTTTTAAAGTTTTGGACAAAGTCTAAAGTATTTTCAGACTAAAGTTTCTGGTGGCTTTCTTAAGTCCAGAAATCTTTTTCTCTTTTCCAATTTTGTTGGAAAATTTTGTTGTTTAAATATTTTTTGCCACCTTTGGAATGTTTTCTAACTTAGATGATTTTGAATACATATATTAATGCATTTTCTTCAAATATTAAGAAAGAATTTTAGAGTTGGAAGAAATCTTAGAGAGTTTCTGATCCAACAGTACACAGTTACTGAATCCTCAACAATAGGACTTTTTTCTGCAGTGATGGAAATTTTTTTATGTCTACATTGTTCAGTGTAGTAGCCAATAGTCATTTGTAACTTGAGCATTTTACATGTGGCTCAGCTTTCAAGTTCTAGAACCATGGTTTTTAAATTGTATGTGTATGTTACAACTTGTTTTCAGATGTGGCATTATATGTATGTTTGTGCATCTGTGTAAGTCAAATCAGAGCACCTTCATGCTATTTAGCCTGTATCTCTATTCAGCTTTCCTCTTGGCTGCTGAAGCACTTTTATGGAACCCAAGACTTCTGGAAACACCATTTTCTGGGGGGGAAAAAAAAGATCAAGTATGACTTCTTTGTAGCTCCTTATTTATAGCTGGCAAACTTAAGGTTCAGAGAAATTAAGCTGCTTAGGTCTTATTTAATGACAGGGCTAATAGGTCTCTGACATTCATTATAGTGTACCTCACTATAAATTCTTTTCTTTTTCATTGTGTACAATTGATATTTTTAGAAATATTATATTTAGACTAATTTGTCATTAGTCTTTTCACTAAAAGCCAGAGGATAAAAATGAAAACCATAAGTCATTGTTTAACTTTGTGTCTCAGAATCATTATAGAGTTTTGTTTTACAAATACAGATTCCCTGAAGCTACCTCAGACTTTCTAGGTCAGATTTTCTGAGCATACTCTGCTGTGATGTGTAACAAAGTTATTCTACTCTACCTTCAGAGTGGCTGGTCCGAAGCATATCCAGGATTTAAGGACCTGCATCAGATTGCCAATTTTTAGGCACACATTTACAGCCAGTTAAAGTAATGGAAAGAAAAATCAATGATTTAATATTTTTAGTATATAAAGAATTAAGAAGATAGGGGCAGAGCAGAATATATAGCTTCAGATGGAAAAAAAAAAAAAAGAAATACTCATGTTAGAGCAACAAGGAGATCTCTGTAAGATTCATTGGCCGGGTCTAGTAGGACTTAGTCCAGGGTTTAGATTTTTTGTTTTTGTTTGTTTGAGAGAGAGCTTGCAAGCAGAGGGGAGGGGAGAGAGAAACAATCTTAAGCAGATTTTGTGCAGAGAACAAGAGTGCCCTAACACGGGACTCAATCTCATGACCCGAGCCAAAACCAAGAGCTGGATGCCCAACTTATGCCACCCAGGAGTCCCAGTTTTTCATTTTATAAAGCTATTTTAATGGGTTAGGAATATGGCTTAAAATAATGCTAGGCATTTAGGTTGGCCATTTATAAATACAGAAAATGTCTTAATTCAGACTCCAAGGATTTAAAATCTATGAAAATGACTAGTCGAGCTTAATGTTTACCTTTAAACAGTACATAGAAAAAAAAAATCATTGTTCTGTAATCCAGGTTTTTAAGCTAGCTGTACAGAACTTAAAACAACAACAACAACTTAAAAACAATAGATTTTCTGGCCTCACTGCAGACCTTCTCAATCAGAATCTCTGGAATCAAGGCTTGAGACTCCCAGGTACAGTCAGTCTTGGGTAGAAATACTGCTCTAAATTATGATTTGTAGTCCTCAGAGCACATTAGCATCAAGTGGGAAACTTTTAAACACAAATAAAAATAAGGAATGACTGAGGGGTGCCTGAATGGCTCAGTGAGTTAAGTGGCAGATTCTTGGCTCTTGGTCTCAGCTCAGGTCATGATCTCCTGGTCATGGAATTGAGCCCTGTGTTGGGCTCTGCATGGCAGAGTCTGCTCTGAGTCTGCTTCAGATTTTCTCTCCCTCCCTGAGTGCTGCCATCATGCCCCGCACCCCCCCCACTCCTATGCGCCCTTCTCAAATAAATAAAATCTTAAAAATAAATATAGAATAAAGGATGACTGAGACCAACCCCAAAAATGTAAAACATCCTCTGGGAGGAAATCTTAGCATCTTTTTTTTTTTTTTAGATTCCTCTGAATAATTCTGATGTAAAACCTCTTTTATTAATTATACCTTTACCTTTTATTTTGAGATGGTTATAGAGTCACATGCAGCTTTAAGAAATAATAAAGAGATCCCCTATGTTTTTCATACAATTTCCCATTTACACAGTTCACATTTCCAGTATAACGTCTTGGAATAACATCTCACAAACTATAGTAAAATATCACAATCAGCATGTTGACATTGATATTCTCATCTCTTAACCATTTCTATAATTTTGCCATTTTAAGAATATGCAGAAACTTTTCTAAAAGGTAATGTTCAACTTTCCAGAGAGGATAAATACACTATCTATCATGATTATGATGTAATTAGTAATAGCAGAATAACAGGTATAGGTGTTCAAAGAAGGAAATATTACAAATGTGAATGAGTGGCTCTTCTGGCTAAGCACTGGTTAGAAGGTAGGGAGTACACTTTCAGAGCTTTAAATCCAGAGGAAGAAACATACTAAATAAAGATAAAATTACAAATTATGATAGGTATTTTGAAGAATAATACAGAGTAATTAGAATGACATGGACATAATTTGTGTGTTGGAAAATCAGAGAAGTAATTTAGATTGAAGCTTCAGTGAACCCTGATAACTCATTGAATGGAATATTTTTAAGCTGCATAGTAGACTTTTTTTCTGCCATCTACTAATTATGACAAATTATTCCATTCATTAGTTTGCGTTGACCTCTCTTTGCCTCTAATTAATCTAAAATTATTTGATATTCTGTCTTTTTTTTTGGGAGTAAAGGGGGAAGGATTTATCTCTGTCCTCCTTTCTGTCCAACCTTGGACATACTATATATGTTGAAGAGAATAGTATGTATTATAAAACCAATGGTTATTTATTAAACAACTCTTTCCTATTTGTGATTTGGAACATTCTCAGTTGATACGTTTCTTGACTAATGGATGTAAGCACATATGATAGTCATATCTTTATAAAAATGCATATTAAGAATGTTTTTATCAGTTTATATACAACCGTATAGATTTGTAGGATAAGTTACCAATCTGTTTACCATAAAGTATGCAGCATCTGTCAAAAAAGATTACTGTGGTGGGATTTAATTTAGTATAGCTGAATAGTTTATCAGATATGGTGTGTGTCTGAAATTTAAAAGCTGTTCTAGAATAATTCTTGGACCAGTTTTCAATTGTAGATAAAAACAAAGTATGGAAGTAATATTTTGAATGTGTGTGATAAACATGTTGGAGCATACATTTATATAATATTTCTTTAGAGAGTTTGGCTTTTCACAAAAGAATGTATTTGCCAACTACTCTTCCATTTCTTTAAGTTATGAAGCCATTCTACTTTTTGCTTATTTTATTAAGTAACATTTTATATCTTCCTATTTTTCTTAGTCATTACTACGTAGCAATTTATATTCATAATTATACTTCCTGATATTAAAGAGAAATATAGAAAGGTACATTTCCAGATGGAGATAAAATAGTTTCAAAAGCCTTTTTGTATTTCTTTGTTAACTATAAAGTAATATGTGGCACATCTCAGAGATGTTGGGGGTTTGGTTCCAGGCAACTGCAATAAAGTGAATTACAATAAAACTAGTCAAATGAATTTTTTGGTTTCCTAGTGCATATAAAAGTTGTGTTTATAGTGTAGTCTTTTAAGTATGCAGTATAGCATTAGGTCTCAAAAAACCAACATACATACCTTAATTAAAAATATTTCAATACTAAAAAATGGTAATCATTATCTGAGCTTTCAGTGAGACAGAATCTTTTTGCTGGTGGAAGGTCTTGCTTTGATTTTAATGGCTACTGACTGATCACAGTGGCAGCTGCTGAAGATTGGGGTTGCTGTGACGGATTCTTAGTACAGAATTGAAGTTTTCCACATCTGTGGCTCTTCCTTTCACAAATGATTTCTCTGTAGCATGTGATACTGTTTGATAGCATTTTACACAGTAGAAAGAACTTCTTTAAAAATTGGGAGTCCGCTTTCTCACTGGCCACTGCTTTATCAACTAAGTTTAGGTAATATTCTAAGTCCTTTGTTGTCATTTCCAGTAATCTTCCCAAGAGTATATTCCATCTTAAGAAACCGCTTTCTTTGCTTATCTGTAAGAAGTAACTCCTCATTGGTTAGTTTTACCACGAGATTGCAGCAATTCAGTCCCATCTTCAAGCTCCACTTCTCATCTTAGTTCTCTTCTTTCCAACCGCACTGAAGTCTTGAACCTTTTAAAGTCATCTGTAAGGCTTGGAATTAACTTTTTCCAAATTCCTGTTAATATTGCTATTTTAACCTCTTGCCATGAGTCACAAATGTTCTTAATGGCATCTTAGTGGAGAATCCTTCCTTGAGGGTTTTCAGTTTACTTTGCCCAGATCCATCAGAAGAATCATACCTATGGCAGCTATAGCCCTAGGAAATGTATTTCTTAAGTAATAAGACTAGAAATTACTCCTTGATCCATGGAGTGCAGAATGAATGATTTATTAGCAGTGACAAAAACAACATTAATCTCACTGTACATCTCCATCAGAGTTCTTGGGTGACCAGCTGTATTGTCAGTGAGCAGTAATATTTTGAAAGGAATCTTTTTTTCCTCAGCAGATCTCAATAATATTGAAATATTATTAAATATTATTAAAATATTCAGTAAACTATTTTGTAAACAGATGTGTTTCATACAGGCTTTGTTGTTCCATTTATAGAGCACAAGCTGAGTAGATTTGGCATAATTCTTAAGGGCCCTAGGATTTTTGGAATTGTGAATGAACATTGGATTCAACATAAAGTCTCCAGCTGCATTAGCCCTACTAAGAGAGTCAGTCTGTCCTTTGAGGCTTTGAATCCAGCCGTTGACTTCTTCTTTCCAGCTATGAAAGTCCTAGATGGCATCTTCTTCCAATATAAGGCTATTTACTCTACCTTGAAAATCTGTTGTTTGATGCAATCTTCTGGATAACTCATTGCATCTTCTTCATTAGCAGCTTCATCTTGGGTGCTTTTATGTTATAGAAATAACTTCCTTCCTTAAACTTCATGAACTTAACCTCTACTAGCTTCAGACTTTTCTTCTGTCGCTTTACTTCCTCTCTCAGCCTTCGTAGAATTGATAAGAGTTAAAAGACCTTGCTTTGGATTAGGTTTTGGCTTTAGGGAATGTTGTATCTATTTTGATCTTTTTTCCAGACCACTGACTATTCTCCCTATCAGCAGTAATGCTGCTGGCTTCTTATCATTCATGTATTCGTTCATGTATTCACTTGAAAAATTATCTTTTCCCCCATTAATTCGAAATGCTACTACCCATATCACATTTTATTTCTTTATTTATTTTTAAGGATTTTATTTGTCAGAGAGAGAGAGAGAGCACAACCAGGGGGAGTGGCGGACAGAAGGAGAAGCAGGCTCTCTGCTGAGCAAAGAGGCCAATGCAGGGCTCAGTCCCAGGACCCTGGGATCATGACCTGAGCCGAAGGCAGATGCTTAACTCACTGAGCCACCCAGGTGTCCCTATTTCTTGTGTTTTTGATAATAGCCATTCTAATATGTGTGAGATGATACCTCATTGTAGTATTGATTTGTATTTCCCTAATGATTAGTGATGTTAAACATCTTTTCATGTACCTGTTGTCTGTCTGTATGTCTTTGGAAAAATGTCTGTTCAGATCCTCTGCCCATATTTTAGTTGAATTACTGAGGGTTTTTTTTTTTGCTATTCAGTTGTAAGAGTTCCTTATATATTTTGGGTGTTAACCTCTTAGCTCTATCATTTGCAGAATCTTCTCCCATTTGGTGGTAGCTTGCCCTTTCATTTTGTGAATGGGTTCTTTTGCTATGCAGACTCTTTAGTTTGATATAGTCCCACTTGTTTATTTTTGCTTTTGTCATCTTTACTTTTGGTGTTGAATCCAAAAAATCGTTGCCAAGACTGATGTCAGGGAGCTTACCACTTGTGCATTCTTGTAGGTGTTTATGGTTTCAAGTCTTATGGTCGAGTCTTTAAGGAATCTTTAATCCATTTTGAGTTAATTTTGTTTAATGGTGTAAGATAGTGGTCCAGTTTCAATCTTTTGCATGTGACTGTAAGTTTCCCCAACACCATTTATTGAAGAATATATAATCAAAGAATATACAGTTCCCCATTGTATATTCTTTGCGCTTTTGTTGTAAACGAATTCAACATATATGTATGGGCTTATTTCTGGGCTTTTTATTCTGTTCATTTGCCTATTTTTATCAGTACCATACTGTTTTGATTAGTATAGCTTTGAAATATAATTTAAAATCAGAATGTATGATGCCTCTACCTTTGTTCTTGCTCAAGATTGCTTTGGTTGTTTAGGGTCTTTTGTGGTTCCATATATATTTCTTATTTAACATATCCAGTATGTTGTTGTGTCACTTGAGAAAGGAGTGCTCATCAACTTAAAGATAGGTATAAGGGATATTTATACAAAATATTTAAATATCTGCTTTAAGCTGCCTGTAGACAAGGTTGAGATTTTCTATACAATCTGAATAATCAGGAAATTATTTTTGTGTTTAAGCTCTTGATCAAATTAGGTCTTTTTCTCAGAAATTCTGCATTTTGGTACATTTTGTCTTTTAGTTTATTGGTAAACTGAATTATTTTAAATACAAGCATTGTATAGGATAGCTTAAGCCAACTTTTTGCTCTTTAAGCTTTAATAGGATTTTTATTTTTAAATCTTTACTATTTTTGCGTAAAATCAGTAGACTAAGAGAATTGTTAATTTTGAGGATTTCTATCATTTAATTTTTTATTCTGTGTATTCTCCTGTTATTTAAAAGAAACTGGACTATTGCCACATTGTTTAATTCACTCTGAGAATGATTGGTAGCCTAGATAACCTGAGATGCCATCAGTAATTTACTAACTTCTTGGACCTTATTTCAGGTTTTGCTTTGACCTGATTTAATACATAAAGGATCAAAAAGTATAATGTAAAGCAGTAAATCCCAAAGTAGGAGTATGGGTCAGAGCTTGCAGATAGATATTTATGGGTCTTGATGCATGTTGCCATATTGCTCCAGCCATGTTGGAATATGAGACAGAGTACGGATATAAAGAAAGGAAGGATGAAGAATTCTGTGTGGAGTTATGCACAATAGACTTTTCTCTCTTTTATGTTAAAATCTGACTTTAAGTATTTCCTTAAATAATATGTCCCCAAGCGTCCAGACTAGAACTAGTAAGCTCTTTTGCATCTCACATAGCTCTTTGTACTTTTTCATCTTTACACTTAGAATAGTTTATGTATTTTGGGGATGTGTTGTCCTCTATTCCCCATCCCCCAACTTAAACTTTATAAAAGTGAGGAATAGATTATATTTTGTCATTAGCATCTGACAGTTCATATTTTGTTGAATGAATGGCAAGGAAGAAAGATAATTGGTTTGGTTTGGCTGGCATGTGGTACTCATGGGAGAGAATAATGAGAGGTTGGAAAGTGAGGTTGTAGCTGAATTGTAGAGAACCATAAATGAGAAATTTAGAAGTTTGGATTTTAATATTTTGGTAGAAGGACTTTCTTAAAGTTTTGAAAGGAATTTGGGCTTAAACTGGTTAGTTGGCAATTATGTAAAATAGATTAAGGAGAGACTAGAGAGGTAGGTAGATGAGTTAAAAAACTAGGAAGTAGTAATGGAGCCTGGACTAGGGGAGTGACCAATTTAGGAATCATACAGTAAATATTTCTTAATTTCCTCCTGTCAACTGAGCATTGTGCTAATTGCTAGATAGATAGCAGTGAACAAAGGAGCTATGGTGCATGCTTTTCGGTTATATATACAGTGTATCATGAAAGCAGATACTCAACAGAAAAAAACTACAGCTTTCATGACTGCTCCAAAGAAAATAGAGGGGCTGTGAAGGTATCAAATAGTCATGTTACAGTTTGCAGAAGTGTCTTAGAAAACTTATGAGGGTACTGATTTAGTTGAGACTCATGTAACAGCTAGCTAAATGAAGAAGAAGGTGGATGAGCCTTTTAAGCAGAAGACAAAGTTTATGCAAAGGCCCCGAAGTGATTAAAAAGCTGGCATGTTTTTAGTTTAGTTTAGTATGGCTCGTGAGGAGCCCTCCTTGTAAGAGTAGAATGATTAAATAAGAGGCAATGGTTTAAAGAGAGAATTCTTGTCTTCTCAGTTGTATATGTCAGCAAGAAGAGAAATTCAACAGATAACCTAGGCTTCAAGACTGAATGTTTCATTACAATTTAATAAGTTCCTTAACAGGCCTCATAAACAGGTTTTATATTATAATTAAAAAACATGTTTTTAATACCAACTCCACATAATTTGTAGCTTACTGGGAATACTTTTTCTGCTCTTTAAAACAAAACATAGTGATCTTAAGCATTGGAGTTTTAATATATCTAGTACACTTTCTTTTGTGCTTTTCAGAGTAAAATGCTTTTGGCCTTACTTTTAAAGAGTTGTGTTTTGGGGGATGCAGGAGACACACAAAAGATAAATTGCTATAGAATGTGATAAAATAATGAGTATATTTTGGAAAATCTGTTCTTTACCTTTAGAGTTGAGCTTTAGGTGAAAGTATCAGATATTTGGTAACTTCCAGCAGTGCAGAGACAATGGAATTTATACATTTCTAAAATAAGTCAGGCACCATCAGGAAACACCGGCTGTGGGAATTTTTACCAGTCAAAAAATGCCTTCTTATTCAAGTAAATTGACACAATACCCTGTTTTTAGTAGCTTAAATGAAAGGAGGGCTAGTAGAGAACAGTGATAAAAAGAATAAAATGAAATCCATGAAATTGAAAGAATAGTCATGGATTAATTTTTCTTTATTTTGCTGAGAATGTGTACTTAGAACAAAATTTTGAACATATAGATCCAGGGAGTTTTATGGTTGAGTTGGCTCGTATTCATCATCAAGATGTTTTTTACTCAAAGCATATTTTAAGGATAAATGTTAGATGATTACATCTTTGTAGATTTAGTTTGTAATTATTTTATTGATGACTTAACTTTACATTTTGAATGAAATTCTATTAACTTTTTTTCAATAAATGTATGAAATAGGAATACCACAGATATTTTCTTACAAGGATTTTCTTATTAACTAGGTTATTTGGGTTGGAAGCTCTGGAATTACATAATTATGTGATTGCCAATGTGTTGACTATATTTTAAAATCAGGAAGGCTATCAGATGAGGAATTTTAGTTTATAATATTCTAAGGAAAGATTTTATTATTGGTATTCTAGTTCTCTTCATCAAACAAGTGGTAACATTGTAACATTAGAGGGCCTGGTAAGTATATAATGTCTTCATTGAAGGGAGATGAAAAGAAAACAGTTAATGTTTAAACACCTATATATGCATACATGTATACTGTGTACTCTTAAATACTAAACATGCCTAATCTTCCATCAGCTGGGTGATTTATTTACCTACCACCAAAGGGTGCTTTTGTTAATCCTGATAAATTAAGCCCTGTGATGTCCTCTTTTTCAACCTGATATCTCCCTTGCTCCTTTCCCTCTCTCCCTCTCTTTCATTCTGTGTATATGTCTTTTTCTTTCCTTTGAAATTCACTAGCCACTTAGGTTATATAATGTGCATTTCCCAGAGTGCCCTCAAAGTTTACAACACAAATATATACACTAGCCCTAAGGTTTGGTTATTTCATTATATTATACTTATCACTGATGTTCCTTGTAGTAGATTTAATTAGTGTAATCATTATGCATCATGAAACCTTTTTCTCCCTTAGATCGTTATTAGTTGAGCACCTGCTCAATGTAAGGTACTGTTCTAGAAGCCAGAGTTTTGTAAATGTGGAATATGGTCCCTTCTCCTCAAGGATCTTACAGTCTGGTTGGTGAAATGGGATGGGTCACACATAGTACAACATAGTAGCACAAACATGAATAGTGCTGTTATTGAGTCATAGTATTTAAAAGAAGGTGAGCCGTGCTCGCTTCGGCAGCACATATACTAAAAGAAGGTGAGCCATAAATACCTGAAAGTCTCTTTGCAGAGTGTGGTTCAAAGACTGTGTACATGAAACTAAGTTTTTAGACTCCATTAACATTGTTTTCACTTTTTATATTAGCATGTTGGCAGACAAACTGAACATGACTCCAGAAGAAGCTGAAAGATGGATTGTAAATTTGATTAGAAATGCAAGACTGGATGCCAAGATTGATTCTAAATTAGTGAGTATTAAATCAGTTATGCTACCTCTGTAAATTGCTATTTTATACTTTTTTGGAAATTTTTCATTAGGACATTTTGTTCTATTCTGTTAAGAATTTTTGCTTTGCGGGGCGCCTGGGTGTCTCAGTCATTAAGCATCTGCCTTTCTACTCAGGTCATGATCTCCCTCTCCCATTCCCCCTGCTTGTGTTCCCTCTCTCACTGTATCATTCTCTGTCAAATAAATAAATAAAATCTTTTTAAAAAAAAAAACAAAAACGAATTTTTGCTTTGCATTAAGGCAACAGCAACCACCTTTTGTTTTTGTTGTTGTTGCTGGATGAATATTGTCATCTCTGCAGTGCATGAAAATGTGTCCAATAGTCATGTGGTGTTGTGATGTCATGCTCATGACCTACCTGGGAAACTCAGTTGTAATATTACAGGATCAATTTCCCTCTGTCTCATTTTAGGGTCATGTGGTTATGGGTAACAATGCAGTCTCACCCTATCAGCAAGTGATTGAGAAGACCAAAAGTCTTTCATTTAGAAGCCAGATGTTAGCTATGAATATCGAGAAGAAACTTAATCAGAATAGTAGGTCAGAGGTAAGAACCACACATTTTCTGTTTTGTCTGGAATTTAGTAGTAACGTAACATAATTATTATTGGACTTCATTTGAGAACATACTAATATATTGTTTATTTCTGATTTTGTATTTCTTATCTGGGGGTGGGAACATTTTTTTAAAGATATATTACTAAACTGAAAAGAATTTTTCTTAGATGTATTATATGTGTTAGTTAACGCAACTGAAAAAATTGTGTTCCTAGTTTATTATATCTGTTTTTCTTCCTGCCTGTGTGACTTCATTGACTCCTTTCCTAAGGGTTTACAGCACAGTATTTTAATACTAGCACATGATAACTTACATATGTAGACGTATTTCAAGTGGTTGAAATTTGTATTCTTTTTAAATTTGAAGAAATTCTTATACAAAAATGTTGGTCTTATTATCTATTAGTGTTGATCTTTAAAAACTTGATTTTATCTGATACTCTATGTCAAAAAAATATATGCCCCCTTTTAGTAGAGATTGTGCATATTAGATCTTGAAGGAACTTGAATGGCCTTGTAATTTTGGAATCCCAACCCAGCTTTAATGCTTTTTAGCCATTATTATTATGTGTAACTAGAGGATAGGAAGTTATTATTTTTAGGAGGCACTGCTGCTTCCTAAAATGTGTGGATATTCAGTGACCTCATGTGATTGAAGTTTTAGCAAAAGGTTTGTGTCTTTTGAATAGTTCTTCCATTTAAAAAGAGAGGAACAATTGGGAAATTATATTTACGCCTATTCCAGCCAAATCCAGAATAATTCAACCTAAAACAACTTTTACATAATGTTCCTTTTCGTATGCTTGAGGATCAATTTTTATTGACTTGCGTTACAATATTGGGGATACTATCATTATTACACTTTGTAATTGGTCAGAAACTGGTTTAGATAGTATTTTGGTATGTTTTGATTGTTCTAAGTGGCACAGTTGACATTTAGAAATTGTGGAGGTTGTTAAAATCTTAGAGAGTGGTTTGGACTGGAGTACTAAAAGAAAACGCTAGTATCACTTTTTTCTAAGCTAGATTTTTAGAAAGTACTTTCTTCTCACCTTGTCCGTTTCTCTTTGTATGTTTTAGGCTCCTAACTGGGCAACTCAGGACTCTGGCTTCTACTGAAGAACTATATAAAGATAGGATGAAAAAACTATAAAATAAAGATGAAATAATAGAACCATTATGTAAAGGATGGCCTACATTTATGAACAATTAAATTTGGGGGAATTTGAATAAAATTGGCTGTGCTTCATTTTATCTTGTTGTTAGTTTCCTTATATATCCAAGTGTGTTTTTTTGACTTTTCATTTTGGAATAATTATAGATTCACAGGAAGCTGCAAAAATAATAGAGGTGTCATGAAGCCTAAACCTATTTACCCCAGATTTTTCATCTGTGTTACTATAATACATTATCACAACCAGGATCTAGACATAGATATATATGTACAAATAGCTTGTGCCATTTTATCACTTGTATAGATTTGTGTAGCCTTCAGTACAGTGAAGATAAGGAACTAGCTTTTCTGCACCATTGTGGTGTGTGGGTTTGGCTGTTCCTCATCATGTCTTCTCACAAGACTTCAGGATCAAGTGATGATACCTGGCCAAGGAACAAAAGCAGAATCATCCCATTCCCCATGGGATTCAGATGAAAACTGGTAATAAAATCAGGTACAACTCCAAGAGGAGGCATTGGAGAAGAACCAGGCTGGGTCTATAAGGGATCACACATAAAGTGGCATTCATTAATGTACGTGAAGGTCACAAGCTCGTATCCTGTCATTCTGTGAACATCACTACTACCTGAACAATAGACATTTTTATGGGGGAAATGATTTCTCTGTTACCACTTCTGCACCAGTAGGTCTATAAGAAATAGTTACACAAAACTAGATAAAATTACATGTTACTCAAGCTATACAGAAACAGGAATTATGTTAAGCTACCTGTTTTCCCTCTTTACCAGCAATCCAACAGCAAAATGTTCTTAGAGGCATCATTAGTGACTTTTTATCTTAGGACTATAGCTCAACCAAACCACATTAATGGCAAGGATTTCTAGGTGATTACATGACGGTTAAAAGCAAATCTAACAGTTATTTAATGTGCTTTAGTGGACCAGTAAAAAAAAAAACAACCCAAGGAGGAAAGATCGTAAGCTAATATGCGTTTACTATGTGTCAGGCTTTCACGTTTATGTATCTGGAAAATTTTAAGAATGAAAGCTAACATTTGAGTGCCTTACTTTTTCCTGGAAACACTGAGTGTTAATATTTGTATATTACTGATGAAAAACCAGATGGTTACTCTATGTCCTACCTACCAAATGTTAAAGCAATGAATTGAAAACAGGCATTTTCAGTTATAGCACGCTGCCCCTTCTTACATTATTATTGCCTTAAATTTACAAAGGGTTAAGTTGGATTATGTTTAGTAGGTTGTAAAGGAGGATCTTGATCCACAAAACTATTCAAGTCTCTTGGCACCATTATCTTCAAATGAGTGTAAAAGATACTCTATTTTTTCTATCAGTATAATTATTGGATACTACTGACCCCACCAAAAAAAAAGTCTATCTGGAACAGACAAAACTTTGATGAACATCTCTTTGATTTTTTTTCTATTTGTGGTTTATCTAAGGTTATCCATTATATGAATAATTAATATTCACTTTTCTACCACTTTTTGCTTTGCTCGTATTGCTGCCCTTTGAACTTGAAAAATGATGCCACTATAGATTACTAGTATTAATCAGAAAAAAATATATAACTAATGGCTATTTTTACACATTATTTACACTTGTTTGTTAAAATGCATTTTTGAAATTTGCATAAAAGCAAATTACCTAGTTCTAGATTTAATCATAACTTGATAACAGGTAAACTGCCCCAGTGAGATGTTGAGCACAAATTATGTAATGATTGTCTTTTTTGTGCTCTTTTGTTTCCATTCAATAAATAGATCCTCATATGTGTCAGCAACATTTACAGCCACTGGGAACACATTAAAGAACAAGAGTTCATAATGCTTATGTTAAGTAAACAGTTTCTTATATATTTTTTAAAAAAGTTTCTATGCATTCACAAGCATATGTGTTTATGCTTTTTAAGATACGAAATACATAAAAGAAAAACAAATGCTTATTTACCCAATACTACTTGCTACTCACCTTAAGAAATAGAATGGACCTAGTAACTGACAAGCTTGTGGGCCCTTCATTAATTGTATTTTCCTCTTTGCCATTGAGAAGCAACCACTACCATGACTTTTATCTTAATAATTTCTTTGGTTTTCTGTATGGTTTTACGGACACATGTATACTTAACATGTTTTTGACATGTGTTTAATTGAACTTATACTTAGTAATCTATTGCTTGCTTTTCCCAACACTGAGACTCATCCATATTGGTATACTGATGTTGGTGTAGTTGATTCTTTTTCACTGCTTTGTGGTATTCTGTTGTCTGAGTGTACCATATTTAATTCAATCAAATATTGGTGAACACATGGTGTTTCCACATTCTCCTTTAGAGTTTTTGGAACCGGTCTGAAAATTGTGTCTATTAACTGGTGACTTAAATCAATTTGCTTTTATTATGATTGCTAACCGCAAGCAGGCTTTCTGTTTGTCCCACTTTGGCTTTTTTTTTTTTTTTTTTTACCCCACCCCCTATTTCTTGACTTTTTACGGTTTGATTTGACTCTTCTAGTTGGGCAACTAAATGTTCTCTTTCTGTTTAATGATCATGCTAGACAGTTTAACATGTTTTTTTAACTTAATGTCCTAAAATTAGCATCTCTGCCCCTCTCTAACAAAATAAGGAAAATTTTTACTGCAGTGATCTTCCTCCCCAGTTATTTGTGTCCATTCTGTTTTTATTGTAACTTAATAAGTTAGACATTATATAATAATGTCTTTTTTCATATTCATTCCTTTTGTAATGAGACTTTCCTCAGGTTGCTTTTAGGATCTCCTTTTCATTAGTGTTCTGAAGTTTCACAATGATATGTCTAAGTGTGAATTTTATTTATACTGGTTAGGATTCATTGATCTTCTGATTCTGAAAATGGCTTTTGTCTTGCATTAGTTCTGGAAAGTTATCTCTTTGTAAAGTTCTTCCTGGTTCATCAGGTTTTTGTTTGTTTTTGTGTCCCCCCCCAAAAAAAAACCTCCCTCTCTTTTATACTTTGTATCTCTGCCACTTGTGCTGCATTACATTTTGCATAATTTCTTCAATTCTTTCTTCCCGTTTGTTAATGATTTTGTCAACTGTGTCTAATTTCCTCTTAAGCCTCCATGGAATTTCTTATTTCAATGATTTATTTCATCTTTGGTAGTTTCTTTTTTTTTTCTTTTTCTAACATTTTTCAGTGCCAACTTACATTCTTTGAATCTATTTTATATTCTGTGTTTTTAATCCATCTACTTCTGTGCCACCATTCTTACCCAGGCTAGCATCCATCCCTTGAGGAATACAATATTTTCTGAATACTCTCCCTATAACTATTCCTGGCCCCCTATACCCACCTGTTTTCCATATTATAGAGTTAGAATAATCTTTTAAGTTTAAATCTGATCATTTTTCTCCCCTGATGAAAAAATCCTTCAGTGGCTCCCTATTATTCTTAGCCTAAAGACGGAATCCTTAACATGGCTCTCATTATCTGCTATCTTCTTGCTATATCAGCCTTTTTTTATGGCACCCTCAAGCCCCACTGGCCTTTTCTCAGTCCCTTAAAACAGTAGCTTGAAGCTCATTTGACTGCTACAGAGTAAGAAAAATATTTTACATCATGACCCAATGCTAAAAAAATAAATACATATATTTGACTGATAGAAGTTTTATAAAATAATGCCTACCCTTAGTAAATGTGATGATCTCTATTTTTTTATGATACTATGTAATAGTTATTATGCCCCATAAATTGATTTTATAATCCACCAATTAGTATCCACATTTGAAAAACACTGCTCTAAAGAGCAACAATCCTGTCTATACCATGATTTTTGTAATGTTGTTCCCTCTGCCCGGAAATGAACTTTCTCTCCCTCCAGCCCCCACTTCCCATGCACACATGTACTTCTAGTTTTTATTTTATTTATCCTCCAGAATGTAACTCAAATATCAAGAAAAACTTGACATTTCCTTTCTGCAGGGAAATTTTTCTTACCCCTAGACTTGTCTAGATATAGTCTTACTTGTTTTATTTATTCCACGTGTAATTGCACTGTTATTACCTTATTTTATAATTATTTGATTAATGTCTTAGACTATCATTTTCATTTGTTTATGGATGATATCTCTTAATTCATTATTGAATCCCTAATACCTGACTCATTTTAGGCCCTTGGTAAATTACTGAATAAATGGAACAAATGAATGAATGAATTCCATTCAGAATGGTATAATGGGAAAAAAAGTTGACTTGAGGAAAAATAATAAATGTACCTATCCCAAAACTCTAATTTCATTCTGTATCATCAGGTGATCTTGAACAAAATCATGTATTCCTTACTCTGTGATTTCCTAATCTAATAGCAATTTTAATTGCTTTCTATGCCTGGTTACTGGAGATTGGAAATTGCACATCTCCTTTTTTCATGAATATACAGTCGATGTCTGTGACAGACAAACAATACTATCCAGTAAGTACTACTCTATGTGAAAACACTTGGACTTATGAAAGATACTTTTTTAATAGTTAACGTCAATTGAAGACTTGCAAAAATCATCATTAGCTACAGTTTATGAAATGTTTCAAAACATCTTTCTCTTGGTCTTGGCCCTTTCTTGATAATGATGGAAGTGAAAAGAGAGACAGATATACTAATTAATGATCTCAGATGTTTTCCTTCCTGTCTACTTCCCAGACATCAGGGAAATAGCTGGACAGTATACAGGACTGTTGACTTTCAAATTCACAATATTGTGAACTCGGGTTTTTCAGCCTACTGTTGATCATCATATAAGACCCCTGTTTTCTTTTCCAGCTGGTAAATGTGTGGACAAAGGATACACATATCCTCAAATACCCTCAAGTATCCTGAAGAGGTCACTTGGAAAGTAAATCCTTCTGGTTCTAGTACCACCGCTAATACAGGAGCAATTGAAAAACCCAAATCAGATTCACCTCCACAGTAAAAAGGTCAGAACTAAAATACTGAACTGTAAAGACCATCAGTAAGAAAAGTAATCAAGGCCAGGGCCAAACTATCTGCTAAGGTGAAATGTTTAAAATTTTCTTTCTTTTTTTTTAAAGATTGATTTTATTTATTTAATTAGTTATTTTGTTATTTAGTTATTTATTTATGTGACAGAAAGAGGATGAGACCGGGAACACAAGCAGGGAGAGGGCGAAGCAGGCTTCCTGCCCAGTGGGGAGCCCAAGGTAGGGCTCAAACCCAGGACCCCGAGATCATGACCTGAGCTGAAGGCAGACACTTAACAACTAAGCCACCCAGGCGCCCCATGTTTAAAATTTTCAATGAGGCTTTAATTAGATTCTTACAAAATAGCCTGCTTTTAAACTGTTTTTTTGTGTTTCCCATGCATAATTTACTCCCATGCCTTTTAAATTCTCTTGGAGATCAAGCCATCATCTGGAAAAGTGTTAACTTTCTGGAGAGGTAGCACAAACACTGTTATGCTTTGTTAATTTTCCATCTCATGTATTTAATAAACTATTTGACTCTTAGAATCTTCAAGAAATAACATTAATCTGCATCTCCTATTTTGGTTCTGAAACTGATTTTTGTGCTAACTTCCATCTAGTCTGATGGGATTGGGAGAACAATGCCAGATTGATTCATTTGTTTTTAAGTGTCATGAGGACAGTTGATGGGTAAGGAGAATTTCTTTTAAACTGGGAAACAGCATGGGTACTTAGGCACAACTCCAAGTGTGTGTGTGTACATTTGTGTCTTATTGCTTAAAGGTATACATCAGGCTAAGTGTGTGTGTACATTTGTGTCTGATTGCTTAAAGGTATACATCTAGGATTCCATGTTGATCAGTGCTAGAACCCAGCTGTTGGAGGATCAGAGGCAAAGATTATTCAGAGTAGCATGGAGAAAAAATTGGATCACAGAAAGACAGTCCTATTCAATCAGGTCCTGAAACCTGGCAGCTCTCCTAGGAGAATAGAATACTATTGGATTACTTTTATTTGTGGCCATTTTTTCTTGCCTTCTCTATTGACCTTTAAGCACAGTAGCCAATGGTATATGTTCATCTCTGTACTCCCCAAACAGTAGGCATGATAATAGATACTGTAGAGATTTACTCCTTCACTACCCATTCATTCATCTTGGTAATGTTTGGGAAATACTAAAGCAGCAGCCTAGTAGACAGGGCATTGCTGTGAGTCTCTCTGGTTGCTATCTCTAAGGGAATATGCAACCTTTCACTTGATTTTAAAGACAAATGTTTTGTATAGAGGGGAAGCACATGATTAGCTTTGTATCCTTGTTCAGTTAGCTAATCGTGCCAGAGCTGTTGATCCATCTGTCCATAAGCCAGTTAGTGTTTCCCCATTCTTAGCCACAGATTGCACCTTGAACCTTTGCCAGCTGTTTCCTAAGTTCATGCCATTGGATGTGAGGGAGACCTGAAAAGAGTGCAGATAGATCAGCTTAAAATCATCATAGCTTTTAAAAACAAAACAAAGCATAAAGCATGAATCCCATAATGGTAGATCAGAGGTTTTATCTCAGTATAGTCAAAGGTCAGTACATTGCTGCCATATGTGCTGCTAGCAGAGTAAACACTACATGATAGGGACAAAACTTGAGCTGTGACAAACTAGTGTTAGAACTTTTTATATCAATTTTATTTAAAAAATTAAATTTCTGCTGACAAGTTAATATAACTAGTCCTAGAAAATATCGGGTGGAATGTGGATGGTCTCATTGAATCAGAAATCATCCAGAGCTCTACACAACCATTATGCCTTACGTTTTAATAGATGATTAGAAAACATTCTTGGTTATCTAGTAAGAACTCCCTTGCCATGGGATTTGGGGCCTGTTCCATGAAGACTTGTAGGACTCAAATGAGATTTCACCAACAATCAATAGAAATGCCTCTTTTTTGCTTCATATTTTCACTTAATAATTATGCACATTATTTCAAGTGAGTTTCAAAACAATCTTGTAAGTTGAATATTATTCTTTAGGTTTACCATTTGATCACCTCGTAAACTTTTCTTATCTGACATGAGTGACTTATGGAACTCTGGGAAGAATAATTGACTCTAAAGTAAAAACAAAACAAAAAGAGTATAATCCCATGGTGACAAAATTATCACATTTATAAGATGCTGCATCTCTTATCAGAAAACAGAATGAACATTTAGGTGAAACATCATTCATCCAGTTAAAAAAAATTACTGAAATAGTTTTTTCTCTTCTAGAGCATTTAAAGGAAAAAAGGTGGGGGAAGAACTCTCTTTGGCATCTCTGCCAAATTTGAATAGACAAGGAAGAACTGCAGCTTTTTTTTTTTTTAAGCTAAATTATCCTAAGAACACTCTGCTCCAACATAGGAATGCCAGTGGAATAAGAGATGGTAACACAAGATGCACCAGGAGACTCGAGGTTTTGTGTGTTTGAAACTTATAGTCTACTATAATGACTAAATTGTAGAGAAGCAAAGCTAATGTGTGTGTGTGTGTGTTTAAATTTGCCCAATGTTTTTTTGGTTCTATCTTCTAGGAGCAGACAAACTTCTTTTGTTTTTTGTTTGTTTGCTTGTTTGTTTTTAAAAGGTCACTCCAATTTTATAAAACAGCATAAGACAAGGAAAATTAAAAAGTTATACCACGTTAGAACAATATATTTGCTCAGAATAGAAATGCCAAAGGCTCATAAAGGTATACAGTGGTTTGCAATGTTTTCTTTCACATAATTTATATAGTTGGGTAGGACTTTATCTTTCAACTTTATAAATTTCACTATAAACAAAAATGAAGTAAATACAGTGATTGTTATCAACTGAATATGAGATGAAATCTCAGTATTTAAAAGGACATAGATCTCTTCTTATAAACTTGCTTTTGATTTTAATTCAAGAATAATTATGCTGGATTCTTATGTACGACTGGACAAAAAAAAAAAAAAACATGTGGTTGTGTGTTTTGGCATATGTTCTTCCAGCTTTTTCAGTGATAGTCATGATAACCAACAAAGGAAATTTAGATTGGAAGTCCTTTTTCTGGGAAAAAAAAAAAAAAAAAAGGAAGTCCTTTTCGACACCAGATGCTAATCATCACTGGAAGAATAATTCCAACACCTATTGGTCACTTTTACTTGAAGACCTTATGTCTATATATGTGTCAATGGCTTTCAGTGGTAGAGAATAGAGACATGGAATTCAGAGAAATAAACTTTTGAAATAGATACCTGCACAATCCATGCTCTTCTCTAACCTCACTGCTATTACCGGAAAAAGATTTGGGTAAGTCATAATGAAATAAGTTGAAATATAATGTTTTTATAACAGATATTTTTTCATCATTCATGTTTATAGCTTTCCCCTGAGAGCAGAATTAAATTTATAAACCATAGTTTTAACATATATCATTACCATAAAGGAAAAGAATGTGCATGTGCATGTGCATGCGCTCACACATGTAGGGAAGTCTAGATTTTGGTATCAAATAGAGATGTGAATGTTATGCAATCAACAAAACACTGTTGTGCAATAATTAAAGAATTTTTAAACTGAAGATTAAATTGGAATGTTGTTATAAACATAAGGGAAATGGCCAACATTTTTCTTTGTATCAAAAGAAAGCTCATTTCTAAAAATAACCACCCTCTTTGTAATGACCCTTTAAAATAGTTTTAAGTGATTCCATTCACAGATGAGCTTTTGGGTCTGTAGCACTTTGCTGTAAGTGGTTTGCTCTTTGATCCTGTAGCCTTTAATCAGGTGTATATCTAGAAGAAGAAAACATTGGCATAGGAATATCACCAACCAGACTCTCCACATCTCTCTGAAAGTGAACATGGCATGACTGAAACACACTGCTGGGTACTGAAAGGTCTCCTTTGGTATAAGGATTTAAGAAGATACTGGTTAAAGCCATTCCCTATTGCTAAATTTTATTTCGTCAAACTGAGGCATACATGAACCTCTCTAAAGTTACCAAACTCAAAAAATCACCTTAATGGGGAAAAAAAAGGAAAGTATTTTTTTTATTCTTTCATGTTACATTTTACTTTCCCAGAAATCAGATTTAAGTAAAAGGAATGTTAACTAGTCTTTTAAATGCTGTTATTGACCTTTAGTGTTTGATTCCTTTACATTGTGAAATTGATTTGGTATAATTGAAATATTCAAATTTTCTTTGCTTAGAGTGTCTTGGAAATTGCCTCAGAATGCAAAAACCAAAGAATTCCTGTCTACTCTTTTGATTCATCTCCCATCTCCACTGAAGTCCATACTTTTTATCACTACTGATTCTGTCATTTAGACAACAGACCTTCGTATTTTCTTCCCTGTCCTTTGCTGCCCTAATCCAAACACTTTCCCCCTTAATAGTAACTTAGTGATTAAGAACTAGGTTTGACTCCTTTGCCAGTTAATAAATTTATATGGCCTCAGGCAAGCTATGTAACCTCTCTAAAGATTGTTTCTAGTATCTATTTTGTAGATTTATGGGATTAAATGAAATAATTCCTGTGAAACTATTAATGCACTGAATGCATATTAACTACCACTCACTCTTCTCTTGGCCCTTCCTTTCTTTACCCTTCTTTGCCTCCTCTCGCCATCTTCCTTTCTTCTGCTCCCCTTCCTTCCTCTGCCTTTCTTCCTTCTCTTTGAGGGTGTGCTTAGCACAGGGTTAGCACTCAACAAAATAATAGTCTTCATTGTTGTTGAAGCCCTCATCATTTTTCCCCTGGAAAACTGAGTTTAGTTAACTGGTCCTCGTGCCCTATTTATCTATGTCCTTCACAGTAAAGTTCTGTGAAGTCAGAAGTAAAGTTCTGACTCTAATTTGTGAAAGTGTAATTTGTAATGAAATCATGCATTTAGGATTGACAAGTGAAATATTGCAAAAACCACTGTTAATAACTATTAAGCTTTTGCTTTCTGATTGTATTCTCTCTTCATTATAGAAGAGCTATATAGAAGAGATGTATGCTTCCTGTAGTCGCTGTCTTCATATAGACTTGTTTTAAAGATTTTAAAATTTCTTTGAGAACATATATAAACTGTTTTACTTAAAAAGATGTTACTGTGTGCCAGGCACTGTGACTTGAGTGCTTTCATACAATATCCTACGTAATTCTCAGTAACCTATGAGATGTTTACTATTATTACCATCTATTTTACAGAGAAGGACTCAAACAGAGTTATGCTCAGGTCATACAGCTATCAATAGTAGAGAAGGATTTGAACCTAGATGGCCTGATTCCAAAGCCTATACCCCTAAACACTAGTCTATACTGCCCCCTGCGTCTAGGAGTAATTAAATAATTTAGCAAAGTGTGTCCTTAACCTGGAATTTTCTGAGTACTTGAGTTAAAATGAACAGTTTCTGGAAATTCAGCTTTTAAATAGGAAAAATAAATTATTTTCTAATAAATAGTAATAAAATAAATAATCTGAAAATAAATCTTACCATTGGCTTTTGTCTTTTTTCATGGCTAGTCAATAAGGTTTTCCTATTTGTTGATTGTCTGAAAAAAGGAAATGTATCTGAAAGATGACATCTGAGTTGAAGAGACAAAATCATGACCTATGAAAAATAGTTGGAAAAAAAAATGAAAAAAGAAAAATAGTTAAAGAATCTGGAGATATTTAGCCTTGAGAAGACCCAGGGGGAATGAAAACTTTCAAAATATTTGAAGGGCTTGCATATGTAGGAAGGATTAGATATACTCTGTGTGGCCCAAGAGGATAGAATTAGAACCATTTGTTGGACTCAATGAGATGAGTGCTTTCTAACAATTAGAACTGTTGAGCCATGGAAAATCATGTTCTGAAAAAATAATAGCAAGATTTTTGCCAATTAGAGTTTAACTATTTATAGTCATCTTCTAGCTCAAAGACCTCACACCTTCAGGGAAAGGAAAGGTAGCTCATTTTTTTTTTTTTTTGCAAAAAATGCTATGTGAGACCTTTAATTGTGCTCACTTGACCTCTGATTGATATGAAAAGGATGATTTTTTTTATAAAAAGTCAGATTATAAACTTAATACATAAAAAAATAGGATTCCATAAAACCAGACAGCTGCTTCTAATCCCACCACTCAGGGACAATAATTTGATGTGTCAGTAACATCTATTTTTTATGATTATAAAAGATTTAAATACAGCAAAGTATAAGGAGAAAAATATAAGAAAAGTAAAAGACAAAAGTTTAAAAAAATTCCGTAATTTTCTACATAATCACTCCTTATGTTTTGATACATTTTTTCTTCTGGTCCTATATTTTTACATCTAATTTAATTTTTAATTTATAACGAAACTTCTACTTTACAAAGTTGTATAAACCATTCTTTTCACATTGCATTATATATAGACATTATATTTTTAATATTTCAAGTACATAGTTTTAAATGAAGATTTATGACTCCATCTTATGAATGTACCATGATGTATTTAACCAATTTCCTATTATTGCCTAATAATTTTGTATGCAGTGGTTTGTTAGTAGTGTGAACAGAGATGTTCACACTGAAGTGAACATCTTTGTGTATTATTTATTATTTATTCAAATGCTAGTTGTGCTCTTAGGTGAGATCTCTAAAAGTAGAATTAATAATTCCCCGAAGACTCTTGATAGATCTGGCCAAACTCATCTCTGAAAACCTTTTATCAATTTATTTTCTCAGTATCAGTGAGATTAGACTTTCATTTTTAACAGGTTAGTAAATTATAGTTGGTAGATTATGATGGCAATTTTTATTTTAATTTGTATTTCTTTAAATAAAATCAATATTCTTTATTGATTTTTTATGTCTAATGGCCAAATACATATTTCTTTAACATACCTATTTCTACTTTCTCCCCTTTTCCAGCTCTATAGTTAGTAATATAAGAATTTATTCATAGGGAGCTTTTTATGTATTAAACACACTAAAACTTTATGTTTTTTATTTTGCATTTAAACATACTTAAGTATTTTTAACATTCAGAAGTTTTAATTCGTAATCATACTTCTCAGTTTTTGTGAAGCAAAAACACTAGGAGGTACACACATACAGATACAACCTTATGCAATTGTAGGAGCTGGTAAGCAGTGTCTGAAAGGCTGCTGTCATTGCAACTGATCCTGGAGCTTGAGGTCCAGAGGGCAAGCAGGTGGGAAGACAAGATGGGGATACCATGGGAAGAGCAAGGACTAGGTGCGGCCACAGTCGTGAGTTGAGCCCCTTGGACACTGAGTGTTACCAGTGCCTGTTCAAATTGCCTCTGCCCTTGGTGGTATGGTGCGGGTGTCTGCCTTCAGTCCTGGGGCCAAACACACATCTATTCCAGGAGTCAGAGCCACTGAAGGAGGATACAGGAGAAGGCGGTACAGTGCCTGCCCAGCCACTCCATCACACCAAGAGATTGATCAAACTGGATCAGTGACAACCTGTTCATCCTACAAAATGGCTGCTGCTTCACTTCTACTCCAAGTCTCCCCAAAGAATCTCTCTTTTCCACCCCTGTGAGAAATAGGAAAATTGACACATTATGAAACTACCACACGCCAATGATATTATTTCCAGTTTAAGTTAACTTGGGAAGAAATTATACCTTTTCAAAATTAGCCTGTCCATTCAGGATCATGGTATGTTTCTACATTTAAATCTGATTTTATATAAGGAAAGTGTAATAAATTATCATGTGAGCCCACATAATTCCTATTAGAATCATTTTATGTTTCTTGTTTCTAGAGCAAATGGAATCATGCTTTTCAATTATTTTTTTAGCTGGTTGAAAAGAAAGCTATTTTATTACATTTTTCTTTTCTGCTGCTTTCCTGAAAACCTACTAATTTTAGAACTTTGTATAGTTGATTAGTTTTCTAGGCATGTAATTGTATTATCTACAAACAATAGCATTGACTTCTGCTAACTCAATTTTTTTGGCTCTCTGATTGTTCCAGAATCCCTGATTGATGCAGTGTTAACCAATAGTAATGATGTGGGTATCAGTTCAGTCTCTTATTTTACCATATATATTTTTAATCTTGAACAGTTACTTCTATTTTTGCTAGTTTGTTCATTTCTAAAACCAGGAATCTGTGTGGAATGCCATTTGACATCTACTGTAGAATACGTTAATAAATTTCTTGAAAGTGAACTATCTGCAGTCCTGGAACAAATTCTGCATTGTCCTGGTGAAAGATTAACTTTTTAAGGTACTGATGATATGTATTGCTAGGAATTTATTAGTTTAAAAATCTTCATCTCTAAGTAAAATTGCTCCAACTTTTTATTTGGTCGCAGTCTCAGAGTTACGCTAATTTCATAACATTAATTCAATAGCTTTATTTACAAGTTCCATCACCAAATCTGTGACACATTCACTTACAAATTTCTCAGTTTGTATAGTCTGAGAACTATCTGGTTTTAAAAACTAGATAAGACCTTGCCAGTAAAACTGGTACCAAGCATTTTTGTGGTAGTTTTTTAAAAAATTAACATTTTATTGGAGGTAAATTATACATATGGTAAAGTACACAAACCTAAAGCATATAGCCCAATGAAATTTTATGCATATACAGACACACGCATACACATCTGCATCCACTACCCAAATCAAAATATAAATAGTTCTAACATCCAGTGACAACCCCTCCAAAGCTAATCACTATTTTGACTTGAAAATAATTTTTTTATTTCCTTTTTTTTCTCTTGGGAGTGGTCTTAGTGAACACTTGTCTTTCTTTTTGGCCACTGTACTAGTTTGTTAAGGCTGACACAACAAAGTACTAAAGATGGGTGGTTTAAGTAACAGAAATTTATTTTCTCACCGTTCTAAAGGCTGGAATCAAAATATAGGCAGGCTTCGTTTCTTTGGACCCTTCTCTCCTGGCCTTGCAGTGGCTGTCTTCACGTGGTCTCCCCTCCATGGGTACGCATCCCTGGTGGCTCCTCGTGTTCAAATCTCTTCTTCTTATAAGGAGACCAAGTCACATTGGATTAGGGTCTGCCCTAAGGGCTTTATTTCAACTTGATTGCCTCTTTATTTCTTTATTTTTTATTTTTATTTAAATTCAGTTAGCCAAGGTATAGTATATCATTGGTTTTTAATATGCCATTCAATGATTTATCAATTCAGTATAACACCCAGTACACATGATCACCTCTACGTTCTGAAGTACTGGGAGTTAAGACTTTAACATATGAATTCTGCGGGGAACACAGTTCAGTCCCTAGCAGCCACCTGACAATTTCTAACACCTTTCTTGTCTTTGGAGAATTTAGTACTTCCAGAGTTCACCCTTTTAGAAGCTAGAATCCAGAAGCTCACTTGCAAATATGCACCAGAGCTTCTGCAGACTCCTATGGTTGTGCTGTACAACTTTGAAGGATGAGATTCACATAAACTGTGATGCAAATTATTCCTCGCAGAGTTTGCTTGGTTCAACGTCTCCAGCATATGACTTAGGTTCATTATTTCCCATCACTTTGAAACTACCATCACAAACAAGCAGCTGTTGCGGAAATCCATTCCAATGCTCATGGGAACAGAACTGTGCAACTCCCAGAGACAGAATGTTGTGACAATGTCCACTGCCCAGTGTGACCAGCTACAGTCTCTACCCTGCTGTAGCTGCTGAAATAGCAGCTCCACAGGGACTATCTAGCAGAATAACATGGGTGTCATGTCTGTCTACATAGTCTCCAAGTTGGGATAGTTGCTTATCCAAGAAATTCAGTGACCACATAATATAACTGATAAATTAATTTTTTGCTTGATCTCTTTGGAGTGAATTCTTTTGTTTGCATCTAAGAGTACTTGTACATTCCTTGGTTTATTCAGGGTTTTTGCTTTTTAGAAAGAAAATGAAAGTTAAGAAAAGCTAAGAAAAGGAAAGTTAAGGAAGTAAGGGGAAAAGTAGGAAGAAAAGAAAAAAGAATTTTTGTAAATGTGTTTGTAAAATACAGCACATATCTAAACAAGAAAAAGGATTAAAAAATTGCAAGTGTGCAGATTTAAAAGAATAATAAAACAGATTTCTGTGTACTCATCACCCAGGCCAAGAAATATACCAGATGCTTCCCATGTTCCTGCTATCTGTACTTTCCTTTGTTCAGACATTTATGTTGACCCCATCCACTTGCATTTCTTTAATGTTTTTACACCAATATGTGCACCACTAAAGAAGATACTGTTAGGTTGTTCCCTTTAGTGAAATTCATATAAATGAATCATACTGTATGCATTTTCCTATGACTGCTTTCCTTTTCCTTGACACTGTTTTTGAGATTATGTCCACGTCATTACACATAGCTTTGCCTAACTCATTTCAGTCCCTATGGTGATCTCTTTTGTAAATATCCCACAACTTAATTGATTTCACCACTGAAGAATATTTAAATTATTTTCAGGTCTTTATTACTACAATGTCATTCTAAATATTTTTATACATGTCTTCTTGTGCACCTTATAGGGCATCTGGTGGGCTTATACACTTTCTGTATGTTCTTTTTTAGTAGGTAATACCAAAACTTTCCCTAAGTGATTGTATTAATTTTTAATTCTACCAGCAGTGGATGAGAGTTCCTTTTGTTCTGCATTCTCATAAGCACTTGGTATTGTCAGACATTTAAATTTGTGCCAGTCTAGTATCAATACTATCTCACTGTGATTTTAGTTTGCATTTCTCCAATTTATCAATTAGGTCAACGTCTTCTGTTATATGTGTATTTTCATTTCTGCTCCTGTGAAATTCATTTTTTCCACTCAATTTTCCTATTAGGTTCTTTTTAAAATTGAAGTACAATGTGCTCTATATATTATTGATATATCATCCTTTGTTGGTTATATATTTTGTAGATATCTACCTTTCACTTTCTGTATGGAGTTTTTTGATAAGCACAAGTTCTTAATTTTAGCCTTCATATTAATCTGTTCCTTTGATTTGTGCTTTCTGTGTTTTGTTCAAGAAATCCTTTTGTGTCATGAGATCATAAAAATATTCTTCTATACTGTTTTCTAAAAAAATTATAATATTGCTTTTCACACGTGGCTGTGAAATCCATCTGGAATGGGTTTTGTTTATAATGTGAGGTATGGATGTTCTGCAGCAATACCCCTATCATATAGCAAATGACCATAGAAAGGTATTTGTTTCTAAGGTCTTTATTCTCTTATCACTCTAGTATTGATTTCTGACTTACTGACGTTGTAGTCAGAGAAACAGTTCTGTGAGTACAATCCTTTCAAGTTGGTTGAGGATTGTTTTATGTATGTGGTCACTTTTGGTAAATGCTTCGTGTGTGCCTGATAAAAAAGTGCCTTCTGCAGTTGTTGGGTGCATTTTCTAGACTAACATAAGATGAATCTTATTACTTATGTTATTCAAATTATCTATATCCTTAATTTTTTTCTACTAAATCTTCCACTTACTGAGATAGTTATGTCAAAATCTTCCACTGTTATGGCAGATTTTCCTCTCTCTCTCCTTGAAGTCTGTTAATTGTTGCGTTGCATGTTTTGAGGCCATAAAATTAGATACTGTTAACTTTATATTAATGAGCATGTAGTGAGCCTTTTTATTTTAATAATTCTTTTTATTTCAAAATCTATTGTGTCTGATATTAATACAGTAATATAATGACCACAGTTTTCTTTTGGTCATTATTTCCTGGTACTTTTTTCACATTTTTCCTTTTAAACTTTTCATTGTCTTGTTTTAGATGTAGATTTTTCTTTTCTTAAATGTATTCTGATTATCTTTGTCTTTTAATGGGTGTATTTAGTCCATTTAAATTTATATTAATTACTATATGTAGATATAATTACCATACATGTGTATGTAAGTATATATGATATATACCTGTATGTTTTATATATAAATATCTGTTCATATACATATATATATTTTAAATTACCACACATACATATTTGGGTATTTTTTCTAACATTTATTTTGTGTTTCCTTATTATTCTATTTTTCTCTGTTTCTTTCTCTCTTGTCTTTTCTCCCAAGTAATATTTTTCTGTTATTTTGGATTAGTCTTACTAGTAGATGCCATATCTATCAAATAATAAAAGAGATATTATTCCAAGGATTTTCATAGAAATTGTAAAATGAATGTTGCGTTATCAAGACCTAAGTTTACTTATTTATTTATTTATTTATTTATTTATTTATTTATTTAAAGATTTTATTTATTTATTTGACACAGAGAGATCACAAGGAGGCAGAGAGGCAGGCAGAGAGAGGGGAGGAAGCAGGCTCCCTACTGAGCACAGAGCCCAATGCGGGGCTCGATACCAGGACCCTGAGATCATGACCTAAGCTGAAGGTAAAGGCTTATCCCACTGAGCCACCCAGGCGCCCCAAGATCTAAGTTTAATAAAAAATCTTTACTCCCCTCTTGAACAGTACACAAACCTTAGCACAGTTGATTCCAGTCACCTGCTTCCTATTTGTGTCCTATCATCGTCATGCATTTTAATTCTAACTTATTCTTGCTTTTATTTCAATCCAGAAAGACATTAGTTTTGTTATTTTATCCATCAAGATTTGACTGAATACATCTATATAACTCTTTCCTTCTTATACTCTTAACATTCCACCACTCTTCCCATCCCATGTGACTAAAGGACATATTTTGGAATTTCTTCAGTAATATTTTTTCTACTGAATTATAATTAACATACAGTGTTACATTAGTTTTAGGTGTACAATATAATGACTTAAGAATTCTATACATTTTCCATTCTCCCTCATGATAAGTGTACACTTAATCCCTTTTACCTCTTTTGCCTATCCTCCTGCCCACTTTCCCTCTCTCAACCACTAGTTCTCTGTATTTTAGAGTTTGTTTTTTTGGTTTGTCTCTGTTTTTTGTTGTTCATATGTTTTGTTTCTTGATTTCTAAATATAAGTGAAATCAAATGGTATTTGTCTTTCTCTGACTTATTTCACTTAGCTTAATATCCTCTAAGTCTATCCATGTTATTGCAAATGACTAGATTTCATTCTTTTTTATGACTAAATAATATTTCATCACACACACACATACACACACCCATATACTTATATACACATTACATTATATATATATAATATATATATATACACACATTACATCTTCTTTATCCATTCATCTGTGGATGAACACTGAACACAGGTTGTTTTCATATCCTGGCTCTTATAAGTAATGCTGCAATAAACATACGGGTGCATATATCTTTTTGAATTAGTATTTTTGTATTCTTTGAGCACATACCCAGTAGTGGAATTACTGGATCATATGGTAATTCTTATTATTTTTAATTATAATTTTTAATCTTAAAATTTTTAATATTTTGAGGAACCTTCCTACTGTTTTCCACAATGGTTGCATAAATTTGCATTCCCATCAACAGTGCATGAGGGTTCCATTTTCTTTACATCCTCACCAACACTTGTTATGTTTTGTGTTTTTTATTTCAGTTATTTTGATATAAGGTGATAGCTCATTATGGTTTTGATATGTATTTCCCTGATGATGAGTGATGTTCTGCATCTTTTCATGTGTCTATTGGCCAGCTATATGTCTTCTTTGGAAAAATGTCTATTCAGGTCCTCTGCTCATTGTTAAATTTGATTGTTTGATTTTTTAGTATTGAGTTGTATAAATTCTTTTTATATTTTAGATAGTAACCTCTTATTGGATATATCACTTGCAAATATCTTCTCTCATAGTTGATAGTTCTCTCATAGTTGATAGTTTCCTTCACTGCACCAAAAGCTGTTTTATTTTAGTGTAGTCCCAGTAGCTTATTTTTGCCTTTGTATCCTTTGCCTGAAGAGACATAGATTGAAAATTATTGTGATGGCCAATGTCAAAGAATTACTGCCTACGTTTTCTTTTAGGAGTTTTATGGCTTCCGCTCTCACATATAGGGCTTTAATCCATTTTGAGTTTGTTTTTGTGTATGGTGTAAGAAAGCGGCCCAGTTTCATTCTTTTGCATGTAGCTGTCCAGTTTTCCCAATACCATTTGTTAAAGAGACTATCTTTTCCCCATTATATATTCTTGCTTCCTTTATGATATATTTATTAATCATATAAGTGTGGGTTTATTTCTAGGTTCTCTATTTTATGTGCTTATTTTTGAGTAGTTAGTAATATTTTATTGGTAGCAAACTCACTGGTTTTTCTTCTCTGAAGACATTTTTATTTTACTTCCATTTTTAATGACTTTTTGGCTATAGTCTTTCTGGGTATAGAATTCTGATTGTTCTCTTAGCAAAATTGAACACATCATTTCATAGACTTCTGGGACCCATTGTTGCTATGAAAAAGTATACTGTCAGTCTAAGTTTTGATTCTTTGAAGATCATTTTTCTTTTCCCATTAAACTTCCCTGGAAATCTCTTTATCTTTGATGTTCCGTAGTGTCATTATGATGTCTAGGTGTGATTTTTTTTTCTTTTAATCTTACTTAACATTCACTGAATTATTTGAGCCAGTAGAAGAAAATGACATTCATCAGTTTTGGAAAAATTCTCTGCCAATATCTCTGGTTTTTTTTCTATACTGAATGTGATTTTTTTTTCCCTAACTGTTCCCTATGTTTCTGTCACATGCCTATCAAAATAGTGCATTTATACCCCAATGCATTATAAATCAACCCAAAAATTTGTGGCTTAAAATAACAAAATCATTTCTCTCTCATAACCTCTGTAGGTCACATTCAGAATATGCTTAGTTACTTAGTTCTTTTTCTAGGTCATTCATGAGATTAAAGTTTTATGTTGTCTGGGAGTGTAGTTATCTGAGAGCTTGCAGGGTGTTGAAGGATACATTTGCAAGGTGGCAAATTGGTACTGGCTTTGGGCTAGGGACCTTTGTTCTTCTCTACATGGATTACTCCACAGGGTTATTTGAGTATCCTCATGGCATGGCAGCCACATTTGTTCAGATTTTTTCTTCTTATGAAGGTAAAAAGGTGGGACACTTGACTTCCAAGCTTTTTTGCATGTCAGAGAAGAAACTGAAAGTCCTGACTGTCTTTTAAACTATTGTTTTAAATTTTTATTCTCTCCTGTTTTAGATTTCAAGATATTTTATTTTCTTTTATCATCTATAGTAGCATATAATTATTTCCTAACTATATTAACTTTTCTTACCTTTCTCTTTTCCTTCTGACCAAGTTGTTTATAAGTATTTTTTCTTTCTAAAGTTTTCTTTTACTCTTTGATCTTTCTTTTTGAAGGTTAATTTCTATTCTGAATTTTTTAAATTTTATTTTGATTGTCATATAAATGATGAAACTTTAAGAATGGATGAAATTGCCTTGCAACAGAATGAGAACAGAGTCTAACACTGGGAAAGTCCAAAATATAATAGGTATTTATTTTTATAGCTTCTTGAATTAAATGTTCATTTACCTGTATTCATTTTTTTAAATAGTTAGACTTTTGAAATTGTCCCTTTGGACAATTTTGACCATATTCGACAGACTGTGATCCAAATAGGAGAAACACTGTTAATTTTGAAGTTGAAGTGTTTTTGTTTAAATTTCATTATTTTATATATTTATTGCTTTACAATTTAAAAATTAGCCTTTTGTAATTTATTATTTTTATTTTTAATATATTTGACAGAGAGAGAGAGAGATCACAAGTAGGTAGAGAGGCAGGCAGAGAGAGAGTTGGGAAGCAGGTTGCCTGCTGAGCAGAGAGCCCAATGCAAGGCTTGATCCCAGGACCCTGAGATCATGACCTGAGTTGAAGGCAGAGGCTTTAACCTACTGAGCCACCCAGGTCCCTATAATTATATTTTGTGGAGCTTATTTATATTTTATATCTGGCTTAGTGGAGGTCAGTATATTAATTTTACTTAGGTGGTTTTCAAATTATATCAAGTGTTTGCGGCATGCATCACTAATTTAATTATTATTCAAATCTCTATGTTCTTATTTGTTTTTTCTATCTGATATGTCAGAATTTATAGTGGCATGTTGAAATTTCTATGTAAAGTATATTTCCAAATATTTCATATACACTCTAATGACTATATTTTAGTACTGGGTAAATTGATACACAGATTTTTATACAGTTGTTATGGGTTTTTATAATGTATTACTGTACATTTGTATTTATATCTTTTATTCCACTTAATTCTTTGCTCCTTGAATTATCCTGTTTATGAAATTAATGTTTGACACATGTTTTATTTGTGTTTACCTAATACATTCTAAGGTGTCTTTTACTTTTAAACCAGTCTGTTATTTTCTAGTTGCTCCTCTTATCTGAAGCATTTGCCTTTTATTTTAACCTGATCTGACAGTTTTTATCTTTAAATTAAGATAGTTTTAATGCTAGTTCTGTGTATATTTTTATGTAGTTGAATGTATACTGCATACATAATTTTTATTATGCACTTCTGATTTTGCAATGTAACAAGAGTTTGTCAAAAATCTTTTCATAATTGATGTTGGTTCTATATTTCTATTGTTGGGTATTAGGTTGTTACTTTTGTTGTAATTGTTTCAAGTAATGTTTCAATGAATCTCTCTATATTTTGATTTAGGGCAGATTCTCAGAAGTGGAATTAATGAGCCAAAGTACACAAACAGTTATAATAAGGCTTTTGTAATATAATTCCACTTTTTATTAAATTTATTCTCCCATCAGTGTCTAAGACTGAATTTAAACAAATACATGAGAGCTTATATATCCCAAAGTATCATCATCCTTAAAGCAAACATTCTGCACAGATAATTCCTTATATAACATGCTACAAATACTGAAACTCTTCTTTATGAGTTGCTGTTAAAGCCTAAAGCATAATTTTTTAGGGGTTTTTGTGTGGTAATCCTAACTTTTGAGAACAGATTTGATTTTTAGAACTAGGGTTTTTCAAATTCATGTCTTAAGACACAGAAAGAAAAATAAACTGGTTAATACTGTCCTTAATGAAAGTTTTAGTATATATCTATATATCACTATATCTACCTAGATATATATATATATCTAAATATATCTACCTAGTTAAGGTAGGATTTCAACCTATATCTATCTGTCTGACCTCCAAACCCATGTTAACCACTAGACTTACAGTCAGCAGATGAAAGTTATTCTGCGTGCCATACTCGGTGCCAAGAATAGAGTAAGGACCAAAACAGACATCTTTTGGTTCTTATGCTGTGGAGTCTAGCTTATGCTCAACTTTCTTCTTTCAGTTATACTCTTTTAGGCATATTAATAATAGTACTTTTAAAAAACTCCATCTTGTTATTTGATAGTAGTTATATAGACCAACTTATGATGTGTTATTTCATTAAAAGCAGAAGGCATTAATTCTTTTTATCTTTAAATTTCATCAACATGTATGTTCTCATAATGTTTTTAAATTATCAAAGTGAAATAATGTGAGAGATGATGAGATAGGTTAGAACTTAGAAAACCATAAGATTCTATTCAAATATACAGCAATAGCCACAATCGCCAAACTGTTGAAAGAGCCAAGATGCCCTTCAACAGATGAATGAATAAAGAAGATATGGTACATATATACAATGGAATATTATGCCTCCATCAGAAAGGATGAATACACAACTTTTGTATCAAGATGGATGGGACTGGAAGAGATTATGTGGCGGGAAATAAGTCAAGCGGAGAGCATCAATTATCTTAGATCTCACGTGTGGAGCATAAGGAAAAACATGGAGTGCACTGTGAGAAGGAAAGGAAGGGTGAATGGGGGGAAATTGGAAGGGGAGATAAACTATGAGAGACTGTGGACTCTGAGCAACAAACTGAGGTTTTGGGCGAGCCTGGTGGTGGGTATTGAGGAGGGCACATATTGCATGGAGCACTGGGTGTGGTACATGAACAGTTAATCTTGAAACACTGAAAAAATAAAATAAAAGTATTTGGGGGAAAAAGATTCTATTCAAATATAAATCTTACTTTGAATTTGCTAAGTCTTACTATAATGAGTATATTGTATGTCATAGATTGAGGTTTCTTATAGACCCATCTAGAATCATTAATATCAGAATCTTTGGGAATTCTTGCTTCAAATACATCCAGTTTGAACACATCATTCTAATTGACCAATATTTGGCAAAACTAACCAAGAAAAGAAAGAGAGAAAACCCAAATTACTAATATCAGGAATGAAAGAAGGGGTATCTCTACAGATCCTAAAGAAATTAAGAGGAAAAGAATATTATGAATATCTCTCTGCTTATAAATTCTACAACAGATTAAACTGACAAATTCCTCAAAAGACACGAATTACCAAAACTCACCCAAAAAGTAATAGATACCGTGAATTGCCCTATATCTGTTAAAGAAACTAAAATTATGTGTTAAATTGCCTTCCAACAAAGGAAATTGTTTCCAATGGCAAATTATACAAAACATTTAAGAAGGAAGTCAAATGACATCTTCACAAAGTGTTTCAGAAAATGGACAAGGAGAAAAACACTTCCTAACTCTTTTTATGAGGACAGCATTATTCGGATACCAAAAGCAGAGAAAAGAGTTTAAGAAAATAACACAATAGACCAATATATCTCATGAACACAATTATAAAAATCCTCAATAGCATGTTATTAGATTAAATGCAGCAACATATAAAATGATTATATATCATGACCAGGTGAGATTATCCCAGGAATGTGAGGCCTGTTCAATATGCAATAATCAATCAATATAGTTCATGATATTAACAGATCAGAGAAAAAAAACACGATCATCTTAGCAGATGCAGAAAAACCACTTGAAAAAATTCAACAATCATTTATGATAAAAATTGACAGCAAACTAGGAATGGAAGAAAACTTTCTTAACTTGATAAAGAGTATATACAAAAAAAAACTACAGCTAACATCATAATAGTTAATAATAATAAAAGACAAATGCTTAGCAGCAAGTAGGAATGTCTCTTCTCATCAATCCTGTGTGACACCGTTCTGGAAGTCCTTGCCAGTGCAGTAAGATTAAAAAAATAGATAAAATGCATACAGACCAGAAAGGAAGAAACAAATTGTCTCTATTTAAATGAGTTTATCAAAGTTGCAGATACAAATTTAATGCACAAAAATGAATTTTACTTTTATATAATAACAATGAACAATTGAAAATTGAAGTTTTAAAAAACTGTACATTTTACAAAAAAATAAAAATAAAAACTGCACACTTTAGAATTACACTAAAAATAATGAAATATTTAGTTACAAACTTAGCAAAATATATGCAGGATCTATATGCAGAATACTACAAATTATTGGCAAAAAAAGTCAAAGAAGACCTAAATAAATGGAGATATATACTGTGTTTATAGATTGAAAAATTCAATATTATTAAGGTGTTAATTTTTTCTAAGTTGATTTATAGATTCAATGCAATTTCCAGTTTAAATCCTAACAGGATATTTTGTAGATATTGGCAAGTCAATTCTAAGATACATATAGAAAGGCAAAGGAGTTAGAAGAGCCAAATGCTTTTGGAAGAAAAAAAAGAGAGAGAGAGAAAGCACTGGGTGTGGTACATAAACAATGAATCTTGGAACACTGAAAAAATAAAATTAAATTTAAAAAAGAAAGAAAGAAAAAATAAAGTTGAAGAACTGAGACTGATTTCAACGTTAACTTTAAAGCTACCATGATCAAGACAGTGTGGTATTCATGAAAGGACAGGTACATAGATTAATGGAACAAAATAGAGAGTCTAGAAATAGGTCCCTACATATATGGTAGAGTGATTTTTTACAAAGGTGTGAAGACAACTCAATGGAGAAAGGACATTCTTTTCAAAAACATCAACACACAAAAATAATGTACCTTGACCTATATATCTCAAACCTTATACCAATTTTACCTTAAAATGTATCATAGACATAAATGTAAATGGTAACACTCAAAATTTTGGAAGGAAGCATAAGAGAAAATCTTTGTGATGTTGAGTTAGGGCAAGAATTCTTAGATACAAATCAAAATTGCAATCCATAAAAGAAAATATTGACAAATTGGACTTCATAAAAACATTTTTACTCTGCAAATGACACTGTTAAGAAAATGAAAACAGAAGCCATAGAGTTGGAGAAATCTCATATCTGAAAAAGACCTTGCATTTAAACTATATAATGAAAACTCAAAAATAAGAAAACAAACAATCCAATTAAAAAGTAGACCAAAAAAAAAAAAAAAGTAGACCAAAGATTTGAGCAGACAGTTCATTAGAAAGGTATACAGATGGTAAATATGCACATGAAAATATGCTCAATACCATCTTTCATTAGGGATGTACCAATTAAAGTTACAACATGATACCCTTACTCATTTGAGTAGAATGGCTAAAATCAGGCTGATAATTCCATGCATATAGGACTGTGTGGGATACCTGGAACTCTCGTAGTTTGCTGGTGAGAAGGCAACTGGTACTTTGGAAAACAGTTTGGCAGTTATTACAAAATTTAACACACACTTACATTACAACCCTGAAACCCCACTCATAGGCATTGAACTAAATGAAATATAAAAAATTTGTTACACAAAAACCTGCATAAGAATGGTATAGCAGCTTTATTCCTAATACCAAATCCTGCAAATAATTCAAATGTCCCTCAACTGGGGAATGAATAAACTATGGTACATCCATATAATGAAATGGTACTCATCAGTACAAAAGAATGTATTATTGGTAATGCAACAACATGAGTTGATCTCAAATATATTATGCTAAGTGAAAGAAGCCAGATTCAAAGGCTATGTACCATTTGATTCCATTTAAGTGATATTCTGAAAGAGTAAAACTATAGGTAAAACTATCAGTGGTAGCCAGGCACTAAGCGTAGGGGAAAGCTTGACTCCAGAGGTAACCCACAGGATTTGGTGGCATAGGGGGGTTGTGGGTGATGGAACTGTTTTATCTTGTTTGTGGGGATGATTACCCAACTCTGTGCATGTGTCAAAACTCGTAGAACTGTGCACTGAAAGGAGTGAATTTTACTGCTTGTGAATTAAAGTAAAAAGAAAAAAAATGCATTTTTTAACTTGTGCCATCCCCTGGTCATTTCTGTGCATACTAACTTTTCTAGCTTCTCTCTGATACAGAAAGAGAGTTTCTCAAAGGCCCATCTACTCTTCCAGTTTACAAATTGCTTTGTAGTTAAATAAGCAAAAGGATAACTAAATGCCACTTTGGGGGCCAAGATTTAGCTGCATATAGTGTCTTAATAAAAATACAAAGTTTTAACTATTACTTAATTAAACTATGTTACAAACTATAAAAATAATATAGATTTATTGAAATTAAAGCTACCCTATGACTCAGTGATTGCACTACGAAGTATTTACCCCAAAGAGACAGATGTAGTAAAAAGGAGCACATGCACCCCAATATTTATAGCAGTAATGTCCACAATAGCCAAGTGTGGAAGGAACTGAGATGGCCTACAACAGACGAATGGATAAAGAAGATGTGGTCCATATATACAATGGACTATTACTCAGCCATCAGAAAAGATGAATACCCACCATTTGCATCAACGTGGTTAGAAATAGAAGGGGATTATGCTAAGTGAAATAAGTCAAGCAAAGAAAGACAATTATCATATGGTTTCACTCGTATGAGGAGCATAAGGAGTAGCGTGGAGGACCACAGGGGAAGGGGGAAAACTGAATGGAAGAAATCAGAGAGGGAGACAAACCATGGGAGACTCTGGATTCTGGGAAACAAACTGAATGTTACAGAAGAGAGGGAGGTAGAGGAGTGAGGTAACCAGGTGATGGGATTTAAGGAGGGCACATGTTGGGATGAGCACTGGATATTATACCCAACTAATGAATCATTGAACATTACAACAAAAACTTATGAGGTACTAAATTCTGGCTAACTGAACATAATAAAAAAGGATTTATTATTATAATTGTATTTTCTGTACAATGTTTTTAAAAGTATTGTGTGGTGTATAGCTTTCATTAATCAGAGCCATCAACATAGCAAAGAAGAGAGGAATCCAACTGGTAACTTACATTCTCAGGAAACAAGCAAGAGGTGAATCATCCAAGAGGCTAATGGGACAAGAGAATCTTTTCATATTCTTCAGAGTCCTACTGAGAAGGATGAATGGTCACTCTCACATTTTCTTTCTGGGCTGCATCCAATCACACATGGTGAGACAGAGAGAAGAAGAGAATGGATAAAAAATTTCCATGGGGTATCCAATACTGTGACTCCAACCAGTGATGACCTTTCTTCCCTGGGCACCAATGTGCAAGTTGAATGCTGAATGTTATTAAGTTATATTTCCATCATATCCTATGGTGAGAGACAGTAAAAAAAAAAAAAAAAGAAAGAAAGAAAGAAAGAAATTAGGATTTAAGACAGAAAAGAGTCAATGTCAAAGGCTGAGTAAAATCTACAGAGAGATAGCAGGGTGTTAGGGCATATCATAAATGTCAAGGTAAGATACATTTAGGTTCAAATCCCAGCATGCTGATATTACTAGATATTTAGGCAAGTCACTTAACATTTATGAACTTCAGTTTCTTTGCTTTTAAATTGGGAGTATAGTGCTTATCACAATGAATTGTTATGAGAATTAATGAAATCATGTAGGGCGCTCAGCTTAGTATTTTGCACAGTGAAGATTGTAAGTAATAGTTGTTACTCTTTGTTGTTATTGTCATGATTATGCCTCTGTAAATCAGCATGGAATAACTAAACTGACTATTTTTAAGTTTCTTTTATTCCTTTCTTCCATACAAGAAAGTGTATGACTTTGGGCATATTACATAATTCCTCTGGTCTTGGTTTTCTTATCTATAGAATGAAGATTAGCATAGTAGTACTTATTTCATAGAATTGCTGTGAGGATTAAAGAATTCAATACTTCTAAAACTCTTAGAAGAATGCCTTACATATAGTAGCTACACAATAAATGTTAGCTACTACTGTTATTACTACTTTTGTGCTGTTGTTATTATTGTCAACCAACAACATGTACTAACTGAGAACTATTTTGGGTCCAACAGTGTTGGTAAAAGAAAATATTTTTAAATTTACTGAATATTAAATTGCATAGTCTTGAGTCTAAGTTCCTAGCACTAAGTACTCAAAATATTTGATTGATTAATGAAGATAATCATTAGTAATTCAGTAACTAAATATGTCTAGCCTCAACATCTATGATCTGTCCGAATGGACAGTGAACTGGTGAGGAAGAATCAGGAAGGACAATATTCATATTTTGAGAGAATTAAATACATGGAAAGAAAACATGTCTCCCAGGCTGGGACAATGACATAGAGGCAGAAGTGGAGCAATGTCCACATGGCAAATCAATTTCTACTAGCAGTAGAATAGATACAAGAAACTGCATAATAGTAAAGTAATACAATGGATTACTATACAGGAGAGAAAATTAATTCATTATACCTCCTTATTAATGTGAATGAATCTCACAAACAGAATATAGCATGAAATAAGCAAGTCACAAAATAAAAGCCACTGTTATTTGATTTATATAAAATTTGAACACAGGCAAATCTAAATTACCTTGTTAAGGGATAACAACAAATAGTGATGAAACTATCAATAACATTATAACAAAGTTTAGGACAGTGGTTATATACAGGGAAGAGAAAGGAATGTCCCCTGAGATATTAATGTTCTATCATTTTGTAATGGGTGTGTATGTGTGTGTGTGTGTATGTGAAAGAGAGAGACAGAGAGAGAGAGATAGGGAAGGAGCTTGGTATGTGTTTTATACAACAGTTTTTTTTTTTTAGTATATGTATGCTTTACACACCCTTTTTTATTAATGACATATTTCACAATAAAAAGTGAAAGTAAGAGTGAATGGGGTCAGGAAGTCAGCCAGCCCAACCAGAGGATATTATAAGCTGCAGAGTAGCTGGAATTAAAACAAATTAAGTGATATTCAATCCACTTCTTTTTGAGTGCTAAACGGCATCCAATTGGTTGCTTTTTCCCTTCTGTAAGCTTAAAAATCTCACCTTCCTCTAGATATAGAAACAAATCATGGACGTCATCAAGCAGAGTCAAGGGGTCACAACAGGGGGTATTGAAACCTCCAAGAGGAATGTTACCTCTGACACCTAGCTAGCCGGATGGGGGTATCAGGCACAAGGCAAAAGTGAGGCGTTGATAGCGGGGAGTTGTCTACCGATATTCAGGGCTTCCTCTGCACAATCGAGGCCCTTATTCCAATTGACAAATGACACCCCACCGAAAGAGATGATGGAATTCATTCTGCTATCAAGGGTTTGACTGAAGTAGAGTCTGGTAAGTCCTCAGTAGGAAAATGGAAGAGATCAAATGAGGATAAACCAAAGGAATGTACTTCTACTAGGAAGATCGGAAAGAGATATAGGCTAATATACGTGCAAGTTTAGACACTTGGAGTATCTCCCATGTCCGAAATCTGCCCCAGACATTCCATTACTCATTGCTCTTTTTCTTTTAATCCTGCTGTCAAGGAAATAAGATGCAAGCTGAGCAGGTGGGAACTAAAATCAATAAGTTTAACACTGTATTGGAATGTCGCTAGATTTGAGCCAGCAAGGAAAAAGCTCATTCTGAGCCCCTTATTATCTTTTAATGGTAAGCCAGCTAAGACCTGGATATTTGGAAGTATTTCCGTGCTATTTGGGTTTAATTGAAATCAATCACTCTCTCTCTGTCTGAAATTATTCTAGAACAAGTTAGGTGTCCAATGCTTAAATAAGAGGAATAGTAGGATACCACAGCAGATAAATCTTACATCGCTATAATTATTTTATTGCTATATATAAAGTGCTAGACACTTCACATAATTTCTCAACAACCTTGAAAGAATGGCATTTTTTCTAGATAAGAAAATTGGGGCTCTGTGAGATTAAATAATATGACCATGAATATAGACTGAAGCTAGGTTACCAACTCAGTTCTAACTGAACACAAAGCAAAAGTGACAGGTGATAACTAGTTTTGTAAGAAGGAAAAGACTTTAACAGGAATGTTATCAGAGCTGTTCAGAGAGGCAGGAAGGTAGTTCCCACCCAGACTGGTATATCTAGGGGAAGTCTTTCTAAACTAATGCAAGAGTGGGAGGTGAGGCTGTTTACTAGTGAGTATAAGCGGGTGGCAGCTTCGTAAGGGGAAAGGGAAAGACAGAGCCATTGAAAACACTGAGAACAGTGATAGTGGGTCCCCAGATTGGAGACACAGCATAGTATATTTGGATTTAGTCACCTAAGACATCAGTTAGAGTACCATTTTTGCCTCTACAATTGTCATTGCAATTTGGGCAATACTTTACCACCTGCAACGTATCATAAGATATTGAAGTTGAAAAAAATGCGAGCAGACACCTAGACCCATAATAACCTGGCACACAGAAGGAGTGAAGATACCAGCGTCAAGCTGTATGTTTAATGTTTACATATCTTCATGTCTTTCATCCCCTTAAGATAAAAATAAGTATACATGAAAGTGCTGACATTTCCTCCTACACCTCACTGGGTTATCTCAGCACCGTAAAGCACACATTCAAGACACCTGGAGTCCCTGGACCAGGAGATGCTTCTCAGAACATGGCAGAGTGATTCCGAGTCTAGTTTCAGGGACAGAAGCTGAATGGAACACAGGATAAGGCGAGGAGGAAGAGTGCTCCAGCTGGAGACCTCTACTTTGGCTCAAGGTCAGCCAGCTTAAGCACATCAAGAAAGAAATTTAGTTAGACAGAGTTAGGGGGTAGACAGTAGTTAGAAGAAGGAGATGCCATGTGGGTTCTGCACTACCGCTCGCCTCCAAAAATGCCCTCTAATTTTTCAGTATAAAGAGATCTTTGTTTTATTGGACAGTGGCTTATGATGGACATCACAAACTCAAATGCCTGAAGTGATCTCAATAAATGAAGTGAGCCGGATATACATAGAGACTCAGTCCTTCTGTTTTCTCACTGTGGTAAGAAATATGTTCCTACTGTAAGTAACAGCATACATGAAAGGGACGTGACCGGTACCACGCGGTCTCCATGCAGGACAGCAGCTGAGAGTGAGGCGGAGCCTGTGAACAGGAAAAGTCATACGTCATCCAAAGGGGGTGGACACTCATGTCCAGGTGCTCACTGTCGTGTGGGATTTAGGTCTGCTGTTGCTAAATTTCTTATTTTTCAAAAGAGGCTAGAAATCAGACTTTTAAGTAATAATCTCCTTATTAAAATAGATATGTATATATATATTCTGAGTTTTTTTAGAACAGTGTCATGGCCCCAGAATGCCTTCAGCCTGAATCTGTCCTGCAGGTCACTGGTTTGCAATGCTGGCCTCATTGCAATGCTGGAGGTCTGGGCTTGCAAATGGCTTTCCCTTCAGCCTGCAGGGACCTGACTAGCTGTGGCTTCCTCGGGGGAGCCTTCCCTGGCAGTCACGCTTCGTCTAGTCCTCTGGATAGGCCTGTTCTTCCTTTCCACACCCTTTCTGTGTAATGACCTGTTTGATGCTTTCCTTTCCTGCTAGTCTGTAAGTTCACGGAAGAGGGGACCATTTCTGTGCTGATCACCAGGCTGTCTGAAATCTGACTGGCTGATGGGGAGTTGTGTGAAGAAGGGCGACCGGAGAGGGCTTCTGGGAGCACCTGGTGGGCACGGGGATCAAGTCTGGCCGAGAGATAGTAAGCAACTTTTTATGTCATATTTAGTATATAATAAATAATTTGTTCTTACTTTTTAATATAAAGTTATGAAAATGTGTTGATTTGAAATTATGTTAAATTCTATATTATTTTCTTTTATATAAATGCTATTCTTTAAACCAAAGCAACAGAACTAGTTAACAATGCAATTATTAACTAATGATAGGACAAATTGAAAAACCATAGGGGTGAGGAAAAGTTAAGAGTATTTTGTTGATAATATTTCTTTGCCTGATACTATGATTTAATTTTTATTATCTTATTAGATATTAAACAATTTCAGGGTATATTAGTGTGTATTTGTAAGATCCATACTAATTAAACAGAGGTTACCTATATCTAATAAAAAATAACAGTGAGATGTTTCTTGTTTTTTAAAGTTGAGGAATTTATTAGAGAAATATGAGAGGCAAATATACCCAAGGGACAGAAAGAAAATTCTGAAAATGTCCCTTCAAGCCAAGTGGGGGCCTGGCCTTGACCTTCCCAAGAGAACAAGAAACTGGTGGGTTAGCAACAACATTTTCTGGTGGCCACCTTGCCAGGGCGTAAGTGTCCCAGCCAGGACTGCCTCTCACTCCCCACCAAAGGTGGAAAGGAGACAAAAACTGTTTCTAGAACCAATGCAGAGGCCATGAGAGCTCTAAGGAGAGTCAGAGAGAGAGAGAGAGAGAGAGAGAGAGAGGGAGAGGTGGCGATGACCTTAACAAAGAGTCCCAGGCGTTTGGCTCTGAGTGCCTCAAATACAATGACAAACTGTTCTACAAAATGTTACTTAAAAGATAAGATGCCTAATGTTGGTTCCAAGAGCTCCCCAGGATGTCTTCCCACATCACACACCGACGTACATGGCAGAAACCAGGGGCCACGCTTTTGAAAAAACAAAAAACAAAAAACAAAAAAAACCCCAAAACAAGAATAAGCCCTGTTGCTCTTTAAGGAGAAAGGAAGGAGCTGAGGCTGCTGAGGCCTTTCCCACGTGTCCGCCTGTGTTCTGAAAAGGGACTTCCCTGCAGAGGCAGCATGCTGTAGTTCTAGATGAGGGTCTCACCTTTTGGCACCCGGGCTTCAATGTACTCTATTCTCCGTTAGAGGGCTGTCAATTTCCCGTTTAGTGTTGCACGTCTTGAACGACAAGACATATGGAACAAGTTGAGAAAGTCCCCGATTTTCTTGATGCTGCTGACCATGACCTCAATGTATCCTTGGTTCGCCTAGTCCTGGCGAATCTCCCGCTGCACCGGATCCTCTTGACCCGCCATGGTTGCCGCTTGAAGAAGAACCCGAGATGTTTCTTTCTGTCTCATGATCCAGTAGAGTATTTTTACTCTTTCAGCTTCCTTGTCCACTAATACTTCTCTGGACTGCTTGCAACCTTTTCTTTAGGGCATTCCTTTTTTTTTTTTCCTCTTATGTAGCAGCAAAAGTAAAAATAGTCAAATGTAAAATTGACTTTGACTTGCAGCTCTGCTCTTACTAAATCCACATCACATTGATTCCTGATGTCAGTGCAACAAGATGATCTAAATATTTTCAACAAAAGAATCTGAGCATTGAATCCTTGGGATTTTACTCACTAGTAACACCAGGATTTTAGGCTTGTAAGAATTAGTTTCTAGCTCTCCAACCAAGTCCATTCAGTTTGAATCCACAGACTTGTTTTGATAGAACAGCTGCTTATTAATCAGATAACCACTTAGAAGTGAATCATTGGGTTGTCCATATCTAAATTGTCTATCATTTTAAACAACTCAGTCATGTCACCATAACTGAAACCTCCATTTCTCAGGGAAAATTATTTTAAAAGCATAGAGGTAGTTTGAACTTGTGAAATAAATTTGGATTCCAAATAAAGTACAGGTTTAATGAAGAAATGAGAAAGTCCTGGTTTAACTTGGCTGCCATTTTCTGAGTTCTGAAGCAATCTCATTTCCAAAAAATTTGAGTCGTTTTTTTCATTGTACGAATTTTGTTGCAATCTACATGTAACATTGAACAATTCCTGTACCCATTTCACCTTTTCCCAGGTTCCTTACAGCCTCTCCAAAGTTCATCCAATAGTTTCAAAGGAACAGCATATACATTTCTGTTTGACTGTAGTCTTTTTTTCCATTCTCACCGTCAAAGCATTTACAAATTAGAAGACATTCTTTTTTAAGATTTACGTATTTATTTTTGAGAGAGAGTATGCGTGAGTGGGGGAGGGGTAGAGAAAGAGAGAGGGAGGAAGCCGACTCCTCCCTGAGTGGAACAGACGCTGGGCTCAATCCTAGGACCCTGAGATCATGACCTGAGCCTAAACCAAGAGTCAGATGCTTAGCTGACTAAGCCACTGAGGTGCCCCTGAGGGACATTCTCCTTGTGCCACACTTTGAAAATACGATTTTATGGCAAGCTACTATTTTAACATCTTATCTATGGCTGGCAACAATGATACCTATCTTGTAGGCGCATGTCTAAGGAGACAATCTTCTTCCATTTCTATAAAGTCAATAATCTCATTAAGTACTTTCATGCATTTACACATTTTACACATTTTGAAAAGTGACCAATGTTTTCATTATGAGAGTCTCAGTATTACAGGTAAGCAGTATTACTTTTTTTTTTAAGTAGTGTTATGTGCAAGGTATGTAGAACATTTAGTAGGTAAGATCTTCTCATGTTCTTTGATAAGAAGCTTACAGACTGAGTAGAATTTTTCGAAATTTACATTTGTGCAGTATATCTGCTGACTGTGCAGATAGGCGTGCAAAGTCTAGTTCTATTTTTTTTTTTAAATAGTTGATGTTTGGTAAGTTGTTTTTTTTTTTTTTTTTTTAAGATTTTATTTATTTGACAGCGAGAAACACAGCGAGAGAGGGAACACAAGCAGAGGGAATGGTAGCGGGAGAAGCAGGCTTCCCGCGAAGCAGGGAGCCTGATGCGCGGGGCTCAATCCCAGGACCCTGGGATCATGACCTGAGCCGAAGGCAGACGCTTAACAACTGAGCCACCCAGGCGCCCCAGTCTAGTTCTATTTGAACAAGATATCAACAGTCTTTTGTATTTTCCATCATTTCATTAAAATCTTCATAGGAATAAAGAACATGATTTGAAATTCCATTGTTTAAATCAAAATACCTAGGGGTCAGGGAGAACATTTTTTGCTTCTTGCCATGATTCAGTTTATCACTCACACTATAGAAAGTATGATCCTCGATAAGATCTGACAGGATCTGATTGCTGGTTGCCAGAGAGAGGTGGGGATGGGTGAAACGGTTGAAGGATCAAAAGTCACAAACCTCCAGTTATAAAGGTCATGGGGATATAATGTACAGCATCATGACTATAATTAATAATACTGTATTGCATATTGGAAAGCTGCTGAGAGTAAATCTTAAGAGTCCTCATAACAAGAATAAAAATATTTGTCATTATGTATAGTGTGGTAACTAGACATATTGTGCTGATCCTTTCTCAGTCAGTGGTTCAATGGCCACTATTTTCAGTTAAGCATTAATATCTTTGGGGGAGAGGAAGAAACTCTTGATTGATTTAGAAGTGATCGTTTGCTTTATCGCTAACTTGTGAGAGCTCCCACATGTGGTTCCACCTTCCCTTCTGCACAATGCCCCATCCCAAATCCTGTAATATCTCACACCAACATTGTACCAACAGTACTCTCTGTGTTGGTTTGGCCGTGTGTTCAGTATTTAATAAAGTGCTTCCAGCAGTACGAAAGACGAAACCCTGAGCTGTATCTCCTACTGGGAGACTCTGAATCAACATTTCATCTTTAACTGCTTAATGGGGTTCATCCTCATTTCTAGAAAACTGTTCCATTTTCCTACGTGCTGCATGAATAGGAAGCTGTACTGCATGGGAGGCCCCGACAGGAAATTGCAGTGAGTCCTGGATTCACTTACTACAGCACAATGGAAATAAATAAAAGCCACCTCCCTTCTGTTGGATGAGCAAATGGGAATCATCTTTAGGGCATTATGTATTCACTGAGGGGCTGTGACCTTAATCCATAAAGCCCTATAGAGTTTATGCTTTGATTTTCTTAAAGCCTGCCTCCCCCTATACAGTGTCCCAGACAATCAAAATTACCCCCGCAGTGTGCTTGCTAACACTTCATGATTTCAGTGGGCCTAAGACTGAGCCATCTGGTAAATAGGACTTGGCACAGAGATTCCCCTTAAGGTGATCTGACAACACCACACAGTTTGCCTGGAAACCTCCCATCTTGCCATAAAGCTGAGCCAGTTTTTAGAATTCTCCTTGGATTATTGGTGAAGAGAGTAAGTAACAAAAATATAATTGTTGATCCACTGCAGTTAAGTTTCCATGAAGAAGTTACACGGTATTTAGAGGTTTCTTGCTATTAGAAGGGGGTGAATAAAGTTTAAATTCAACTTGAGGTATAAGGGAATGTACAAAGATTTTTGGAAAACCTACCATGTGTTAGGAAATAGATGTTTTCTCATTTGACCCTCACAACTCTATGATGTAGAGATCATTATTCTTATTCTACAGATGAAGAAACTGGCTTAGTGGTGGTAAGTAACCTTTCCAAAGGCTCATGGATAGTAAGGCGTAGACTGGGGATTCAAATTCAAGAGCACAGGCTCCAGGTTCCAAGTGTTTATACCCTGTTACCCAAATAATAATCTCTTTCGGAGCTTCCTACTTCTCGTCCCGCTTTAATTCATTTCTTCTGTATCCTCTTTACTTTTCATATATTGTCCACCAGCTTGCCGTGTTCTTCATCATTTCTCCTTATGATAATCTCCTTAAATTCTTCTATTTATTGTGTTTTTCATTCCCTTTCTCACCTCCAAAAGCATAAGCCACCATCCTCTTTCTTAGAACCATGTATTAGTGTCCTAACCAGTCTCGTATTTATTCTCCTTCCCTCATAAGTCTATGCTCCACGCATGATCGTGTAAAGGAAATAATTGCCCTCCTCTGTAAAGGAAATCATTAAACTCTACCATTCAGCTGCTCAAAATTCCGCGATGGGCTCACATCACAGCTGAGAGTCAAATTCCCTCTTTTGATGGCTGAGAGGGTGTCATGTGATTTGGCCTCCACTTTCTTCTCTCACTGTGTCTCCTGTCCCTGCTCCCCAGACTCATCTCATCCCAGCCCCACTGGTCTTCTTCAGGCTCTTGTAGGGCAAGTTCATTCCTGCTGTTGCACTTGCCACTCCTTTGTCTTTCCTTTGGTTTTTTTCTTTGTTCACTTTCTGACTTCATTCAGGTCTCTCATCACACATTCTCTGAGGAGAGAGGTCTTCTTTGACTCTATCTCTGTAATGCCTTACCCTAGAATTTGTCATTCACTACCTAGACTTAAGTTAGTATTGAGCATGAATTTCTCTTTTTTTTGTCTTTTTCCTGCCATTAAAATATAGGCTCCATGGTGACAGGGATCTTTCTGTCTTGTCTATCACTGCCTTCCAGAGCCTACAGTGCTTGGTGGAGTAGACACTCAGGAAGTACTTGTTGAGTAACTAAAGATATACTTTCACAAGTGTCTCAGTAACATTCAAGGTCATCTTAGAGAATTGATTTTCTGGTCTCTGAATTACTTCTTCACTACTCTCATTTGCTGGATTTTTTAGCTAAATCCCTATTCTAGCAACTGATCGCATACTGCCTTATGATGTATTTTGTATTACTTAAATAACTTTTGTACAATATTGCTACAGTTTGTGGGTTTCAGTTTCTATTTTGTGGATAAGCACCAAGGTAGCTTATGCATGATCTGTGTTACTCTTAGTATTTCTCATAGCAACTCTGTCCATTAATATCATATAGTAGGAAATCATGGATGCTTTGTCATATGATGATTGAATTAATGAGATACTATTAAATGCCTACTGTGTACTAGACAATATTCTCAGTGCTTTGGCGAAATTATTTCTTATATCCTTATGACAACAATCTGGAGTGGCAATTCTTACTCTTACTATACAGACAAGGGAACCATGGTTCAAAAAGTAGAGGTGACTTGGTTTATTAAGAATGTATACCTAAGAAGAGGAGAAGTGGGTCTTAAACATGGATACAGACTTTAAAACAAATGCTCTTTCCACTAGAGATGATAGTTTCATAGTAAATCCCTGTTAACATATAGATTCAATCCGAAAGTACAATGACTCTCAAATCATACTGAGCTGACTTATTTACCATGGAAGAAGAGCAATGCACTGAGTGGAGTGTGTTGCTTTTGATTATTATCTTTATGCCATGTGCTTACAGGGTTATGGAAAGAAGGACTGAAAAAGGCAACTGGATCTACTCAAGAGGAAGGCATTTAAAAATGCAAAACAAGTAGGTGCAAAGGTCAAGTACAATTGTGACTTAATTCTCATTATTTGTGTTCCATATTACTTGAGATCCAAGACACATGACATTCTTTCCTTCTCGTGGCCATTATCTTTAGTCAGACCTGAAGCCCAGAAAAGAGAAGCTCTAATTAGAATAAGAAAATTCAATATGGAGCCCAAGGGAAAGACAATCAACTGCTAGCTAGCCACATTCCAGTTCCCCGTAGTTGTCCGAACCAGGCTACAGACCTGACATCTTTGCAAGCATGACGTTGTATGAGGTGCCTGGCAGAACCAACAACGCAGAGCCCCTGTCTAAGGAACAGGTAAGATGGGGAGCTGCATACAGTAGATATTCGGGGACTTGGTGGAGCTTAACTTTTCATAAGATCTTTGCATTTGCTGAACTTTCTTATTTAAGCTGAATTGTCTTAATGCTATTATAAATCACTGGCTCCCAAGGTTTAATATGCTTAAGAATGAACAAGATCTCCTGTGTGAAAAAGCGGATTCTAGGGTCCTCACTGACAGAAATTCCACCTTGGGTGGAGCTTGGGAACCCGAGACTTAAGACAAGTACCTCCAGATGATTATGGTAACATATTATCCATGGAGATATATCAGTCCGAGACACCTTCCCCCACCCCAGATATTTTACCTTGGAATTATGTTTTATATTTCTGAATAATAGATTCTTTTTCACATGAGCATGGAAGATAATTGAATATGTTGTTGTGTTAATATTAGAAGCTCAACTCCAAGATGATCATCAGCCAAGAGATTTCTCTTGTAATGATTTATTCAAGTCTGTTTTTTTTTCTTCTATGGCTTTTAATGCACAGTCTTTTAAATTAAACATCAGCCAAGTGTTAGCCTGCAATCTGTATTACTAAGTACAAAAACCTGGCCCAGCATTCGGCAAGAAGGAATGAGCTGTGAACAGTGAGGCCTAACAACCGAAATGGTGTGAAGTGCTCAGATCCCCTTAGGGGGACTCTTGGCGCTAATGCAGATCCTTATTTCTCAGAAGGTTCCTCTAGTGTCCCATGGTGGGGAAACCGTTAGCAGACACGCTCTGAGAGGATTTGAATTGCTGCAATACACACATGCTATATCTTCTGGGGATTTTCGTATTGCTTTCGTTACACTAAATTCTCTAAATAATTGCAGAGAAACTATATTAGACTATAGAAAATGATATATGTCACAGATCTCTCTCTGTTTAGCCCATAAGGTATGAATTGAAGCAGACATGTATGTTATTAATATGACAGACGATGAAAAGCACCACACAAAGGGGATGAACAAAGCACTCAGATATTGTAAAGAACAGAGAGGATGACAGTCGAGCTAGACCAGAGACTATAAGCAGCCTTTCACCAGACAGAGACTAGAACAAAGGCCTTTCTATAGAGGAGAACTGCCTTAGGATAAAACAAAATAATGGCAACTAACTTTATGGAGAACTTATTTGCTAGACACTGTTATAAGCACTTATTATGTTGTCTTTAATTCTCAAAAAAATTTATGTGAGGGATGCTGTTATTATTCTCGACGCGGAGATGAGGAGACGCAGCTGTGGGCCGCTGTGTGGAGTATCCCTGGGTAGCAGGAACACGGCAGGCAGTGGCAGAGCGGGAGGTGTGACCTGAGCCAGCAGAGAAGGTACCAAAGGGAGGCTGGGCAGAGTGATGAACCACCTTCATTAGATGGTGAGGAAGTGCTCTACGGGAGGGTTTTGTTCTTTTTCTTTCAGTCAGTGTTTCCTATCACACAAGTGCTATCTACACACACTTTTAAGATTTGCAAACAGCACACAGTGAAGAGAAAATCTGGCACCACAGATAATTGGTTCCGCAGTCCCTCTCCCAGGAAACAACCATGATCTCAACTTCTTGGGTATCTTTGCAGAAATATTCTATGTCTAAGTATCTTCTTTCTTCTTCCTTTGTTGAACACACAGGAACGTACAATACAAACTTGTGTCTTGAGATTGTCCCCTATCAGCACATTTGGCACATTCAGATCTGTCTCATTCTTCTCTACAGCTCCATGTTTTCCCATTATGTGGTTGAACCATGGTTTATTTAACCAATCCACTAATGATAGACGTTCAGTGTGTTGCCAGTCAGTCCCCGGTGCTGATTTGAAGATTCTCATCTTCCAAAACGTGCAAGTATTACTTACAGGAGATACCCCCTTGGGGCGGCACTTCTGTGCTCCTGGGAAGGAATTTCACTGGGGGAAGGGCACGATGAGCGAGTGGGCCTTCGAGAGCCACGAGCCACGGGTCTGGGTCTGGCGGCTGTGTTGGAGGGAGGAGCGGAGGGAGGAGCCTCAGAAGTGAGGAGCGTGGGAGTCTCTCCTATCTCTTGAGGAGCGAACCCACCAGAGCTGCTGAGAGCGCAGCCCGCTGGCCCCTGGAGCAGCTCACAGATGGAGTCCCCCAGAGAGCCTTTGCACAGCCTCTCCGACCGCTCTCCCTGCCTCCGCCGGGGTTTCTGTTTCCCGCCAAGCTCTTTTGAGCAGGTAGCTGGCACCCGTGAGGGGAACGTGTCTGTGCCAACTTTGTCTTCGAGGGTAAAGCTCTATGTTTTTAGTATTCTGAAATCAGTAACGACGGAGGATCGAAGAGGCCAAGGAGCAGCGGGGAGAAAACTCTTTTCAAAAACCTTCTAAACGTGACTGTCGAGGTGCCTCGGTGCTCGCCCTCAGTCCTACCTGCGGATGGTGGATGGCGAGGTGATCTGGGTATCTTCTGTCGTCCTCTTTCCTTTTTCCTTTTGTATACCAATCAAAGCAAACTTACTCTCCTTTGCATTTGGGGCTACCATACCCTCATTAAGCCCCGTGACTTCTTTCATTCCTCGTCTAGTCATAATCTTAATTACCCCTGCTTAAAAAAGCTTAACCTACTTAAAGGAGAAATAACAAACTAATCCTAGTTTGACAACACATGTACATTGCATCTGGCATAAGGAGCAGCAGGGTTTCCCGGCGTCTCTCACCGAGCAGCCTCAGAGCCGAAAATGCAGGGAGGCCAAGGCCCAGGGTCACTGTCCTCCCTGCTCCCTTTCTGGTGCATGGCGCCCCTTTTGGGGCTGCGCTCACTCGCTCCAAGCCTGAGCTCCAGACGAGTCCGCAGCCGTGTGCCCCAGGGCTGGCAGCCTTATGTAACCCAGAAATGCAGCAGAACTGCTCCCGGTGTGGTTGCAAGTCAATTAGAATTTGAGAAACATAAAACTGAAAGCCAAAGAGGACTGGCTGCCAGTCACACAGCGTGCCCTTCTGCCAGAGCACACCCGCTCCCGATGATGATATGCACGCCAATGTTTATTCTGTCCTGGAAAAAAATAATGCCCCAGGGGGTGCAGCTCACACCACTCTGGCTCCGAGGGAGACCCCGTGCCTCAGGCGCCTGCGCAGAGCTCAACAGACAGGTTTTGGGAGTCAGGAGTTCTGTTCTTTGTGTGTGTGTTGGGGGGAGGTGTGACTTCCGCAGCTTGGCATCCTTCGAGGCAAAGGGTACTCACAATATGCTCTGGGCTCCTAATGTTTCCATTTTATTTACTATTGTTCTGTTTTGCTGGGGGGAGAAGCAAGAATAAGGAAAATTATGACTGGGGTCTTTCAGGTGGTGGGCGTGTTTGTTTTTCTGACTTCATTCAACACATTTCTTTTTCTTCCTGGGGACCTAGAAATTCAGAGCAGGTGAGGGAGCAGGGAAATGGAAGAGGTAAGAAGGTAGATAAGAAGATAAGGTAGGTTCTTGATTCACTTCCTGCTTACATGCCTAGAAAATTTCCCAAGGCAGAGCTTCCCAAACCGGGTGGCTTTCAGGTGTGCCAAAATGAGTCTTTCAGGTCTTTGGTGGTGGGACTAAAGGGGGCTTCAGCTGCCTTTTCCATGTAGCCCAAGTCAATTCCAAATAGAATTCTTTTCTATATAGGCCCAGATGTGAAATTTTTGAAGGCAGTAGGATACACTGTCATATACTGTCTTCCACCCAAATCTTGGATAGAAACACAATTATATGTTTGACCTCATCAAACCTCTAGCTTTCTAGGTTGTGTGGATATGTATGTGTGCACATTGACACATGTATATATGTATCTGTATATATATCTTTATATCTATAGAGAGGATTAGAGTTAGTCAAGCATAGTGGCTAATAGTGTATGCTTTGCACTCTTAGCAGATTTGATTGGCAACTCATCTTCACCACTTTCTCACTGTGTGACCTTGAACAGATTACTAACCCCCTCTGAACCTTAGTTTCTTGGAGGATAACTGTCTACTTTCACAGCCATGACCTTGAGCAAGTCACTTAAACTCTTCGCTTTACAGTGTCTCCATCTGTAAAATGGGATAATAATAGTTCCTACTTTCTAATTTTGCTGTAAGGATTTATTGGTTAACTTATATATTAGTATATCAGTTAATATATATATATATAAATCACAAAAAAACTGCCTAGTACCTAGTAAACTATGAAACTGTGAGTTCTCCTTATCATTCATCATCATCATCATCTGAAGTGTTTAGCACGGGGGCTTGTATACCCGATAGCTATCATCACCATCATCATGATTATAGGCAGCTTTGCGAAGAGAAATGGTTTCTCTTCTCACTACAGAAAACCAAAATGTGTGGAGCTCTGATCATGTGAGAGCAGCTCCTGAGAATGTAGGAGGGAAGACCCTTGCTTGGGCAAGTCTAAAGGACCAAGTACGAGTCGTCCTCACAGTCCAGAGGATGAGCTCCAGTGTGGGATTCTTACCTAGTCAAAAGTCTCTCCTCTTTCCTCCTTTCTTCCCGGTCTCCATTCCATCCTTGTCTTTGTTAAAGCACTTATCCACTAATGCTGCCAAAAAAAAGGGGGAGGGAGGATATTTGTGTTCTTTGGAGCCCTTGCATGCCTGTTGCCAAATCAGAGGTTGCTGCCAAGGAAGCATTGCTTGGGGGCTCGATGGCTTCGCCTGAGCGTTCCCACTCAGCTGTTCTCCACATTGGGGCTAAAGGGAGCAGTGTTCCTGGGAGGGCATGGGAGCAGTCGGCAAGAGCTGAGGGGGGCTAAAGGGTTATTAGAAGCAGAAGAATTACTGGCAAATTGAGCTTTCAGATGGGAAATTAAAGAAGCAGTCAAGACTGAGTACAGGTGGTCACCAACAGGCCTAGCAATCTTGAGGCAGAAATACTGTGCAGGAGGAGTGTGGCACAGGCCCCTTGACCCTCTGTGCACCTCGTGTTGCTACCTGTCACCCTGTCACAGGGGTCAGTCTGTACCATCTCTAGGAATCACAGCAGAGAGCCACCCCTAGGTGAGAAATAAGCAGGAATGGCCTCCTTGGTTTACACGTCTTTCTCCCTGCGCATGCTCAATAGGCAGGTAGCTGGAAGAAGGAGGGTCCAGGTCAGAATTTGAGTATTCAGTCTGGAGTTCCTTCCAAAGGTTCTCAGGACAGCAGCCCTGCCCAGGGGCTGGGATAACCACTATGTGGGCTTCCAATAGCCCTGGAGCTGAAGTCCTAGCTCTTCTCTGCAACTGAATGACTGTGCTCAAGTTACTAATTTCTCTAACCCTGGGGACCCAGTTCTGAGAAATGGAGTTAAAGGCAGTTGCACATCTTACCTTACCTGAATGAGTTAATGTCTAGAAAGAAGTCACGGCGGTGCTGCAGCATAGACGCTTAGTAAATGGGAGCTGGTATCACTGTCATTATCATCGTTAACGTTAGTGTCACATGGACACTGTTCTTCCACGGGTTTCCCCACTGCCATCTCCGAGACAAAATCTTTTTCCTTTCTTCACTTACATCCGCTGGCAGATTTCTTCTGACCTTTCTTGACTCCATACCCGAACACTGCAACGGATTTTGCGTTTGATCTGAGTTTTACTTTATATATGCATTTCCTCTTCGTGGTAGTTCCTGGCCCCGGAGCTCTCCTTGAGACACACTGATCAGGAGTGAGGTTAGGAGAGAACTCACAGTCTCAGACCTCGTCTCCTGCTCTCATTCTTCCACAGTTTATTCCTGCCACATCCAATATGACTGAGGAATCTTATAAACTACAGATGCACTCATGGGGTACTTGCTTGGGGCAGGAGAAGGGAAACCATCCCCCTCCACGGAATGATCTCTGGGAGGGAAGGTGGAAGGGAGGTTGGGTTACACAACAGGGAAAAATGCCGTGAAATCTTGCTGTCAGTAGGTTCTCAACGGCAGTTATTTTGGTTTCTGGTTTTGAAACTGCTGTGCAAAGTCAGCGACTGACCGTTTAGTTTGCTGTTTGTTGATGCAGGAGGATCCTAAGCCCAACCAAGGTTCCCCAAAACCTTCTCCCCAGGACTGTTCCAAAGAAAATAAGGAGAAAAAGTTCCATTGGTATCTTCTTCCTCAGAAGCTTTGGTAGCTTCTCCAATTATTATTCTGGAAAGGGCTCTGGCTCAGAATTTCATCAGAAGACCCAAATGAAGCATGTAAAAATAACCCTCGGTGGGCCAGTGGGAGGGATGTCATTAGACACTACAGATGGAAATGCAGGCTCAGAGGAACCGAGCTTTGGGATGGACAGTACCCTCTTGATGGCTGCCCACAGGTCAGAATGAGGAAGTTGTGTTTCATCCTCTTAATTAGCATGGGAAGCAAGCGTCAGGCTAGAGAGTGGCTGAAACCTCAGGATTCTAAGCCTTCCAACTTAGCAGATGTCTGGTAGAACGTTTGGTTAACTCTGAAAGGAGTTAAAGAGGAAGAGCTTTAACTCAGGGCGAGGACTCAGTTTTAGAAGGCTGACCAAATGAACACCTGGATTACTCTGAGTCCCTGTGTTTTAGACAACGTCTCTTTCTTCGCTCCTGAACCCAGTGTTATGTGATGCTGTGAGTTTGTTGAAATGGTGACAGTGAAATTATGTTGGTCTTCTTGGGCCCTCCCTGAGTGGTTCTCTTTCTCCCATCCTCTATGTCTAATGATGTCTTGTCACTCAGTTCAATTTTTGTAATTATCTAGCTCATAAAAGTCTGTAAATTTCAGTGTGTCCTGGACATATCTAGTTAAAAAAACCATAGCTAAATTCATATTTTCTGTGTTGCAGAGTGGCACTGAGGTCTGCATCCCCAGACTAGAGGGGGCAAAATGATGCAATGCAAAGAGAGAAAGGGATTCTATCCTTCCAAAGACCATTTCCTATTTAACATAAGCACATTAACCTTGACAGCTAAACTAAGGACGATCTATTTTTTTTTCTTGTTGCTTTCCTAACAAGGGACTCATTCATTCATTCAACAAATGTTTATTGAGCATCACTATGTGCCAGGGATATCATAGTGAAAAAAACCAATTTTTTGCTCTCATGGAGTTATTTATATTCCACTAGCAGGCCATAGACCAATAACCAATGACTACACTATATAATGCCAGTGGAGATAAGTGCTACAAGGGGGAAAAAAAAAGCAGGCTATTTAGCAGAAGCCTAGTTTGGAAAGCAAACTACTTGAGTAGACAGAAAGTAGAACATTATCCTACTATTCCAGGCATCCCTTATTCTGTACAGTCTTCCTACTCAAATGCCTTAGCCATTCTTAAATGATGTTAGTGGACATTCAGCAGAAAACACAAAGGTGTTTACTTTTGTGCAGACATGAGACATCGGTGCACAGGTCACAAAGAAGGAGCCGGGCCTGTGTCAGGTTTGCCTGCCCCGTGCAGACCAGCCCTTACCTCAGAGTGGGCTGGGCACAGAGAGGGTTGTAGTGCTGAGCTTGATATGCCCAATTCAGTAGTTCTTCTTCTTCTTCTTCTTTGGCTTTAAATCTATATATTTTTTATTGTGGTAAAGAATACATGCCTTATATTTATTTTGTTACCCTTTTAACAATTTTTAAATGGGCAGAACAGTATTATTAACTCAATGCCATTTTTGTACAGCAAAGCTCTAGACCTTTTTCAAAGTCTTGCATGACTGAAACTCTATACCCATCGAAGAGCAACTCCCCGTTTCCCCCTCCCCAAGCCCCTCTACTTTCTCTTTCTGTGAGTTTAATTATGTTGGATATGTCAGATGAGTGGAATCATACCGGATTTGTCGTTTTGTGACTGGCTTATTTTACTTAATATAATGTCCTCAGGTTTCATCCATATTGTAGCAAATGATAGTATTTCCTTCGTTTTTAAGGCTGCATAGTATTCTAATTGTATGTCTACACCACATTTTGCTTATCCATTCAGCCATCAGTAGACATCCAGTTTGCTTCTATATTTTGGCTGTTGTAGATAGTGCTGCAGTGAACACATGTGAGCAAAGATCTCTTCCAGTGTCTGTCTGCAAATCCTTGGGATGCCAGTTTAGCCACTCTTGAATCACCGTGTGAGGTGTTGCCGGGCGGGAAAGGTACGGATCACCCTCCTTGTGATTTGCAGTGATCCTCTGGTCCCTCCAAACCCAGGCCTCAATCACCGGCTCTCTCCGAGGCTCTGGGGGATGCAGAGAAGAACAATAATAAAAGTTAACACTTGAATGGTGATGAGCATTCTTTTAAGCTAACCTTGGAAGGCAGGTACTATTATGTCCCCCAGTTTCAAGGAGATCCCCGAGGCAGACAGTTAGCTGGCAAAATGAGAATGGGGTTTGGGCTCAAGTGGTCTGGTCACAGAGGTGCTGGTAACCCTCTTGTAACTGAACAGTGTCTCCTTTGCTTTCAAGTGGTGAGGGTATGACATGATAGGGCGACAGACAAGGCAATGACTACATTTACCAGTGTAGAAATTGCTGCAGCGTAGAGAGATGCTCAGTTTGCTCTGGGAACACAGAGCAAGAAGCAATGAACTCCATGAAGTTGGGCACGATTTTCTTAGAGGCAGAGAGGTTGACTCCTGATGAGCAAGAAGGTATTTAAAGCACATTCCAGGTAAAAGAAAAGCCATGTTTTCCCACACCTGTTTCACACATTCCTATATTAAATATCTGCCGTTCAAGGGCTTTGGATGTGCTAGACCCGATTGTCAGTATTTTACGTATTGTCTTACTAATTTCTGACAAAGCACTGAAGGGCAAGTACAGTGATCCTCATCGACAGATGAGGAAACTGAGGCTCAGAGAGGTGAAGTGTGGTGCTCAAGCACACACAGCCAAGACCCAAGGCCCAGACGCTGGGCTCCAAAGGGGCTCTCCTGACACTGTGAGTATAAAGAGAAGGTAACTGGTGTGACAGGCAAGCTCCTCATCCCGGGACACCCCCCAGGGTGCAATTGTCCAGGCAAAGGTGTGGCGTTTGCTGGTCCAACTTGGCCCAGGGACTGATAAACCTGACTGGAGTACACAGCAGAAAAAGAAAGGTTAAGAAAAAGGGCAAAGTAGCAAGATCTTTCTTTAAAGAGAAGAAAGGCAGGCCTCCTCCTCCCCCAGCCTGGCGGTGCGGCTCTGGGGTCCAGCGGGTGTTCGGTTGCCTTGCAGCTGCCGTTCGCCCGGGTCTAAGGTTGCAGTGCAGGACTCTGTTCACCTGACACTATTGAGAAGCAGAGCAAGTGAAACAGTGGCTTATCACAAGGCACCGGAGGTCTCTGTTTCTGGCTGGGTTCTACCATGCACTTGGCATTCAGAAAGCGCTTGTCGATGGACTGCCAAAATGCCAGATTTTTTTTTTTTTTCAGTCCAAGGTAGGGTCAGATTTTCTCTCCATCCACCCTTCTCTCCCTCCCCCAAGGTAGTAATCGCATCACAGGGAAACCTGAGCTCGCTTGTTTTTTGCCGCCAGCTCCTATTTGCCTGGAAAATACATTTGCTGGCGAGGACTCCGGGAGGAGCTACATCCTGATTTATTGCTCTTTCCCTGAGAAGTTTTTGCTTCTGAGAATTCTATTGTGTCAGAACTGGGATGGGATTTAAGTCTTGCTCTAAAGGGACTGAGTCTTGGTAATGGGATTAATAAAGGGTATATTCTGGCCCCGCCAAGCATGTGATGTGGCAATTTGTTAAAGAGAACAGAGAAGGAGGGATCACTGTTAAGTTGCTTTGCTTGCAGACCTTTAACTACTACCCTGATCAGGATGATGGGCCAACTTTGAGGTTCCAGGCTGTCTCATGGGTCTTCCCTGGAGCTCTGGGGCACACCTCCATCTCCTAATTCCCCCACCCCCACCTCTCAGTCACACACACACACACACACACACACACACACACACTGGCAAGATGTCCTTGACAAAGGGGAAGAAGGGAAATACGCGTGTTTTGTCTTCAGCAGCAAGCATCCTTAGTGCTCTGTGGATGTGTGTTAAATGGGTGAGCTGGGATTTGGGAGAGTTGGTGTTGGGGATGGTGGAAATGGGAGCAAAGAGCTGAGAGAGAGAGAGAGAGAGAATGGTGGTCCACAGTGGGGAAGCAAAGCTGGTGTCACCACCTCCTTTGTTTTCTCTGCCACCACAACCCTTTACAGTTCTGGTTTGCGAAATGCAGATAGGCTGCGTAGCACACTCGTCCAGAGATGAAATGATTCCTCACTGTCCAATAATTTGGAACAAAGAGAGGCCCGACGGGGCTGCCCCGCCAAGCCCGGGCAAGAGGCGCAGGCGCCCAGCTGAAGCCCTGAGTCCGCTGGACTCTCGGTTTTGTTACCTATTATCATAGCGTAGAATGTCAAGTATGCGGAAGGAAGGAGGGAAAAACAACTCAAGAAAGCAATCACGTGAGGGGCAGTGGGGAACCTCCTACGTGACTGTTAGCACGGGTCCTGGTGAGGCTTTATCTAAAGGGCTGCAGGGGGTGGGGGAACTGACCCCTGCAGGCCTAGCGATCTCTTCCACCACCATTGCTGTTTCCAGCATGTGCTGTTTTCTGCACCGACCCATGGCGGGAATAATTGGCTGTTGCCACGGGCTTGAAACTGTTGCCATTTCCGCGCCTTCCTGTTCTTGATTCTTTTACCCACGGAGGTCCTGCTTTCCCACATGTCCCCCCTTTGGCTTACGTAAGTTCAGACTGGAAGGGCAGGTTAGGAGGAGGGGTGGTTCGGGGACTGGCTGGTAGTGAGACTGCCGCGGAGGGTCATCCTGGCTTCGGCGCGAGACTTCTATGAAACATGTGCCCAAGGGTCTTCAGCACTGTGAGAAAACACTAAAGACCTCTGAGAATCCATATTCGGAGGTCTAGTCCTGAAAACCAGTTTGGAAGGTTGAGCCAGTGAGCCAATTGGCAAGGGACAAGCGTGGCATTTTGTGCCTCTTCACCTGATCCAACTGTTTGTTGAAGATAGAGAATGTCCAGACCCAAAGGAGAATGGAGTGCTCTATGGAGAAGCTGTCGGACAGCCTGCCGAAGGGGGGAGATACTGAGGGGGACAGGAGTGCTCCACATGGAGCCATATCTCACCTCATGGCTGACAGGGCTGCGGGGCCAAAGGGCTTATTGGTGCTCCCCCGGCCAAGAGACCACCGCTGCCAACCGCATCCAAGTGTTGGAGGATTTCCTGATTCATTACAGTCTGAGTGATCACCTCAAAGGTTGCATTTGGGGGGTAACCCTTCATCGGATGGGCTGTTCGAATAGAATGGGAAAGAGCGACTTCGGCTCTAGCAGCGGTAGTAGCTGGGCAGAACATGCATCTACAATGCATCTATAATGCACGTTCTGAGGAGCAGGAGAAATCTTCCGCCCCTAGTGCAGGGTGGAGCGTTAGTTACCTGTTCCAAGGCAGAATCTCCACCGCAAGTCCTAGTTAGTTTGACCAGAATCCTTGCCTCAGCCCTCAGAGCACAAGAATATGAGTGATGTTTAGTTGGGTCACATTCAGATGTGCAATACAGGGAGTGAGCCACGTGAAATTCACAGCTAGTGCTACATTAAAGTTTTTCATGCGGGGAGAAGGAGAAGATGAAGAATTTATCTGAAAGATAAAAGGCTCATGGGAGGATATCCCAAGTATGTAGGGCCGAGAGGTGCAAACCGTAATCTGCTCAGTGGTGTCATTGGCAACCCAAGTAATCTTTCCACTCTCGGTCTTAGATATTCTCCCTGATGCACTTTGTGAGGAAAAAAAATAATTGCCAGGTGCCGGATATAATTTTTTTTAAACAATGACCAGTGGAAGTACTGCTGCTGGACACGCAACAGGGACCCCGCCAGTCCCAGGTTCCAGGACGGGGACTATCCAAGATAGTCAGAAGGGAGGCTGTGATGCCATGTGACGTCAGAATTTTTTGAACCAGGAGACCCACTGGGTCCCAATTTTCTAGCATTCATCCCTCAAAGAGCGGATTTTTAGTAAAGTTTGTCGATCTACAGGTGCCCCAACTCCAGTCAAGGCCTTCTCCAGTTGGTACCTAAGGGTGAGAACAAACAGGGATGTTAGGCTTAGGGTCCCTTTATTTCCAATTTGATTTTACCCCCGGCCCAGCAGTTCTGATGAATATTTGATATTTTACTGTCCTTATCCGATCCGTCCCTGTGAAGATGTGGTTCGTATACTATTGTGGTTGAAAAGGAAGACGGTCGTTACTGGCTGCCGTGTGCACGACCGCACCAAAAGGTAACTTCACTGAGGAAGGACCAATCCTGAATGAGTCTGCGCCATCCACTGTGATACCCACGTCTGCTGCAGAATTTTCCGCAGTCCTGAAGGGGGCAAAATAGGGGAAGCCAGTTTTCCCCTGTGCAGGTGGTATCATTGGTGGAAGTGGAAGGTTTAGGGTACCCCCAGGAAAGGAGGTCAGAGACTAGGGGAGATTCAAGATGGTATGTCCAATAGGTGTGATTTCCCATGGAGTTAAGGAGGAAGCCAAAGTGTCCCCATAACATAAACACAGATACCTTAGAGGCTTTGGAATTACTGGTTAAAATTTGATTCATTAGGGGCACCTGGGTGGCTCAGTGGGTTAAAGCCGCTGCCTTCGGCTCAGGTCATGGTCTCGGGGTCCTGGGATCGAGCCCCGCATCGGGCTCTCTGCTCAGTGGGGAGCCTGCTTCCCCCTCTCTCTGCCTGCCTCTCTGCCTACTTGTGATCTCTCTGTCAAATAAATAAATAAAATCTTAAAAAAAAAAAATTTGATTCATTAATTAGTTTGGGTTTTTTTTGTCCATATTGAGTATGCTGATTTAGCTTTTTCTATTGGTGATTTTTGGGTCCCCTTCTGATCTCTATCTTCACTGAGCCTAGCTTTCCCAGGTCAGATTGAAGATCTCACAATTAGCTGTTGCCCATCTTATTTTATGTTGATTGATTCTACTTTTTGTTATAAATGAGTGAAAAGTGTATATTTATGTTCTAGCTAATTCTCTTTTTTTTTTTAAGAAAAGATTTTATTTATTTGACAGAGAGAGAGAGAAAGAGAGAAAGCATGCACAAGCAGGGGAAGCAGCGGAGAGAGGGGGGAGAAGACCCCCCCTCCCCCCACTGAGCAGAGAGTCCGATGCTGGGCTCGAAGCCAAGACCCCAGGATCATGACCAGAGTTGAAGGCAGAAGGCAGATGCCCAACCCACTGAGCCACCCAGGTGTTGTGTTCTAGCTAAGTCTTGACATGGTGCGGGATGGCTCTACTGGCTGGAATTAGTCTCTCACATTGTTACCATGGTTCTCATCGCTTACATATTTCTGTGCTCTCTTTTGGCAGAACAGAGTATTATCATGGCCCATTTCATCTCCAGCTTTATTGCTTCCCATGACACTTTAGGCATCATAAGTTCCAGCCAGATGGACTTCCCACTGAATTTTGCTTTAATTTCTTTATTCTTTCCCAACTTGAGGGGTTTTGCTTATGTTAAATTTTACCGATCTCTTTAGGTCTCAGTGAAGATGTTCCTGAATCTTCCAATCAGGGGTAAACTTTTTAATATCTTTAAAGGTACAGATACTATGTTACCTTGTTATGTACTATGATGTATTATGTATTTATTATATATGTACACTGTGATATGTATACATATTATATAGACAAACTTGTCTTATTTTCCACATTTATCTTAAAATTCCTTGAAGGCAGGGTTTGTGTCATATTTATAATTATGTTATCTGCAATTACTTAAAAAGCCAACTTGAATTCCTCTTTGAAGCCTTATCACATAGGCTGGCGGAATGATCAGTCTCATTCCTATTGCTTCCTCTGCTATCACTGTTACCAAAGGTGTTACCATTAGGATGTCTTTATCCCACGTGGAATGGTCCTTCCACTTTTCTGAGTCTATGTCACATCTATGCCACAGTTGGGATGTGGGGACCTTAGGCACTGGGGGTTCCCAGGCCTGGGTTTCTTGGTAATTCATAAAGCCCAAACTCTGAGGTCTTTGTCAACTTCCAGCTGTACGCCCCTGAGATGGACCTAGGCCCCCACTCCTCTTCCCCTGAGATGGACCTAGGCCCCCACTCCTCTTCTCATAGTAATTTCATGCTCTTTTTTCTGTTCTGTCCATTCAGGATACTTAAAATAAGCTCTTCAGTAATTTTTTCCAAAAGGCAAAAAAAGAAAGAAAGAAAGAAAGCCATCTTTTTAGATGGCTTCTGAGTTCTCAGCAAAATTCTCTGTATCAAGGAAATCCTATAAGCCTGGCTACCTGCTGGGAATAGTAAGGGAAGGGAAAAAATAAAAAAGGATAAAAATGAATTAATATTTTTTGGGAAAATCCCTTCCACAAGCAAAAGGCTAAAAGACTAGTGATGAGATCTGAACCTTTATAAAAACAAAGGACATGTCTGAATCAGGACTGTAGTCGGCTGTTCAACAGGCTCTACTCAGGAGACCAGACCACTCGAATCAATGGGAAACAGGAGGAAATTAATACTAGCATGTGAGCTGCTGGGGATTTGGCAATTAGCAATAGCTAGACGGGTCAACAGGAAGAGAAGCATCAGGAAGGCTTGGCAGAAGGTGGAGGGCACTGGGACTAGGGGTTAGGACACTGGCTGTCTGGAGGACTCATGGGACCCAGGTCAGACGTCTGCTCCGGAGGGATGAGCATTGGGTCAGGCATCACAATGGAGTATTCAACAAGAAACACAATGACCTACTCACCAGAAAGGGATCCAAGGTTAACTGTGTCCCAAAGCAAGGCTGAACTCCTGCTGGTTTGCTGAGTCACTGAGCTACTTGATTATGATTCCAGAATCCTCTAATAGGGGGGAGGAAGATGGGTTCCCAAGCTGGGGGTGGGGCTAAACTCCAGCCTACTGCAGAGATCTGAGTTGCCTGAGGGATGGAAGAGAAGAGTGAGTTAGGCAAGCTATTAAACCAGAGTTTTGATGCACAGTGTTTGAAAAGGACACCGGCATAAATACTAGTTTTCACACACTTCTCTACACATGGATACTGTCAACACTTAACTTTGAGCATGTTGACCAAAATAAAAATGGCCTGCTTTTTTTTTCAAATACTAACCATTGTCTGAAATTTCCCACCCTGTTTATTTTTAAAAAAGATTTTATTTATTCATTTGAGAGAGAGAAATAGAGCATGATCAGGGAGGAGAGGAAGAAGCAGGCTCCCCACCGAGCAGGGAGCCAGACATGGGACTTGATCCCAGAACCCTGGGATCATGACCTGAGCTGAAGGCAGACGCTTAACTGACTGAGTCACCCAGGTGCCCCTGGCCTGCTTTTTAAGAATCACCATTTATATTTCCTTCTCAAAAGCTAAATTGCCACAGTCCAAGGTAGAGAATGTGTCATATGTTGAAAAATATTAGTGACAGTATTGTTCTGATAACGACTTAGTGAAGTCTTAAGAACGAATAGCATTTTCTGGGAGGGTTAGCAAGCACGTTGTGGGTGATTGCCAGTTTGTGAGCCATTAGTCAGGAAACACTTGTGTTAGGGTAACTCTTCAGCTGGGCAACAGCCGTAACTGTTGCAGTGAAAGCACTTGGACATTATTCAGTGACTTCATAAGCAAGTAGATCCAATCTCTTTCCACTTTAATCTGTACCACATTCTGCAACCACAGAAAGTTTTCTTAAACTATTAGTTAAATACATTCTTCCTCTTGCTTTAAAACTTCCAGTAGATCCTTAATATGATTCATGTCAAGTCCAAAGCCTTCTTGTCAAAGATCTCCACAACTTGAACTCCCTCCCCCAATTCAGCCTTCTCTCGATGCTCCCTGCATAGTGTTGGCCTTAATCTGTTCTGGGAATATGTCAGCCTAATCATTCAAATCTGTCTTCTACTTCTGTTCATACTGTTCAAGACATTGGAGTAAACTCCTTCGGTTTTTGTATGGATACTCAGCTCCTGCTATTTTTATAGATCAAGCTCTTTTTTCATTTTCTCCATGAAACCCTTTCAAAGAATTTTCTCCCTCTTTCTGCTCTCAATATTACAGAAACCAGTGGTCATCTACCTAACATCTGTTCTTCCTATCTTTTTCTTTTATAGATTCCCAATCAAAATAAATTTTTTTCTCAGCAGCTCTTTTGGAGCAAGAAGTGATTATATTCTTGCCAATCAGACAGGAAAGAATTTCTAGAATTTCGTGATATAGATATAACATCACCTTTTTCTTCTGGGTGCTTCTTTCCTCATCCCCCCCATTTTATTGAAAAAGAATTGATACATAATTGATATATCACATCTTGCAAGTAGGTGTACAATGTGATAATTACATATATGTATTGCAGAATGATTATCACATAAGGTTACTTAACACATCCATCACCTCACGTAATTATCCGTGTGTGTGTGTGTGTGTGTGTGTGTGTAATGAGAACAATTAAGATCTACTTTCTTAGCAACTTTCAAGTATACAGTATAATCAGACTATAAACACCATGCTATACATTAAATCCCCAGTGCTTATTCATTTTATGACTGGAAGTCTGTTTCTTTGGCAAACATCTCCCCATTTCCCTACCCCAACCTCACCCCCGGGCTACCACCAATCAATTCTCTGTTTCTGTGTGTTTGGCTTTTTTAGATTCCATATGTAAGTAATACCATACAGTATATTTCTTTCTCTTTCTGACTTATTTCACTTAACATAACGTCATCAAGCTTCATCCATGTTGTTGCACATGATAGAATTTACTTCTTTCTCATGGATGAATAGTACTCCCTTGTACAAATACATGCACACCACATTTTCTCTGTTCATTCTGTTGATGCACAGACACTTAGGTTGTTTCCATGTCTCGGGTATTGGGACTAATGTGGCAATGTGCATATCTCTTCGAGATGGTAATTTCATTTTCTCCAGTATACCTAGGGTTGGAATTGCTGAATCATATGGTAGTTCTGTTTTTAATTATTTGAGGAACCCCCATACTGTTTTCCATAATGATTCTACCAATTTACATTCCTATCAATAGTGCACCAGTGTTCCCTCTTCTCCATATCCTTATCAGCACTTATCTCTTTTTCATAATAGCCATTTAGACCGGGTTGAGGTGATATCTCAGTATAGTTTTGATTTGCATTTCCCTGATGATGAGTGATGTTGAGCATCTTTTCATGCATCTGTTGGCTATTTGTATGCTTTCTTTGGAAAAATGTCTATTCAAGTTCTTTACCCAATTTTTAATCAAATTATTATTTTGCTATTGAGTTGTATGGATAATCTTGGTTCCCTTGTAAAATATTAGCTGTATATGCATAGGTTTATTTCTAGGCTCTCCATTCTGTTTCATTGATCTATATGTCAGTCTTTTTATAACTTTGAAGTATAGTTTGAAATCAGGAAGTGTGATACCTCCAGCTCTGTTCTTAGGATTACTTTGGTTGTGTAGGGGTCTTCTGTGGTTCCAAACAAATTTTAGAATTGTTTTTTGTATTTCTGTGAAAAATGCCATTGGATTTCAATAAAGATTGCATTGAATCTATACATGGTTTTGGATAGAATGAATATTTTAATATTATTAATATTCTTTTGATTCATAAGCATGGGAAATCTTTCCATTTATATGTGTCTTCTATTTCTTTCATCAAGATTTTATAGTTTTCAGTGTACAAAGACCAGTACCTCCTTGGTTAAATTTATTCCTAACCATTTTATTGTTTTTGATGCTGTTGTAAATGGAATTGTTTTTCTTAATTCTTTCAGATAGTTCAGTGTTACTGTATAGAAATACAACTGATTTTGTATATTGACTTTATACCCTGCAACTGAATTCACTTATTAGTTCTAAAGGGTTTTTTTCAGCTTTATTGAAGTATAAATGACAAATTATAAGATATTTAAAGTGTGTATCATGACTTGATATATGTATACATAGGATGTATAATATATGTACAATGTGAAAGGATTCCTCCATTCTAACCATTCTTTCTTTCTTCCTTTCCTTCTCTCCTTCCCTTCCTTCTTTCCCTTCTTCTCTCCTTTTCTTCCTTCTTGATGAGAACATTTAAGTTCTAATCTCTTAGAAAATTTCATTTATACAATACAATGTTATAGCTGTAGTCACCAGGTTGTATATTAGATCCTCAGACCTTATTCATATTACAGCTTGTCGCCTTTTACCAACACCTCCCTATTTTCCTTACCCCCAGTTCCTTGGCCACCACTTTTCCACTTTAACAGATTTTTATTGTAGAGTCTTTTATTTTATTATTTTTTTAATGGTAGAGTCTTTAGAATTTTCATTCATAAGATCATGTTAGCTGCAGACAGAAAATTTTGCTTTTTTCTTTCTGATTTGGATGCCTTTTATTTATTTTTCTTACTTAATTGCTCTGGCCAAAACTTCCAATACTATGTTGAAAAGCAGTAATAAGAAAGAGCACCCTTGTCTCATTCCTCATCTTAAAGAAAAAGTTTGCAACCTTTCACCATTGAGTATGACGTTGGCTGTGGTTTGTTATATATGGCTTTTATTACATTCCTTCTGGACTCAGTTTGTTAAGAGTTTTATTGTGAAAAGATGTTGTATTTTGCCACACACTTTTTTCTGCATCTTGATATAATCCTATGAGTTTTATCTCTTTTGTCTTTCTAGAACTTGGACTAGAAGTTGCAGATGAGGCAGTTATCTTTTGTTTATAAAATGGTCAAAGGAGGGGTGCCTGGGTGGCTCACTCGTTAAGCGTCTGCCTTTGGCTCGGGTGATGATCCCAGAGTCCTGGGATCGAGTCCCGCATCAGGCTCCTTGCTCGGCAGGAAGCCTGCTTCTCCTGCTACCATTCCCTCTGCTTGTGTTCCCTCTCTTGCTGTGTTTCTCTCTGTCAAATAAACAAAACCTTTAAAAAAATTAAAAAAAAAAATGATCAAAGGAATGAAAGCTAAATGCTAAGGATGGCAGAGCTTAAAGAGAGAAGTAGATTGGGATACTGATAACATCATGGGGCCACTGCACCAGCTGTGCACTGCCTATCTGTAGCCATATATTTCTTTCTTTTTTTTTTTTAAGATTTTATTTATTTATTTGACACAGAGAGAGATCTCCAGTAGGCAGAGAGGCAGGCAGAGAGAGGGGGAAGCAGGCTCCCCAGTGAGCAGAGAGCCCGATGCGGGGCTCCATCCCAGGACCCTGAGATCATGACCTGAGCCGAAGGGAGAGGCTTTAGCCCACTGAGCCACCCAGGTGCCCGTATTTGTTTTCTTGTATAAGAAAAATAATCCCCTTTCTAGGTAATTCAGTTAGTGATTGATATGTGCAGATTAGTAGAACACCTGCCTAAAACCCTCATATACTTAAATTCAATATGCCATTAATCAATTACTCTTTTATTTTTCATCTTTATTATTCTTTTCTCTCCAGTTAGTTATCTCCTTGTGGATGGGTATGATCTTATATGTCTTTATCAATATTTCATCACTAAAATTTTTTTTCTTAAAGATTTTTTTTTTTTTTTTGGTGAGGGAAAGAGACAAAGAGTGAGAAAGAGAGAAGGGGGAGAGGCAGAGGGAGAGAGAGAATCCTCAGGCAGACTCCCCGTCAAGTAGGGAGCCCGACAGGGACCTTGATCCCAGGACACTGAGATCATGACCTGAGCCCAAATCAAGAGTCAGCCACTTAACTGACTAAGCCAGCCAGGCACCCCTTTCATTTCTATTCTTAGACACTGTTAGAAGTATCTGGTAAATAAGGGCAACTAATGTGCAAACATTGATTGCGTCAATCTGCCAATAACTATATAATAATGTAAACTATGCATCCAGCATAATAGAGACTGTAGAAGCTGGAGGAGTTTGTGTTTTGAAGTAGTTTTATTGTGATACTAGGAATCAGGTATTTGCTTATAGGTTTTTAATGTATTTGTTTTAAGAATGATCATTAAGAGTCGTTTCGGTTACATTTCAGCATTTAATTTCATTTTATTTTGCCAAGAAAATACTTGTACTTTCAGCAGGCAGTGTTAAAATAGATATAATAACTAGGTAGTGATAGATAGAGTCAGGCAACCTTATAGGACCCATTTAAACTAGTGTAATATTTATTGTGGGATGAATGATATAATACCATGAAGGATATTCTTGTAATGCATTTCCAATGCAACTTAGAAATTTTCTTTTTTTAATGGTGGAAGAGGCCAAGAAGTCAATTTAGGAAGTCAAAAGCTGAAACACCTGGGTGTTGGATGGATTATTTATATGAAGTTAAATTCACTAAGAATGATGAAAATAAGTGATAGGAAAACAGCCAGCCAGGTACTAAAGTTACTGATGAATGCAATCAAGAGGTAAATGACAACAAAAAGGGGAGTCAGTAAGAGATATTGTCAGATTATTATGCATTGGTACCAATTATTGCTATTAAAATATTCAATATTTTTATTGCTATTTTGATTTTTATCACCCAAATTATTTAGAAAAGTAATTTCAAATTTCTAAACCAGTGGTTTTCTTTTATTTGGTCTTTGTTTTTCACTTTGAATTTCATTACATTTTGGATATATAACATTGCCTACTAAGTTCCGTTTTGTAGAAAGTATTGATGATTTCTTTGTGGCCTAATATCTGGTCAGTTTTTGTCAGGGTTCCCATTGCTGTTTTGTAAAGAATGTACATTTTTGGTTTGGGGGTTTGGAGTTTGATATGTAGCTCTTGAGTTTATCTTATTAATTATATTATTCAGGTGATGATTAAATCAAATCCATAGTTTAACTCCTTTTGTGTTAACCCAGAATACTCTGTGCATGCTGTTATATAAATAGCTTGTTGTGTTAAAGAGAATTTGAAATGTTAGAGAATTTGAGAAATTAACCCTATGATTCCAACTTTAAAAGATGGATGCTAGATGTGTTATTTTAAGCTGAAAGTTGTTCAGAAAATATGCCTGAATTCTAAGACTATTGAATCAATTATTTATTTATTTATTACATCTTGGGTAAATAGTGTATATTTATTACCTGCATAGTTTGGAGGTTTTTTTTTTTTTAATTTTGAAAAGATAAGTTTTATTTTCTTGACTAACTTGACTATTGAAATATTTAAAAGAATTTGAGGGGCATGTGGATGGCTTAGTCGGTTAAGCTTCCAACCGTTGATTTTGGCTCAGGTTACGATCTCAAGGTGGTGAGATTGAGCCCCATGGCGGGCTTTGCTCGGGGCATGGAGCCTGCTTAAGATTCTCTCTCTCCCTCTCTGCCCCTCCCCTGTTCGTGTGCATGCTCTCTACCTCTCTCTTTAAAAAGTAAATAAATATAAAAAAGTAAATAAATAAAAGAATTTGAGAAAAACTAAAAATAGTTGTATACATGATAGAAAGGATTTGTCTAGAAATGCCGTGTACCTGCCTGATCAAGGACTTACAAGAAAAGAAAATCTGCTAATTTGAAATGCAGTTTACAATGCTTAGGGAACTGAATTAAGTCCATGAATTAAGTGAATTAAGTAGAATTTGGTATATTCTACATTATTTGACCAAACGTTACTTAAAGATTTTCCTGAAAATTATCATTCTTATTTTACATAAAATGTAACTGGATTTTTAGATACAATAAAAGAATCATTCAAGTAGATTTAAAACCTTCAGGACAATTTTGGTTTTAAATTGGGAAATTTATTATATTGAATATTTAAATCCCCTGTAATTCTTTTTTTTTTTTTTTTTTTTTTAAGATTTTATTTAGAGAGGAAGCACAAGCCTAGGAGAGAGGCAGAGGGAGAGAGAGAAGCAGACTTCCTGCTGAGCAGGGAGCCCTATGAGGGGCTGTATCCCAGGACCCTAGGATCATGACCTGAGCCAAAGGCAGACCCTCAACTGACTGAGCCACCCAGGTGCCCCAAATCCCCTGTAATTGTAAATATTACTTTCTGTGTACAAAAGCCCTCTTTGAGCATCAGAAAACTGAAAGTAATGGAAATCGATATTTTAATCAAAAGTCCCCAAAGGTGGAAGGTCAGTTGGGTATGGCTTTGTAAACAAGGGAACAGAAGAAATCTCAGAGACTTCAGGGGAAAATGGTAGTATGAGCACAAGTGTCATAGAATTCTCCCATCCTCACCTGAAATGACCAAAGGAATAAAAGAATAAAGAAAATAGTCATAAAATTTTAATCTTAAAAAACTATTTTATTTATTTATATGTTTGAGAGTGAGAGAAAGAGCATGAGTTGGGGGAGTGGCAGGGGGAGAGGAAGAAGCAGACCCCCTGCTAAGCAAGGAGCCTGCTGGGAGCCTGATTTGGGGCTTGATCCCAGGACCCTGAGATCAGGATCTGAGCTGAAGGCAGACACTTAACTGACTGAGCCACCCAGGTGCCCTAGATATACATAAAATTTGAAAGAAGACTGTATCTTATGAACTTTCATGAATTTTTGCTCCGTCCATTGTAGATGGGACCAAATTAAAAGAAGATATTAAGGGGTTATAACTGTCCCTTTAAAGAAGGTAGGATGGTTTCACAAAGTAAATGGCAGATACCCTGGAAAAATGCCGTCAACCTTCCCTAATTTTGAGAGTCTAGTCTGGGAGCAAAGGAGGGGGCCCTGTAATGGGTCAGGGGGATATTTCATTTAGGTCTCCTTCACCATCGCAGATTAACAGTTTGGAAGCAGAATGTCCAACGGCAAGGGTAGGCACACTAGGCAGGAAGAAGTGTGCTTCACCATGGCTCCTTCCGGGAGGATCCCAGACAAGAGCTCATCATGTGGCAGGATTATTCCAAATAATGCAAATAGATGGGCATATGCTACAGGGAGAAGAGTGAAGGAAATAGTCGAATAGAAGGGTTTTTAGATTTGGTAATAAAAGCTTGAGTTGGGTACCAGCTCAGAGTCATAGGGAAAGGGCCAGGCTCTACTCTTGTCTTGAGTTCTTTTTCCTGCTGAGACTTTTCACAGTGAAAATTAAGGCCTAGCAATTACTCCTTCCTTCTGTGGTTGCATTAGGGATACCCACATCCTATCTCATTGGAGTTCTAGACTACAGACTTATGGGAAGTGGGTGGGAGGGAATCTGGTCCATAGCAGACCCTCTGGCTGTCTGTAGCATCTGTGTTATTCAGTGCAGAACTGAGGACCTTAGAAGGGGGTCTAGGCCTGGTTTCTTCGCACTCAGTTTGTCAGAGTAAGGGAGCTTGCTGGGTATAAAGCATACAGCAGATATGTACCTACTTCAGTACGTGCACTACTTTAATGGATGTAACCTGTGCAGTGGGTGTGAGTACGTAGGCATCTGGGCCAAGGAGGTTTGTGGAGGGGCTGAGCTGTACAGGGGTGATGATGGTTGATGTTTGTAATGACCGATGACAAGTTGTCTGTCTGTGAAACGGATATATGTCCGATTCATCCGTTTTCAGTCTTAGTGATGCCAGTTTACTCCTGCACTGAGTTATAAGAGAATAACCGTTATTATCTTCTGATTATGCTTATTACCACGTCCTGCTTATTTTCAGGGAAAACAATTCATAGGCATTTTATCCCATGTCTTTACTGTGACCATGCAGCCTGGCTAGGAGACATTGGTTCGATGCAACGGTCTCTGAAGTTGTTATTTGGTCTCTGGTATTTTTACTTCTTAGGTCTAAAGATCAGGTGGCAACTAAGGGATCTATACATGTAAAAATCATAACTAAGTGATCAAGGATCTACTCTGTGTCTGCTTTAAAGTATCAGTGTGGTTTAGTGGGGAGGAGCAAGGGCCCAGGGTCTTTACCACTGACTAGGGTGTGATTTTGCATAGGTTACTCAATTTCTCCAAGTCTGTTTTCTCATCCGGAAGTACAGTAACACTATAAATTGTAAGAATTAAATTATTAAGTGAGACAGCATAAACCCTCTAATGTAGTACCTGAAACATAAAAGGTACTCAGTGAACACCATCTATTCCTTAACTAAAGCTTATAATTTATTCCGGATGATAGTAAAAACTCTTGACTTGTTGATTTTCAACTATGTAGAGACCCCAAAACTCAGCTGTAAAGTTCAGAGAGAGAATAATTCCAAGACATCTGAAAACTCTTCTATTTTAATGCCATTCCTCAGTGCCAGTATATTTGAGTACCGATTTGCATTTTAGGGCTTAAGGTGGGATATCTCAAAGGACAATGACACGCATTGCTTTTTTAGGAGATTGACTTTCACTGCATTATTTTCTACTAGCTAGAAGTTATGCCAGGCATCTTGCTATGTTCTACCTGCAGATGAGCAGTGAATACTAGGGAAGGAGGGTGGGAGATAAAGGATGAGGGAGAAATCAGGATGAGAAAAGTGAGAGCAACAAGAAACACTTTCTGTTTTCAGTTGTGTTTGCTCATTTACATTTGCCACGTGTCTGAGAAGGTGGCCTGGATAACTGACTTCTTGACATGCACAATTGAGTAGAGTCCTGGAGTTTAGTGAGCGTGGAGCCGTCAGCAGACACTGCCAGCTCCTTCAGCTGCACGGTAATTAGCGTATGTGATGTGAAGACTGGGGGGGTTGGAGGAGATGGGCGCAGGAGGTTGGTGGAAGATTGTGCGGTGTTGTAGTTTGAGAATTGATTTTGAAAACAACCCAGTGATTGTTTGTCTCTGCATTCAACAAATTTCTTATACCCGTGTTAATGTCAGACTCCCTGGGTAGTTCATAAGTTCCCTGGAGGCAGATACTGTACCCTCTTTCTCTTCATATGCCCATCCCCTAGCAGAGAAACTCCATCAATATTTGCTGGATAAATGAGTAAATAAAGGAATAGTCATAAAGTAAAGTAGCCTGAAGTTACTGAGCTGAATGTGTCCAGCAGTCCTGAAAAATCAAAACCGTAACTTCAGCAAAATATTTTAAGAGGTCAACTCTGTCTATTTACATGTGGGAAGAAATGTCACTATCACAAAGCAGAGACCCACAGTCTTAATTTAGTAAACAATGTGCATATGCATGTGTGTGTATTTAAAAAATTAAGCTAGTTAGCTACCTGTGGAAATTGGGATGTGTCATAAAAATTTGATTTGTATTGTTTTCTTGATTGAATCTTGGCTGGTACACCATTGTTCTTGAAAAAAGAAAAGATTTGGCCTTTGAAGATCAAATGCTTACGTGAAAAAAGATGGCCAGAACTCAGTGGTGACTGCCGTCTCTGGGTGGCACATACATAATCTGTAATTCCTCACAGTCCCCACCTACTCACTTTACTCGTTTATGTTCCCTGCTTGATCCTGAATAGTGGCTTGAGTTTGTGACCTCTGCACCAGATGAGGCCTGGGTAGAAAGGGGCACACGAGGAAGAAGGGGATACCTTCTGTTCTTCCAAAAATATTATGAGAAGTCTGATTGGACCTGATGGGGAGCTGTTGTGCTTGGAGTTGGGGAGAATGCGCACCTGCAGAGCAGCTGCATTGGCGGGCAAAGCTCATGCTGGGGTTCGTGCAATGAGACATGGGGGGAAAAACAAGGGGAGATTCCAGACTCCATTTCATCAGGCTGCAGAATGATCCTTTGTGGTCAACAAGGATGACTGTCCCAGCAATGAGGGGCTTGCAATGAAAGGACTTGTTTCTGAAGGGGGGAGAGCAGAATGGAGGTAGGCTGAGATTGTACTCAGTCCAAACTACCTCATACAGCTCTCTGGTTCTTAGAAGTCAGCCAATTCAATTTACTTACATTTGGCTTCCACTTTCAAAAATGCATACATTGGATGATACAATCTGTTATATTAGATTTACTGATATTTTATAGTGATGCAGCAAAGAGCAGGCCAAGTATCTTAGACACATGAGATTTATGACCAGTGATTAATCTTGTAAAAATAATGAATTGCCACCGAAAAGGGAAAGAACAGATTCTTTCCCAAACAGGAAAGGAAATCTAACCCACTCATTTGATGGATGAGTATTTAAAAACAAGCAAACAAACAAATAGAAAACATTTGGGAGCCTAAAAAATCTCTTCCTGAACACCCCACCGTCCACATCTTCCAAAACCAACTTGGTGGGTGCCCTTGGCAAACCGAATTGGACCTCTCACCTTAAGAATATTAGCAAATTGCAGTGGGTCTGCTCCAGAGGAAATTCAATATTCTCGTGCTAGGACTTTCCAGCAGGAATACAGCTTCTAGACTTGGCAGGATCTAACTGATACTCACAAACAGGTCCAGTTTGAAAGATGAGGATTCAGATGCAGTGAACAGCATATTTTTCTTCTTATTTTTATGTGTATCTAGCCTTTTGGAAAATAGAATAGCAAAATGTTTCTGAAACTCAGATTCCAATGACTTATAAAAGCCATCTCTTTATCTTTTCTCCAGTTTTTATTTTCTTTTTCTATGATTTGAAAGGAAAGGGGAAAATGAATTTTATTCTTTTTTAGATTTAGAGGAAAAGCAATTTCAAATTTTTGAGAAGGAGGGCTGTATCACAGGTTGGCTCAATCTGTTTGTGTTCATGTCCATTCTGTATTTCTGGTAGCATGCCTGCTCATTATTATCAGCCTTTTGAGTGGAAAACCCATCTTTTCTGAGGTGGTATTACCCTATAGTACATTGCTTTTTTTTAAGATTTATATAAAAATTCAGGCGAGCCTTGCTTCACTGGTTTTTCATGAAAGAAAACATTTCCTTTGCAGATTGGAATTAAAAAATGCAACTATTGGAGTTGTTTTCCTTTTCCTTCCTCTAAAACCAAGAAACATATTTTTCTTTCTGCACCGAGACTATTACTGAACTATCAGATGACCATTTGGGTCCTGAAACCAAGATATTTATAGTCTGTAAATATTTTTATGGTGGTAGTGGTGAAGAAAGGGGTGGTCTTCCCTATACACACAGGCTGCCTTACAATTTTTTTTTAACATTTAAAAGTAAAGTCCATTTTTTCCTGCATGAGAACAAAGCAATCTAAGTCTCTGCAGGGAAGATTCACAGTGATTTTGTTTTATTACACTCTCAGGCATTGTGGATCTGTGATTATACAGATTATGGACCAATTTTTGTAGCTCTCTTTCATGTACCACATAGGTATTGAGAAATTAAAAAGGTTTATAAACATAGACAAAATTATATATATATTTTTTAAGATTTTATTTATTTATTTGACAGAGAGAGAGATCACAAGCAGGCAGAGAGGCAGGCAGAGAGAGAGGGGGAAGCAGGCTCCCCGCTGAGCAGAGACCCCCCAATGCAGGGTTCAATCCCAGGACCCTGAGATCATGACCTGAGCTAAAGGCAGAGGCTTTAACCCACTGAGCCACCCAGGCGCCCCGACAAAATTATATTTCAAACATGGCTTTTTTTTTTTTTTTCTGAATGAGTTTTATCTCAGAGCATATAGTCCTGGAAACAAAGTAACTCAGGAGTTTACTTTAAAAAATATTGCTGTTTGTGCATCAGAGGCAATTTACTGATGTATAAGTCAGCTCTGCCTTGATAACAAATGGTACCTCCATCTCGATAATTTAGAATAACAAAGGTGTCTGAGGATCCCCTGTGGCTCTGCAGCCTGTGATCCTCTTACTCCAGGATCCTGGATAAAGGAGCAGATTATATTTGAAACATGTCATTTTCACACCTAAAGAAAAAGAGGAAGAGATTCTCACCATGGCTCTTAAAGCTTCTGCTTGGATGTTGCATGAGTCAGACATGCTGTCGACAAAAGCAGGTCACGTGGCTAATAATGACATCAGTGCAACAGGGAGGCGTACTTCTTCGAACACAATCACTGCAGTTTCCATGGCAATGGGTAAGATGAATAATTACTCTAAAAGAAAGAGGAAACAAATAACTGAAAATCACAGTACAATCTACCAGGACGATCATGAAGAAGTTCTATAAATCTATGACCAGTCAGTCAAGGATGCCTCCAGAATCCATCCTACTTCCATGATTCAAATCAGGACTCTTCCAGCCCTGAAGAATACATCTGGAGTTCCTTCTTCCTGTTGTTTGGTGTGCACTCAGGATAGTAAAAAAATAAATTGTATTATTTGCGTAAGCAGAGGAAATTTAGAAGAGCCAAAGTTCTAAAAGATAAGCATTATAATATGGCTCACAACCAGAGACTCATACAAATATTGCTCAGTATTCCTGATTTCTTTGACCTTCTCTTATTCTTGTTCTCTTTTTGTCTTCCAACCTCTCTTCTCCCTTTTCCGAAATACATACATTTTATTTATTATATCTCTCACTTTTTCTTTTTCTTTTTTTTTTAAAGATTTTATTTATTTATTTGACAGAGAGAGAGAGAGATCACAAGTAGGCAGAGAGGCAGGCAAAGGAGGCTACCTGCTGAGCAGAGAGCCCGATGCGGGGCTCGATTCCAGGACCTGAGATCATGACCTGAACTGAAGAGAGAGGCTTTAACCCACTGAGCCACCCAGCACTCCTCTCTCACTTTTTCTTAATTTCTCTTCTCTCCTATTCCCTCTTCTCTTTTAATTTCATTAACTCATTCCTTCCGTTAATCAATATTACTTCCTAAATACATCTAGGACACCAAGATAAAACAGATATGGTCCCTACCTCAATTTATGAAATAAGGACATTCTACTAAGTTTGTCCAAGGTACTTTTATGACTCTAAAATCCTATGATTATTTGTTCCCTGGGGTATGGAGATTTGCAGGAGAGATAAAGATATGCAAAGTCAGCTACAATATAAGGTAAAATGTTTTAAGTGCCAGAAAAGGATAATTATTGTGTTATGGAAATTCAGTAGGAGGAGATTACTTTTAGGATGGGTTGGCAATAGATCAGTCTTATTATCTGAATTTTTTTTTTACTGTGTTATGTTAGTCACCATAAAATACATCATTAGTTTTTTGACGCAGTGTTCCAAGATTCATTGTTTATGCACCACACCCAGTGCTCCATGCAATGCATGCCTTCCTTAATACCCACCACCAGGCTCATTTTTAAGTCTTTTCCTCTTTAAAAAATTTCTGTTCCTCTTCATTAACTAATTCTTTTTCTCTCTTTCAGGTGTTTTATTCTTGGTGATTCGACCAGGGCTCTGGACCTAGTTCTTATGTACCAGGATCCTTGTTTGCAAGGTACAGAAACCCAGCTCAAACTGGCTTGAGCAGGAAAAGGGGGTAAAATGGAAATGGAAAAGTGTCAGGCCTATAGGCATAGAATCTAGGTATTTAAAAGATGTCACCTAGGGGCGCCGTGGGTGGCTCAGTTCGTTAAGTGGCTAACTCTTGATTTCAGCTCAGGTTGTGATCTCTGGGTTGTGAGACGGAGCCCTGTGTAGGGCTCTGTGCTTAAGAGTCTCTTCCTAAACCTCCCCTTCTTCTCTACCAACCCCGCTCGCAAGCATTCTCTCTAAAAAAAAGTCATTTAGAATCTGTTTCTTTTCCTTGGCTTTTCTTTTCTTGCTGTTGGCTTTGTTCACAGGCGGGCCCCCTCCTCCTCAGGGCTCTGAGCTAGCCTCACAGACTCAGAGCTACCAGTTTCTCAACCTCAGAAGTTCCAGCAAAAGTTCTTTCATTGGTCTGCCTTGGGAAACAGTAGGGAAATGGAATGTTTCAAATGGTTGGGTGGGGCATCATGTTACCTTCCACTGAAGGTGGGCCCTCCTTCTAAATGGACAGAGCACGTGTGTTACTAAAGAAAGTTTGCTTGCTGTTTGAGAGGAAGACAGAATGGAAAATAGACTTACAAAAACAACAGCTATCTGCTGCATGGTAGAGGTTTAATAATGCATTTTGGTAAAAAGGATGGTGTAGTTATGGATTTTATTCATTATATAGGCATGTGTGGGTACAAAGAGAATCTGTTCTTTTCGCCCCAAAACTTTACTGTCCTTAGCCTTTTCTTTCTATCTTACTCACTATCAATCCTATTCCCTGCAGATATTGTCAAACTTGTTTTTTTCCTTTAACACATTAAAGCATAGCTGTCTTATCATTTGTCTGATAACGCTATTTGGAGTCTTTGTGGATCTCTTTATGTTGTCTGTTGTTTCTTGTTCACAGTGGCTCTTTTGGGTGTATGTGTCTGCTTCTCTTTTATTCTGTGCTGGTTATTGTATTTAAAAAATACATCATTTGTAGGAAAATGTGAATTTAGGATGAGGGTACTTTATTCTCAAGCAAGTTTTGAATTCGCTTCTGCCAGCACCTGAGGGAACTATCAGCCCAGGATCACCTTATTTCAAATTCAGTGCTTGAGTGTCTCTAGACCCCCCAGGTGATATAAATCTGGATGCAAGATGTGATGAGGGGTGGTTTACAGCTGAACAACCCTGAATCTAGGTGTATAGCTGGGGTGCCAGGGTATTGTGAGGAGGGGCTCCTATTTAATTCCTCAATATCTACCTTCTATTTGAATTTCTATTTCTCTTTCCACAAAAAACCTGCCATTTCCGGAGGAAATGGAAATTCACATTTTTATGTTGGGTAAATAGCCTTGGGATGAAAAGTGGGTTTTGTGCTCACTCAACATCCTGGGTTCTTTGGCCTGTTATTCCTCACTATCTTGTTAGCTCTTTGTGGCTGTTGGAAAGATATTTATTATATTCAGCATTTTTTTAGTTGTTTTCTGCAAAAGAGTTGGTTCAAATAATGTAGCCTACCATTGCTGGGACCTGGAAGTCTCTCTGAAAACTCTGGTCTGTGCTTCGTCATTCCTGATTCTTTCTGTTGTGTTCTCTCCCAGTTTTCTGTCCTATTCTTTCATTGTACTTGGCTTGTGGGTAGACTGTGGTTACCAAACCTACATTTCTTGATGTGATGTCATGGATCAATTTCTCATGATCTTGGATGAACATCTTTATTTCTCTGTCTTGCAGTTGATGGTATAAGGTGCTTCTGATTCCTCCCAAATACTGTCATCCTGATGCATTTGGACTCTGGTGTAGTTCTGGAACATCTTTCTTTCCAATTTTAAATTATTTCTACCATCTGAAAGCATGATAAAAATTACAGTGTGATACAGGTGAGGGGTATGAAATACTCAAATAATGTTGCCTGTTTAGAATTGTTTTACATACATGTTTGTATACATACTTCCTTTACTTCCTCTCCTCCTTAGGGAACATTTACTAGTTTTGTTTTTATTCTTAGAATCCCCTTTGATTTGATTCATTCCCCCTTCAATTTTTTCCCTTGGTTTGTTCATTGGTTCTCTTTCTCTACATACATTAACTTAAATTTCATTTTCCCCTCGAGTTTTTCTCTTTGCATTTTTGCCTCCTTACCCTGGCAATCTCTTCTTCTCCTTTGGTTTCAATCATATTCTGTGTTGTACCCAATAATCAAATTTTGTCTCTAGCTCTGGCCTTTGTAAGGTGTTCCAGTTCCGTGTCATCATGGAACACCTGCTTGCTCCACCAGGATGTTGTCCATGTTCTAAAATTCTTCATTTTCAAAATTGTGTTCTTTCTCCTTCAAACTCTTTTTTTGGGATTATATTTTTTGGTAATATTGTTAACATTCACCCAGTTTTCCTAAATAGAGAGTCCAGCATCATCCTTGCCTTCTACCTCTCCCTGTTCCCACATTTAACTGATCAATCCTTCCTTGCCATTTCCACCGACATTGCACTGGTCTGGTTTCATACATAGGTATGTATGTGTATATATGGATGAGACTTGCTTTTTTTGGATTCTGTATTTGCAAATTTGCCTACTCACTAACATTTATTTGTAACCTCAAAATCAATATTCATGGCACTTTCACATTCATGAGTCATCTGAAGTGCATGAGGTTTTCCAGCTGAGGTTGAACAAGATGACACTCTGCCTTCTCATTGCAGCTCCCCCGCTGTGAACAGGTATCTTTTTTGCAGTCTGTTTAGTACCAGATTTTTCATACGTGGGAACTTTTCTGTTGGGAGATTTCACTGTTTCTAATGGGTCCCAAGCACAGAGTTGAGGTGTTGTCTAGTATTCTCCGGCGTAAGGAGGCTATGATGCCTTATGAAGAAAATACATGTGTTAATTAAACCTTTTTCAGGTGTGAGTTATAGTGCTGTTGCTGTGAATTTGATGTTAATGAATTAACAATATATCTTTAAAAATATCTTAAATAAAGTGTCTTTAAGCAGAAACCCACATAAAACAGGGTTGTGTATTGATTGCTTGATAAAATGTGAACAGAGGCTTACAGGAACTGAATACTGTGTTTCTCCTAGGAACAATGGTTTAGTGTTCATGGTAACTTTATAGAACACAATTACCATGAAATCAGCTGTATGTGTAGAAATATATGATACGTAATATAGTCATACGCCATATATGAGGAAATATATATATAATACCTACCTTCTGAATTGGTTTTCCTCCAGTGCCTTTTCAGTATTGCTGAAATAATGATCTTCCTAAGGTAGAATTGATTATGTTACACCTCCTACTTAAAAAAAAAGATCCCCAATTCATACTGATAAAATTTCTTTTTGTTACCTACACCTACAGTCTGTTTGCAATTCACTTTGCCAATTTAAACCCTCATCTTCTGTAACTCTCTCCATACCCCACCCCAGTAGCATACTGGTTTATTAGACAACTATTTCCATTTATGTCTCTTTTCTATCACTTGTGACTCAAATACCCTTTCTTGCTTTCCTGATAAAATCCTATTCAGCCTTCAAAACCAAGATCATATATTAGTCATCTCTCTAAAGCCTTTCTTGACACTCACACAACAGCAGTAATTGCTTTTATATTTATTTCCAATTTATATTTATCACGGTTGCAGAGCAAGTTACAAACAGGGAAAGGGAGAAGGGTAGAATAAACTGTGTGTTGCTGGATTGGAATGGGAGTGTACATAAAGAACTCACTCATGCTGAGAAAAACTAGAAGCTGTGATACTACTGGCATTGCATAAATCCAGCACCCAGACCTTGGTTTCCAGATATAATTCTCCACTAAATAGAACCAGGGCTTTTTGGAGAAAAGGTTCATTGCAGGGCTGGAACAGAGAAAACACAAGATAAGTCTGAAAGTTATGGTTGTGCCTAAAATTGAAAAAATACTTGAAGAATGTTGGAACATGTGAAAAGGACACAGAACCACACTTAAGATTCTTCCACAGGCCAAATCTGGGACAAATTGAAAATCAAAATAAATTTAGTAATACAATATAACCCATTGAACAAAATAAGAATCCATGGGTCCATACTGATATTAATCAATTGACCTGGGAGAGGAGAAAGCTTTTTCTTACGATAGACAAACAACTAAAAATGTTGAAGAAATAATGTGTATAGAAAGTCACCGTCTAGCAATTGTCAGAGTAATAGTTGATTTGGACAAGGACCATTAAGGGATGACAAAAATAGTGAGTGAACATTCAATGAGGGAGAAAATAGCTATATGGTCCCAAAGTGTTTATCACAAATTAATTGTTAATGTCAAAAGGAAAAATAGTGACTTTACCATGGAAGATCCTGATGGAAAATATCTTAGCCAAGTAATGGGTAATGGGACAGATCAGTATCATGTTCCTCTTGATATGATGCCCTAATGAGGCCACAGCATTAATTTCATAGTATTCCTCCTAAAAAGAGCATAAGCTAAATCTAATTATGAGGAAATATCAGACAAATCCAAACTAAGGGATATTTTTAAAAAATTGGCCATTCTTGAAAAATACCTAGACCATGGATGACAAAATGTTTCAGACATTGAACAATGAGGCAGGACAGCTAAATGTGGTATGTGATCCTGGATTCCCTCCTGACCTGGGAAAAGTAGCTATAAAGGGCATGTTAGACAACTAAGAACATTTGCATATATGTGGGCTGTGAGTGAGATAATGATATTATATCAATGTTAGCTTTCCTAATTTTGATAATGTTGAGGTTACGTAAGTGGATGTTCTTGCTCTCAGGAAGTATACAGTGGAGTATTTAGGACTAACAGACCATATTTAAAACTTACTCATCATTGGTCTCAAAAAATACAGATAGCTGTAGAGATAAAGTGAATGATAAAACAAGTGAAATTTAAGTGAAATTTAAACAATTGGTGATACTTAGGGAAAGATATTTGGGGTTTTTTGGAAATTGCATCAAAATAAAAAGTACAAAAATCAAGTAAACACTTTGGGAAGCAAGGACAATCTCTTATTTATTTACTTTTTATTGTTTATCCCTTCCCAGTAATATCTATACAATATAATATATATGATATAATATAAGCACCATAAGGATAGTGATTTTGTCTTCCTTTCTCCCTACTGTATCCTCAGTATCTTTTACAGTGTCAATATAAAGGATTTCAATAATTATTTGTTGAGTGAATAAAAGAATATACGGAGACAAATAACAATAGAACACTTTTATGCCTTTAATTTTGCACTCTCTGGAAACCTTACTAAATCCAAGGTAAAATATTTTCTCTAAAATAGGGAAAAATTCTCAAAGTAGGAGGAATAAAGTCTATTGCCTAACTCCCAAATGTCCCTCTTGGCAGAATATTAGGGAAATTTTCTTTGGGAAATCTGACCAACCCCAGTGAGAATAACTAAATAAGTTATATTTTGATTTCTTTCACGAAATGCCTCAGTCAATTTACTTATGGCCCATTTTTCCTATATAGTAAATCTCAAGTTGACAAGCATCACCCAAATGATGTGTTTTTTTAATTTCTCATTTTAAAATATAAACACATAGCCAAGAATGGTGAGCTATAAAGAAAACCCTTAAAAAAAAAAAAAAAAGATGAAAAAGACCAAAATAAATGCAGAGAAAAGCAACTGGAATAAACAAAGAAAACTTTAAAAAGAGAAAGAGAGTTCTTGTAATTAAAAAAAAAATGAGAAGGGTAATGGAAAATTCTTTATGATGACCTGAAGGATAAAGTTGAGGCTATATTACAGAAAGTAGAGAAAAAATACAGAGAGATGAAAAATAGGAGAGGAAATACAGGAAAATTAAAAGACCATCCAAACGTAAAATATTTGAACAATAGGTATTCAAAAAAACAAAAGAGGGAGCAAATGTGTATGGGGGGACAGAGATCATCCAACAGAATAACCAAAGATCAGTTACAGAACTGAAGGACATGAATTTGCAGGTTTAAACGGCAAATTTAAAGCAAGAATAAAGAAAAAAGATCCACAAGAATACAGAAAAAAGATCCACAACAAAGTACTGACAGTGATACTTTAGAGTTCCAAGCTTCTGGGAAAGGACTACAGACAAGAACATAAAAAAGAATCAGTGATTAGAATGGCTTTGGCCTTGTCAAAGTGGTATTGAAAGGTAAAAGACAGCAGCAGGGTAATGTTTTCAAATTACTAAAGAAAAATAAACTCAATCTAAAATTTTATATTTAGCCAAGTAACCAGTTGTGAGGGTAGACTAGGTAGGGACATTTTAGATACACAAAATCTCAAAAAAATTTCCTCCTATACAAAGTTTTTCTTTTTTTAAAAAAGATTTTATTTATTTGTCAGAGAGAGTGCGAGAACACAGAAGCAGGGGGAGCTGCAGGCAGAGGGGGAAGCAGGCTCCCCACTGAGCAAGGAGCCCAGGACTCCATCCCAGGACCTTAGGGACATGACCTGAGCCCCAGGCAGATGCTTAACCAACTGAGTCACGCAGGACTCCCTACAAAATTTTCAAGAAACTCTTGGAGAATGTCCTTCACCACCATGAAGGCTTAACTAGGAAAGAGGAGGACATGGGACACAGGAAACAGAAAATCCACTAGAGGTGAGAGAGAAAGGAATTCCTAGGAAGATAGTGAGAGGACATCCCAGAACAACAACTGTGTATCCAGCCCCAAGGGTAACTGGTTCAGATGAAGCATGCTAGAGCCCTCAAGAGGAACTTCAAGAAGATGAAACTGGTGGTCTACTTGGTATGAATAAACATATTAAGAGGTGATTAAGGACACCAGGAGAATGTTTGCATTGAATTTCTGGGAAGACACAGAAAACTCTACAGAAGAGAAAACAAGGTAGTGATAATTTCAGAGAAAACAAGAAGTTGCACAGGAAAGTAACCATAGTTAAAAATTACTACACGACATGGATCTGAATCACACCAGTCATAATAATGTGACCACTCGATATCGATCTAACCATGCTTGAAAGATGGGGGGATGGTGTGTAGGGAAGAAACAGGAGAAAAAGAGAATATGGTCTCATTTTTTTTATTGTGGAAAATCAGTAGATAGTATTTATGTTGGCCATGGTTCAGTCAGGAGAACAGATTCACTGGGTGTTATAGGTGGAGTTATTACAGAAGTTAGATCTCACACAATTGTGAGAGAAACTGACGACATAAAGATCTGGAAGGGGAATTGGAGGTTCAGGGGAGTCACTAATGTGTCTGACAAACCAAGCATGCCCACCATAGTGCTATGGCAAAGGGGTATTTGAGGGGAGATCTCTAGAAATCTATTGTCTCTATAGCTGGTTGTCTAGTCGTGGGCCTGGGGCCTCTGGGTCAGCACAGCCACAAGCAGGAGGAAGGGCTATACGCAGGAAAGTGAGTTTCAGGCTGGTACTCACTGTGTATCTCAGCTTCTGTCCATCATCACATCTTACTACAGAAAGACCTTCCGAAAATGTTGACCACTGTTTTATTTCTGTCCCCCACATCTTATGAGATTCCTCTTTTAGCCAGCTCTAACTCAAAATCACTACATGGCAGGGGATTTGGGAAATACTGTTCCCAACTTAACCCCGGTGACAGTACGACACACAAGAGGCCATCCTCTTGACAATCTGGCATCCACTACACACCTCTATTGACCACATTTAACGTCCAGAGAGAGAAGCAAATTTGTATTTCCACAGAAGATGGCACACTTATCCAAACAGAAACACACTGACCTTCTTCCCAAAAGAGCATATACAAAGTCTCACATTTTCCTTCATTCATCTTGGGGTGATCTTCATTCTTTTAGCTAAGTCACACTCACTATTTCATATTTTGTGATTTAATGCTGTGATATAAGGTTGACACAATTTACACGTTAGGTAGCAGAGGAATAAGAGATGACAAAATATTGATATTTGATATTCATATCCTATCAATGAAGAAAGGCTTATTATCTATTTCTGCAACTAGTCATGTGATTGAAGCTGGCATTTATGACTTCATTTTTCCCTAGCACTGAAATAGATAGGCAGCCCAAGAAAGTCCCACTTGATTTATGTAACAGAAAACCTGTCTTACAGAAGACAGAAGGTCTGGCTTACAGAAACGAAACCTGCGTCACCTAATACAGAGTCACAGCCCCTTAACCAATCTCAGCCTTGAGCCAATTCACAGCCCCAGAGCTCCTTGAATGTAGAGGAGGTCAGGTCTCTTGAGCAAGGATCCTTACTGTGAGTCTTTCTCTTTTCCTTCCCCAACAGGACCTGGGGCCATTTACTCAGACGACTATGTTTTGGGGAAGTGGAAATAATCCGATTTCAGGGGACTGACATTAAATTATTAACACCTAAGTGTCAAGAGATAATGATACACTATATGTTAGTTAATTGAACTTAAACGAAATAAAATTTAAAATAAAATAAAATGTCAAGAGAAGGGGCTTATGAAGACAGGCTAATTAATGGCATTTTGGCTTGGGTCCATCTCCCAGTGGGCCAAATGGGTGCACAAATTCACACTATGGATATTTCCTGTTCTGGAATGAATAGTTAGAGCAGACATACTTAACAACTACAAGAACCCCCCATGTTGGTTCCCTGACCTGTGTATCTATTTTTGTATTATCGTGTGTATAATGTATTATTAATTTTAAATTTTCTATATTGTTTCAAAGTTAAAGTGACTTTTAAATGGGGGGGCCCTGGTTGGCTCAGTCGGTTGGTTAAGCATCTGCCTTCTGCTCAGGTCATGATCCTGGGGTTCTGGGATCAAGCCCCACGTAGTTGTAGTTGGGCCCACTTCTCAGTGGGAAGCCTGTTTCTCCCTCTCCCTCTGCCTACTGCTTCCCTTGCTTGTGCTCTCTCTGTCAAAAAAAGGAAGGAAGGAAGGAAGGAAGGAAGGAAGGAAGGAAGGAAGGAAGGAAGGAAGGAAGGAAAAAGAAAGAAAGGAGAAAGAAAGAAAGTCTTAAAAAAATAAAGTGGCTTGTAAAAATGCATATAATACTAGGAAGTAAGTACATTAAATTGAGAAAAACACAGCAAAAGGAAAATAATACTAGAGCAAGAAATGAGCAAGAAATGAGACTAGTACACAAAGTACCTGCCTGTCTTGTACACTGGCTGATGGTAAGCCACAAATTTGTTCTTGAACAGTAACGCAATTCATTATAACTAAGTTAAAGACAAACCAATTGCCTAGGAGAGGCGTATCTATTTTGGATACTTGTTCTGAAAAGAGTTCTGGGAAGGGCATTTCCTGCTCTCAGAGATTACCTGTGCTATTGTTTATCCCAATTAGTATGGCTAATTGAGTGTCAAATAAAACATTCTCTTCATATTTATGAAACAGAGTCTAAGTCTTAAAATAGCTGGGAATCATTTTGTGTCTCTTGTCATTAACCAAGTGTAGTAACACTTCATTCCAGCAACCACATTCACACAGGAAAGAATGGAAATGACACATATTAGTTCAAAAGAGTTCAGAGCACACAAGATTAAATAAAGGAAATAATTGTAAAACGTTAGGTCAAATCTTGAGCTTTCTCTTATGAGCTGGTCTGAGTTGGACTTCCTTTGAAGAGAGCCTCCTGGATCTCTTCCATGAGGATGGAGAACAAGATGAGAAAGAAGCCTTATCACATCAGCCTACAGAAGGGTTCTCAAGTGGCAGAACATAGTCTTAACATTTGGAGAAGTCAAATATTTACACATTTTTCAAATGTTAAATAAGTGATTATGGTGTGGCTTTTAAAAACAACAAATTAGCTTGGATAAGGACTGGTCAGTGACCTTGCTGAAGATCTTTCATATTAATTAATTTAATTATTTCATACACAATATAATAGATGAGCACAGGCTATCACATACAACTAGCAAAATAAATATTCAGCTTCTATTTAACAGGAAAAAAATATAAGCTATCTATACTCATACGATGTCAAAAATGCCATAATTTGTTTTGAGGTAATTAATGGATACATTCCAGACTGGAAGGGCAAATACAATATCAACAGATTTCAACAATGAGTAACAAAATAGTGGGAAACGTTAAATCTGAGAATATGAATATCTGACAGCATAAAAGAAAAGAGAACTCTAAGGCCATTAGCTAATGAAAATGAGAGTCGGAGCCAAAGTCTACCAAATCTGTGAATACAAATGGTTAAGAAAGGTTCAGAAAAATTTAAATCCATTATAATGTAGCCACATTATGCAGTCATAAAATCACTAATCTCTTATGGTTTTTAACATCAAAAAATGTATTAGAAAACTCCCGAATGAAAAATTAAGAAAAATGGCATGGGTAAAAGCTTTTCCAAGTATGACACAAACAGAAGTCTAAATGAGACAACAGAGACAAATTTAACTACATAAAAATATTTTAAAATTTGCAGCACAATAATTATACACATTAAAAACAAAGAAAAATCATGAGGTTGACAAAATATTCGCAACAAAAATCACAATATATATACATACTGTGTGTGTGTGTGTGTGTGTGTGTGTGTGTGTGTGTATGTGCGTTTGTGTGTGTGTATTCTATAAAGCAATAGTAAATGACCAAGAACATAGAGAAAGAGGTAAATAATACCTTTGGAGAGTTCATGGAAAAGGAAATCGAAATAGCTTGAGCATATTAAGAGCACATAATTTTATTTAAAAGAAATGAAAACTGAAACTATTGAGGTATCACTGTTAGCCTAGGAGTATCAAGAATAAGAACATGTTGGCCAGTATGTAAGGAGATGGGCACTTTTTTATGCTGTAGTTTGACAAACTTCTGTGGGAGGCAACTTTAAGAATGCACACACACACATATCAAACTGTTTGCTCCAACTTTGCTACTTTTAGGAATCTATAACACAAAGGTAAAATGAGCCATGAAAAGGTTAACTGAAGCATTGCTTATAACAGAAAAAGATGAAGACAACCTAAGTCTTTTTTGGTAGGGAGCTGGCTAAATACAACCATACATGAAATGATTGTATAAAAAGAACAGCAAAGTTTTTGATGAGCTGATACTAAATGAACTTTAAGATGCATGAAAAAAAAAATCAAGGTGCAGATTAGTGAATACAGGTTCTGACCAGTTGCATAAAAGACAGGGGGAAGAATATATGTAGAATGTATATATACATTCACACACACATTTTCTTGATAAGCACAACATATCTCTGGAAGTATACTCAAAACCTGAAGCTATACCCAAATAACTGGTTGTCTCGGAGGAGAATTGGCTATCTGGGGAAGAGCTTTTTCCCTGTATCTTCTTTATTAAGGATTGAATTTTAGCTGTATCATTGAGTTACAAGTCAGGAAAGTAAAGTACACAAGTTGCTTTCCATCTATAACATCATTCCCCAATCCTGCCCTCACTTGACCTTCTCTATAGCCAATGAGTGGTATGAAGTCAATCTCACCAGTATGTTTCTCTGTAAACAGACACCAGGCATATATCTATTTATAAAGCTAGTTTAATGAAACCACCATCTAAACTCAGTTTGAAGAAAAAGTCCACTGAGTCTCCAAGATGGAGAAACTGTGAGCTGTGAGGCTCAGCAACAACACATTCAGAGTTTAGAAATGAAAGGAAGCAGAAATATGGGATTAAAGTTAATGATAGTTTAGGATCTGCTTGGGTTGTATTTCTTAGTAGCAAGAACATTCCTGGGTTCTTGAAATCAGGAAAAATATTCAGTGACTGGCAAAAAAAAAAAAAAAAAGTCTGCATTATCAACAAAGTAGCCCCTAAGAGATTAAGTGTGAGCCTCTAAGTACCCCAAGAACTAAGTGCGACAGATTTTTGAGGTTCAGTGGTATCCTGAAAAAGCAGAGACAGACCAGGAACAAGCACAAGAACAAAGGAATTAAAGGAATTAAGACTCTTCTTTTCTCTCACCAACCAATCTTCAGAATTGTTTTACAGAGGATCTCTTATCAAGGCTGAAATGATACACCACCACAGAAGTGGTGCTGTTAAAATTCTTTTTTTTCAATGAAATTAATCTAGGAGTTCACTAAATTGAAAAGGCTCTCTGGCTTAAAAAAATTCCAACTGTGCAACCTCAATGATTGAAATTATGAAAAGTAATCTTCAAAGACAGAAGGTTGAAAGTGGTCTGTAATTTAACTATGAATGACATCTTTCTACACTGAAAACCTATCAATGACGAGTTTGTCCTCACACTGGTTAGACCCCACTGAAGCAGAAATTTCTGGATAGAAATAGAAAATTGATTGCAAACCAGAACATGGCAGAGTCGGAAGAGATCTTGTTCTGATTTCCTAAGAATACTTTCAAAGAAACTGAGATCCAGACAATTGCCAAAAGTGATCAAGGTGGTTAATGGTAGAGTTAGATCTACTTGATCTTGTGCTCATTTTGCCCTTAAATATTTTAAAATAAATAAATATTCTAAAAGACACTGATAACCACTGATCTTGAAGGGGTCTCAAAGCTGTACAGAAAGGCAGAGGGCTTATTTAGAGAAGTCTTTATTCTCCCACAGACTTAATTTCTTTAGAAGTGCAATAAATTTGGTGTGTGCTTCATGTGAGTGGTATTTATGATGATGGAGGGGTATCTACTAGAATATCCGGGCATCATGCTAAATGCTAGGCCATTCCCTAAGCTGAAAATTTCCACTTGCTTCCAATACTGTGATGAAAATCAAAGACTCTGAAAACTGAGAAACAGATCACTCTTCCTGCAGTGTGTTTTGTCAACTCTCTTTGTGACCTGTGGGCCAGTCTCAGGGGCTGAATTCTCTTACTTAGGAAATGGGACCAGTGACCTCAACTCAGATTTATCTTGGATGTTCTCAAGCATGCATAAAGGAAACAACACTGAAATTCTTAGCACATAAATATTGTTATGTAATAGTGATGTCTGTAAAAATAGTTATAGGCAATAATGGAACAGTTAAGAAACACGACTATTCTAATACTCATGTTGTGTCAACATGAATGTGTCACGTTTCTAAATTTCTGAACATCTCCTGAAACTGAAGACGTAGAAAAGGAAATTTAAGCCGTATGATATGCTAGCATATGGTCATATCTACAAATATTCATACTGTCATGGTTAGCAGTAAAAAAAAAAAAATCTTATCGTTTGCCTAAGGAGTAAATACATTCATTCCTATACAGTGAGGGCAGGACAGAAGATTTCAACAGAAAGAAATTAGGTACCATCAAAAAAAAAAAAAAAAACAAGTATCATCAAGTGTATGTCATGTAACACTTCCTTAAACAGTAGTCCCCAAACCCAGGCACCCAGAAGTTTAAAATCAGGTGTCTTTGAGGGTGGAAGGAGACAAGGATTATGACTGAGAAATACTTCAGTGGAAAGTGAACTTTTCTTTAAAGAAGCAAGGTCCCAATTTCTTGAGCCCTGCAAGCAAGGGACCACAAGTTTTTGCAATTTTTTTTTCTGGAGAAGAAACAAAGTCAAGAAACAACACTTCTGAGAATAAGCAAAAGCTATTGGAAAAACCCCCTTCACTCCTTACACCGAGGGCGCATTTTAATTTCAGCCTTGATAAGAGATCCTCTGTAAAACAAAGCCCAGACGTAAATTAAAAAGTGGCAGAGGTGTAGTATCTTTTGGGATGCAGCTCAAGTTCAAACTCCGTCTGCCAGAAGCAGCAGTCCCGGCAGGGAGCTCGGGAAGGATGGTCTAGCACAGGTCAGTCAGATCCTCCAGCAGGGAGGTCAGGGCAGCGGTTGGAACCCACCGGGGGAGCGCCCGAAAGTAGAGGCCTTGCGGGTGAAGTCGGCTGGTCTCCGCCCAGCGCGGTCCGGGGGCGCCGCCACCCCCAACTACACTTGGGTTTAGCCGTGCACTCCAGGAAAGCCCGGAGGGGATTTGCCTGGGGCTAGGCTCGCTGGAAGCTGTCTGCGCTCTTTAGGACCTCAGGGAAACCCGAGAGTTTCTGGCTTTAGGACCCAGGAACTCCGAGGCAGCCTGACATAGATGCCTTGGACCACAGCACCACCTACTTATAGAAGCATCCCGAGCCTCAGCCGGGCTGCATCTCCGTAGGAAAGTGCGCTCGCCACATCCCTGCGGCTTCGCGGGAGCGTTCTGTCTGCCACAGCTTGGAAAGGGAGAAATCCTAGCTGTGAGGTGGCTGTGGAGTAGAGCCCGGGAAACCGCACAATTGGATAGGGACCCACAGAGTGAGAGCCGGTGGTGCGGGTCGCCCGAGGACCGCACTCACCGGCAGGGACGCAGCATCCCCGAGGCTGCAGACGCGCCCTCCCCGCCGCGCTCCTGCTAGGCACCGCCAACCCAGAGGACCGTGAGAGCACTGCGAACCCGCGGTGGCCGCCGGAATCCCGGAGCTGCCGGGCGCTCCCGGCGCCTCTCGGCAAACTTTTCCCCAGCCCACGTGCTAGCGAGGCGCCTCACTTCCCCGGCCCGGGATGGAGCGCCGCGCCTAGGCACGCCGCACGGTCCGAGACGTAAGTGCCACGGTAGGCGACCCGCGTCTGGCCACTGCGGCCACGGCGCTGGGCTACCCCACCGTGGGACCTGAGGGCCGAGGGGGGCTCCTTGAACCCTGCGCCCTTGGTGCCTTTGGAGATCCTTCCTTTCCCCCGACCGGCTGCCCAACGCCCTTTCCCTCGCGTCGGAGCCGGTAGCTCGGCAGAGGTTGCTAATTCACTGATTGCAAATCACCTTCCCCTCCAAGTCGCCCGCAGCTGTGGGCTCGGGGTTAAACTGCCCCGCGGCTCGTGCCAAGCTGTGGGTTCGCGCCCGGCTCCCTCCCCTTCTTAAACTGGGACGCGCGAAGAGGCAGCAGTCTCCTCGGCGCTCTCTCCACTGTTTCTCCTCCCCGTCTCTCAGGTTCAAGGTTTGAGAGATGCTCACCGCGCCGAACTGACCAGTGCGGGAGGTTCCCCCGGGCTAGTGGCCACTCGCCCTCCGCGTCTTCCCTGGCAGCACGGTGGGCTCCGGCTCCTCGGAGGAGCTATCCCGTTCCCCGACTTTGAGAGGCGCCTCTCCCCCGCCCGACCGCCCAGATGCAGTTTCGCCTCTTCTCCTTTGCCCTCATCATCCTGAACTGTATGGATTACAGCCACTGCCAAGGCAACCGATGGAGACGCAGTAAGCGAGGTGAGTCCTGCTCTGCCCGAGGTGCGTGGGGTCGGAGTGGGGGCGGGTCGTGGCACTGGTGCCAGGGCGCCCCGGGGCTCCGCTGGGCCGACGGTGCCCTCCACCCCGCTCTCGCGCGCCACCGCTCTGCGCTTTCTGGGCCCCTGAGCTCGGCAGAACGCTCTTTTCTGTCCTCGGAAGGCGCTGCGAGCCGGAACGAGACGTGCGGGAGAGCTGGGTGAGCGGCGGGCGCTCAGGACTAAGTGGTGCGGTTCGTACCCGGTTCGCTGCCCCGCTTCTACTCCTGAGCAACTCTCTTTCGCTCTTTATTATCCGGCATCCATTGTTTCTTGTTCTTCTCTTTGTCTTTCTCTCTCCTTTTGCCTCTTAACCATCTCTCCTTTTGCCTCTTAACCATCTCCCCTGCAGTTCATCTGTGTCTACCTTTCCTATCCACGTGCGCCCAGATAGCTTTGAAGACGGCCTAGCTGTGTGTGTGTGTGTGTGTGTGTGTGTGTGTGTGTGTGTGTGTGTTTGAGAGAGCGAGAAAGCAAGCTGAGGAGGGGGGTGTCAAGGCGGGGGAGGACCTACATTTACTGGGAAAGGGCAAAATTGATCTCTTTTTCTGGAACCTAAGGCTACATGGGATGATTCATTGAACTTTTTGCCTTGAGAAGCAACTTGTGCGCGGGTTTTCTGGGGAGCGCTGGCGTGTGCAGTGATGTTTTGGGATCAGGCCTGACTGCTCTCTCCATATACTTCCCTCAAAACAAGCTGGTTCTGTTCTCAATGACATTCCCTTGCAGCTTTTTAACCGCGCCCTTAATCTCCACCACTTGTGTGCCCTGCGTGGAAGGCAAGTGGAATCCTCCAGAAAGATATCGGAGAGCTAGCTTTCAGGCACATTTACTGTGAGCCTATTTCTGAGTCCTGCTGTGGCTGCCGCTAATTCAGCTGCATTTTAGGGGAAGGCTGCTAGACACAAGTCTTATCGGGGGATTTGAACACGACCCCAACACACACACATCCAGTGTGTGTGTGTGTGTGTGTGTGTGTGTGTGTGTGTTGCATTACTGGGAGCATGGAAGGTGCCCAGCAGCCCTTAGAACTATCTATCTTCCTCTAGAAATTTGGGCTTCTGCACGGTTAGAATTTATCTTGAAGTTAACAAATTTGATTTTTTTTTTTTTCTGGGATATAAACGTCACACTTGACCTGTGATAGGATATGTTTAGAACTCGTTTTATGGAATCTCTGGTCCTGCACTCAGATTTTGGAGCAAGCTCTTCTCGCCCTAACTTTTCACAGCTTTTACGTCCTTAAGCTGTTGCCACCTACCCCGAGGGCTGGAGACCGGCGGGCCCGAGGGCCGAGCTCGCATAACTTCCGTAACCTCTGCTCTCCAACTGGCGCGACGGATCTGGTTTATAAAAAAGTCTGCTCCTTTCTCTCTTTCTCATTCCTGGCATTCGGAAAATGCTTATTTTCAGAAATCGTTTAGCAGAAAAATGCTAGGGAGAAATTTCTTCCCAGAGGCCACAAAAGTTTAATACTGATGGTCGTCCTGAAAAGGTCCCTTTCCATCTTCTCCACTCCTCCTCCCCACTGGCTCCTTTCTCCGCGCCTGGTATCTCCTCTGAGGCATTACTCACAGATTTGGCAAATTTTGGTTACATTGTGATCAAAAGTGTTTGGAGAGGCCTTATCCCCTCTTGCCAGCACAAGGTGCTATTTGGCTGGAAAAAAACGGAGTTGCTTAAAGTTCATGCAAATAGAGAAATTCCTAAGACGCCTTGTCCACTGGTTGTTTGTTAGATGACGTGAGGTCTTTCCGATCCCCACTGCCTGTCCCATTGTGGCGGAGCGAGGAGGAATCTAACCTAGTGTTTCGGGAAACTTCACACTGCGATGCTGTTTGATAGAGGACATTACAGCACCCCTGCGGCCAGAAGCGGCATTGCAGGCTCTCCCGGGCTGTGCCATCTCCAAAGTTGGCCCTGGGCCTCCTTAGGTGTCTGACACAAAACCTATTCATTTCAAAGCTGCTTTGGCAAAATCTCCTAGCAATTACCCACAACCCCAAGTGCTGACACTTAGAAACCCAGTCCTAAAGTGTGCAATAGTCACTTTTGCCAAACCAACTTTTCGATTTAATAAAATTCGCCTCCTTTCAACTATGTGTAAATCGGTAAGGTTGTAAAGAAAAAATTTTTATCAAAGTTTGCATCCCTCCCACCCCCCAACAGCCGTCCCTTCCCAAATTCCAAGTTTCTGGCTAAAATAAGTACGGTTTTTAAAAGTGACCACACTATCTGTGCCAACAAAGGGCGTACTGTGTTTTTAATTAAAAGTGGAACTCCTTGAAGGCCTGGCTAGACAGCAGAGGGTGATAGTAGCTTTTCTGCTTTGCAAGGAAGCTTAAGGATTGCATTGTGAGAGTATTCAAATGAATAGAGATCTAACTCAGGTTGTGTGAATTGTCCCTCTTCACAAACTTAAGCTGGTTTTAATTGATCTCATGTCCACTGATTGATTCTACACCAATTGTTGCGCATACCAAACAATTGGCTTTCCCAAAGGAGATTGATTTAAATTAGTTCCTTGGTGAAAGCTTGACCACTAGCCAAATCATGTCAGCAGTGACAGTTGACATACTAGAGCCTATTGTGGTACCAACATTTCCCCTCTTCCCTTTGTTTTGGATAGTGGCAGTTAAATATTACTTTCCAGGGAGAAAAGTGATTAGGACCATTAAAAAAAAGTGTTGTGGCTTCGAAGATCAGTTGTTTCCTTGGCTTTGTGCTACTGTGTAGGCAGCAGTGATACCAGGATTGGTTAGGCTGATGCCTGCGAGCTGATTTTTTTTTTTCTTCCATATTCCATCTGCAAATAATCAAACCTTCACTGTGGAGCATTCTCAGAACTCCTTTGGCATTATGTTTAGTCTGCTCTATGATCTCAGATGCTCTATAATATCATTTTCTTAATGAAATAAAATTCTTGGCAGAGATTAGATAATTTAGTCAGTTAAAATCAATTGCATCCAGTTTGGAATAGAGAGCAAATATATCATTTAACTGTATGTTCTATTTCAAAATAGAGCCAGAGGATTGAGAGAACAGAACGTCAACCTTCCCTACTTTTGGCCAAACCAAGTATGGGGGAGACCAACCTAAACAACAACACCCACACTTTTTCTTCCCCTTTTTTGGAAAATAAAATCCTAAAATAAAAATGTATTTGATAATCATTAACAGGGCCTGGTAGCACTAATTTTTAATGAGGCACAAACAGTAGAGAATGAAAATTGTGTAGAGAGGAGGCACATGCCTTTGAAAAGCTGCTTGAAAACTCACATCTTGGCTACATGGTAACAGTTGTAACTCATTGGTTCCTTGACCCCACCCTCATTGAAAAGCGTGGTTGTGGGGCGCCTGGGTGGCTCAGTCTGTTAAGTGTCTGCCTTCGCCTCCAGTCATGATCCCAGGATCCTGGGATCAAGTTCCACATCTGGCTCCCAGCTTAGCCAGGAGTCTGCTTTTCCCTCTGCTCCTCACCCCAATTGTTCTCTCTCTCTCTCTCTCTCTCTCAAATAAATAAAATCTTAAAAAACAAAACAAAAACGGTCATTATTAGCTACTGTTAACCCCCACTGCCTATACCAGTCTTGGAACCACTTAGGATTTATTTGTGTGGTACACTGGGTAGATTTGTTTCATTTTTTGGAATAGTTGTAAGCCACATTTCAGGTTGAATTACTGAAAGATAATTCATAAGACAAATCATAACTTTATTATGGTTTCTGGGATTTCTTGAGCTTGGTATGCAGTGACTTAATTTTCTATCTTCATTCTGTTTATATGCCTAATCACATTTTAACCAGGGATCTCTGAAAACTTCTTGATAATGCAGTTAAGTGAAGTAAAAACTCGATAATGTGGTAAGGAAAGTAAAAACTTCTTTAAAATGCAGTAAGGCTCCCAGATACATAATTGGTGTTTCTGGTGGTTGGATGGTAGGGGGCATTGTGTGACAAATGTTTTGTGCCGATCCTTTTCCATAGTAAAGTCTCAGCTTCTCCCTCCATAACCTCTCATTTTCTTTAAGATTAGATTTGGCTTGGGGCACCTGGGTGGCTCAGTCCTGAAGCAGCTGCCTTAGGCTCAGGTCATGATCCCAGGGTCCTGGGATCGAGCCCCACATCGGGCTCCCTACTGCACTGGGAGACTGCTTCTCCCTCTCCCACTCCCCCTGCTTGTGTTCCCTCTCTCACTGTCTCTCTCTGTCAAATAAATAAAATCTTAAAAAAAAAAAAAAAAGATTTGGCTTCTGTGAAACTGTTTACCACAAACAGTGTGGTATGTTTCTGGTAACTGAGGTTGGTGAAAAACCTAAACATCTTCTCTTAAATGCTATAGGGTTAAATTAAAATTTAATGAAGAGATTTGGAGATATTTGGCTTTACAAGTACTGTTAATGATAGCATATTTCTCATTGGTATCCTTTCAAAAATACAGATGATATATTACATGGAACATATTTACCTACACTTAAAAGAGAAAGCTTTAAAATACATCTTGTCTGTTAACATATTTTAAGTTCCAGAGTATTTATGAAAATCTCCTGTGATGTTTAACTTTATGTAAATACTCTCTTCTCTTCTGTTAATGGGCTATTTTGTTCTTCTAGCATAATTCTGGGTTTTTCTGCTTAATAGCTTACTGGAACACGGAGGTTAAAAAACTGCTGTGTCTCAACCAACCTTTTATTAAGCTACTGAAATTTGGAAGTGATTCAGAATAGGTGATGTTCTCCCAGACCTCCATTTAAGTTTGGTTTTATCTGCTTAAATATCCAGCTTGGCTAGAATCCAATGTTTGCAGAAATCACAAGTTGGAAATGATACTTCTAATTCCTTAATGCAAAACCATGTCTTGATTTACTAAGGGACTAACTGGCCAGTGTATGGATTGCCCAGGATACTTTTTACTTCGTTCCTTCCAACTGACTGCCTTTTAAACCATCCCCTCCACCCCCGCACCCACCCCAGCCCAGGAGGATAGGAGTGCTTATCCTAGCACTCCTATCCCTCCTAAAGTGAAGAAAATAAATGACAGACAAATCATTTGATATAATGTTTGATAACCACTCTGCTAAAAGGAGGTGATAAGCCTTGTGATGAAAATAGTTTTAAACTTCCTATTTTTCTGCCCAAAATGTCATTTTTTACATTATCTGCAGGAATTAAGGATTGATCATAGGTACAGTGTTGCATGTCCTTATTTATACTTTTTCATAATTTTAGCTGGAATAAATATGGAAGGTGCTAATGACGGGAATTCATGGAATAAATATGGAAGGTGCTAATTAATGCTGAAGAGAACACATAACGCATCTAATTAGATCTCTGCTCAGGAAGGGATATATACATATAGGTGTACGTGTGTTCGTGGGTGTGGAGAGAAAGGGGTTGGTGATGGTATGACTATGGAAATCAGATCTTTGGAGCTAAAAAGGATTTTCACTCCTCTTTCCCAGTTACTCTCTTGTCCTCTTTCCCAGACTGAATGGTGGGACCAGGAGGGGGAGGGGAAGGGAGCCTGAGTGAGGGGAGTGTGCTTTTATTTTTCCCAAGGCCTGCCCCCTACTTGTTCTGCTCTTCTCTAGGACCTCTCCATGCCAGTCACCCTCTTTTGGAGCATACTGCTTTCCCCCAATCCTAAAACTCTTAATTTCCTCCTTTTTCACGTTGCTTTCCAATCTCTTCCCTTTTTCACTTGTACCCTTCCTTTCTGTCGATTAAAAATCCTCTTCCGTTCACCTTTTAATCAGTTACAGTCTGCCTTTTGCATCTGCCACTTTATTAAAGATTTTCTTAACAGTCCTTATCTTCACGTCCTTGGGAGGCCACCAACGTGAAGACAGCCCTCCGTGACTCCTTCCCCTGGAGCTCTCCCTCCTTTCCAAAGAAAGTCTTCCTCTGGCTAGTGACTTCACACTCTAGTTTTGCCTCCCATATTCTGCCCATTTTTCTTATTTGGTCCCCTCATTCAGAGGAGATGTAGACTAGTGTTTTTCTTTTCCTTCGAGGGATTTTTATCCATCCCTGTGTCTTCAACTGTTAACTTCCATGTAAAGTCCTTTAACTCCAGTTTCAACTAAAAAAAAGAAAAATTTTTTTTTTTCTCTTGAGCTTCGCATTCTCTTCCCCTCTGACTTCCCAACTACTGCTTATGCATAGATACTCTGTTCCGTTCACATGCAAACTTGACAACTCCTGTCCCCTCTGTGCCCCCTCCCAAATGTGTTCTCTTGCCTGTGTCTCCTATTCTGTTCACGAGGTTTCTGTGAGTTGAGGCTGAAGGCCTCCCTGTAGCCTCCGTCTGTCTTCCCTATCGCCTCTTTCCTCGGCTCTTAGTGAGTCTGTCTTGGAAAGGCTCAGCTCCGCCCCATCCTTTCCATTCCCAAAGGTACTTCCTCTCTTCCACCCTCACCCACTCCCCATCTCCCAACAACAGCATCATCTTCATTCCACCCTTTGTGGTGCCGCCATGTTGAAGGTTTCTCAACACGGGTCTGATCTTGTGACTTCTGTTGATAAGCCCCAGCCCTCCAGGTCTCCACAATGACTGCAGAATCCCTGCCAGCCTCTTTCACATAGCACTCAAGGCTGTCCCCACCACCCAGGGCAGCTCACGCCCAACTCTCCAGCGCTCTAGAGGCACTATTTGCTTCAGTTTATGGGCTTACTCCATTTCCAAACACACCCTGCCCTGTGCTTTGAGGTTTTTAAGTTGATGAGCATCTGAAGGCCCGGCTGAAGTCACTGCCTTTGGGAAGTCCTTCCCCCTCTGCCACCCCTCCCCCAACCAACTCGGAATGTTCTACCTTTTTGTCCTGAAGCCAGATCAAATGTCTTCTCCTTCTACTTCACACTCCTCTCATCTCTGTATTCCCAAAGCAGGCCTAACAAGTGCTTCTCCACAAATTGTGTCTGAACAAAAAGTCAATGACTATGAGATTTTGTTTGCCCTGAAAATAATTCTGGTGACTTAATGAAGTTTTTATTTTTTGTTTTGTTTTTTTGAAAAAAATGTCCAAGTTATTTGCACATGGTGGAAGTTTGAATGCATTCTTAGATAAAAGGTATAATCTCATTATTTGCTATTCTTTAAAGACAAAAACCATTGAGGTATAAGCCTCTCTCACCCAGCTCTTGTTCTGAAGTCTCCTCTGACAGTGTTCAGAATTCCCAGAGCACCTAGTGCCTGTTGGTGCATTTGTAGGCCAGTTTATTATTTGAATGATAGAGCAGGGATGGTGGCGCGTGGCAGGGGAGTTTGGGGCAGGGAAGGGGAAATTCTGGGGTGGGTAATCTATATTTTAAAAGCATTTCTTCTAGAGAAAGGGCCCACCAGGGATTTTTTTTTTTCCCATCCCAAGCAGTTTGGCCAGAGGAATAATCATTTAGGGGAAAAGAAAAGTATTTCTCTTCCTAAAAAGCAATGGTATTAATAACATACGTGGTGCAGGAAACGTCTTCAACCTGCATTGTTTTTTGTGACTTGAATATCCTAGAATTATGTAGGCTGATCAGTGAGAGAAGCCGGGGTGTGTGTGAGATAAGTTCTTCCGTAGGTGTCAATAGAGGACCTAGTTTTTTTTTTTTTTTTTTGGACAGTGCCTTCCGGGAGAGCATTGACCTTTCACTATTTGGAGGAGGTGTGACCAGTTTGACAGAATTGGAAAGTGAAATTGGAAAGTGATTTTATTTTTATTTATTTATTTATTTTTTTTTAAAGATTTTATTTATTTGACAGAGGGAAACACAGTGAGAGAGGGAACACAGGCAGAGGGAATGGTAGCAGGAGAAGCAGGCTTCCTGCTGAGCAAGGAGCCCGATGCGGGGCTCCATCCCAGGACTCTGGGATCATGACCTGAGCCGAAGGCAGCCGCTTAACAACTGAGCCACCCAGGCGCCCCTGGAAAGTGATTTTAAAAACTAATGGTTAAGTGGAAAGTAGCTAGCACTAGGACACAGTTCTTCTGAATTCCCTGGCTTTTCCTGTACCCAGGACAAGTCCAACATAAATGCTCATTTAGAAAAAAAATCACCTTTGAAACCCATTCAGGAGTTTTTTGAACCGCAGACTTTTATTGAGTCTCAGAATTTCTACAAGTTCCAAATTATGCTCATAAAATAACTAATATTATGAAACTGAAGGCTGAATAGGCGAGGTAACTGAGGAAGAATAGGACCACAAGTGGGATCTGGTTAAAGAATTCTTTCTGCATACTTCTATCGCTCAATTTTTTTTTTTTTATCATTCTTTGTTTTTTTAAGATAATTATTTTTGTATAAATGTTAGGAACCTTTTATTTCTTGTATTCCAGTTGCCAGAACAAATAGGTGTGTTTGTAGGTGTGTGCTCCTGTCCACGTGTCAACATGTGTGTGTAGATGTGTATATATGTGTATGTGTATATTATGTATACTCACATGCTATACCATCATAATCAGAATAACCAATCAAGATTCAAGAAAAGCTATTAAATACTCTTTTACTCTGAAAACATAGAGAAACTCATTATAGGTAACTTTCCTTTTTACCTCATTGCTTGGGGGAAAACCCTTAAAAAAATTTTTTTTTAAAGATTTTATTTATTTGACAGAGAGCACAAGTAGGCAGAAGGCAGGCAGAGAGAGAGGGGTGAAGCAGGCTCCCCACTGAGCAGAGTCCAATGCGGGGCTCGATCCCAGAACCCTGAGACCATGACCTGAGCCGAAGACAGAGGCTTTAACCCACTGAGCCACCCAGGCACCCAAAACCCTTAAAACTTAAAATCTTTCATTTCTCATCACTTGAAGGCTTTTAGGGGCACTTACAGAATTTAGCTTTCTTAGCATATTTCTTTTGAGTAGGGTTTCTTAACTTGGGGTCCAGAGACGGAGCTAGGGTTTTTGTGAGCCCCCCTGAAACCAGAAGCTAAAGCCTTTCTTTTTAGGGTATAGAGAGAGGATCTAAAGCTTTCTCTGAAGTCTCAAAAGGGCCATGGTTCATCTGTTTCCTTCAATAGGTTAAGAAGCATTGGTTAAGGTAATAGGAGGTAGACCTTCTTAATTAGCCAGAAGCCAAAGGACTGCTTCAAATTGATATACATACTGGTTTTCTCAAATTTTATTTTCCAGGAGTCAGTTTCCAGCCATTTGCCCTGTATAGATTACACAGGATGAGGGAACATCAGAAGCATGATCTCAAGACTTATCTCAGTAAATAATTACTTGGCTAATGATCCCTTACTTGAAGACAATGGGTGTTTAATTCTCTCCACTCTAAAATGTCTGTAGAAGTACAAAATACACAGAATAAGGGGTTTTGTTAAAATCCTCTTTTCCTATGGTCTAATTTTATTTCATTAATGATAAAACAGAATATAGAATCCTTAGAAATTGCCGTCGCAGTGTCCCTGCTGCTGACCTACGCTGGCACTGACGGGACTCCCCTGGTTCATGCCGGTGGCTCGCAGATTGGTCAGAACCAGGCTGAACACTCCTCAGTTCAGGTCAAGGGGGCTTCTGCTCGTTGTTTGCTGCTGGGTCAGCACATTTTATAATTTTTCTACCAGGATGGCCCTGGTGTCTCACCTATTGGTGGTTACAACTTGCCGACCAGCCCTTTGGCGATTAAAACTCAGAGACCGACAGAGGGCACACTTTGCATTCTTTTCCTCGTGCTTTGTTCTCTGATGTTCTGTAGGATGTGTGCTTACTTTGCTTTGTCCCCTTGGCTCAGGTGGGAAAACGACTGTGCTTTCTCCTATAAGAGTGGTGCTATGATCATCTTGAAATCCACACAGGAGGAGAAAAAAGGAACAAAGAGCTTTTGGCCTTACTGGGGCATTTCTGGTTTGGGTCCCTAATCTTTTTGACAAAACCTCCCAGAAAGGCAAACTTAACCAACCTCACAGTTTTAAGATCTGTGAGATAAAGTTTGTGTCAACTTAAAGGTGGGTTCCAGCTTCTCCGTTTTCCCTTTGGAAAACATGTTTTATAAAAAAAAAAAAAAAAAAAAAAAAGTTTTCCATGAGGTGAATACCTGAAAATTCAAGCAACTGGTATTTGGAGTTGTCCAAAACAACTGCAAATTGATGCTTGCCAATTGTTTGCCAAATTTTAATCTTTATGGAGAATATCCTTTTAATGAATCTCTCACATTTTTGCCTGTTGAGAATAATAAAAATTGATCTTATTTTGAAAATCCAATTATTTTTTTCTTGAAGGTTCTCTTTCTTCCTCCTGCAATGAAGTCCGATGGAGGATTTAAAAATTCTCTGCCTCCTTGTTCACCTTTATCTGCTGTGTTCTAATGCCTCCTTGTAGATAAAATCTGGCTTTAAATGGTGAGAGATTTGCTAGATCATTATGACCTTGCATATTTAGCACACTTCCTCCCCACCCCAGACTGGTTTTCAGGTGAGTTGAATCCTGGTAGAGTTACTATCTACTCTGTGACCAGGTGGTGGATCTTGTACCCATTGTGCTTCCCCTACCATAGCCTTTGGGGGTAATTGGTTTTTGTTTTGTTTGTTGTTGTTCTTTTCCACCACCATCACTGGTCCTTGAAGACTGCACTGAATAAGAACACTTGGCAGCCCAGTGGGTTGAGAAGAATTGCACCTGGGGCTCCAAGTTTACCATCATGACATATAAATTAAGACAGTCCTGGTCTTTGATTTGTCATGCCCTCTGGGTAGTTCTTGAAGGTAGAAGAATACTTTGTTAAAATGCTAATTTTTGATGCTTGAGTCTTGATGATGTTCTGGAGTTTTTTTTGTTTTTGGAAGAGTGTGTGTGTGGGTGTATGTGTGTATGTGTTTAAAGATCAGGTTTATAGGGGAGTTTTGAGGAACTCTTGTGTGTTCTGGGCTCTTCTAAATAGATAAAAGGAAGTGGCAGAGAACAGCTGTCAGTTGGGTGAGCTGAATGAGCACAAACTAGCTTAAAACTTTCTATTTAAAGATTTGGAGTCTGTCTAATGTCTTGCGAGAAATTAGGGCTTTGCTATCTAACATTCCTTCTACTGGTGAGAGATATCTTGTGGCCACTGACCTTCCATCAGGTTAGTATAATAGAGAAACTTCATTAAAGTTAGGAGACAAAGTAACTTAAAAACTCAAATATTGTTCGATAATGGACAGCTGTGATTCCCAGGAGCATGATTAGTGGGTTGAGGTTGGTTGGTTGTGGAGTTTGGGAAGCCATTGACCACAACTTCTGGTCAATAAATTATGCAGTGGCCGATGTGACTCTTGACTGAATCCTGTCAATTATGAATGGTGTTTTTTTTTGGTTTCGTCTTTAAATCATACTATTCTATAAAGCGACCTAGGGCTTGGAAATTGTCCCTTGAAAATTGTCCAAAATTATGAACCTGGTGCAATGTAGTTGCTTCCTCATGTAGAAATAAAATAGTCCTTGGCAACTGCTATGGGTGATGAACGTGATTTGGATTTGGAAGTGTCTCAGCGCTAACTGTTGTGAAGTGTTTGGCAAGCTTCAAGTAGTCCTCTTTTAGTTGAATTTTGAGAGCAACTTTTGAAGAGATGGGAGAACCTGGACATAAGGGAAGAGAGAACAGGAATAAGATCACTTCTGTTCAAGACTTGTGGCCTGTCATGTGGAAAAATATGATTTATCTTAATTTTTGGAACTAGGGGCAAAATGAAGGAGGCTCATAGGAAAATTCCAGGTGTTTATAGGAAACTATCCATTAATGGAAGAGATCCTTTCTTGTTAATCAATGGAAATTACCTTTTTCCAACAACAGGGTCTTTTCTTTCCTTTTTCCTTTTCTTTATTTCCTTTCGTCTTTCCTTTCCTTTTTTATTCTTTCTTACAAAGGGTATTTCTTTCTTTTCTTTTCTTTTTTTTTAAAAAGGGTATTTCTTAAGAGTGTTGTAAAACCAGGGACTGTACTGACTGTAGAGGGACCTCTAAGGACCATTCACACCACAATGAGCACATCTGTAATGCATCTGGCATCTACTAGGTACTAAAATAGAAATTCTTGTTGACAACTATTGACTAAAATTATAAGACTCGTTCTAAGAAGAATACTGAACAAAATCACTTCATTAGATTCTGCATCATATGCTTCTGAGTCATCATTTTAAACGTTTGTAATAAACGATACTATAGATACTAAAGTTTAATCTGAATTCCTAACAAAGGAAAGAAGGCCTCTTTCTCAATTCTTATATGACTATGATGTCAATTTCTAGAATGCTTCCTTATAAGAAAGCCAGGTTTCAATGCAGCTGTAGCCAGCAAGGATTATGCCATACAAATATTTTTGCTTTTTTGAATAGGTTTACTAGACTGGAAGATAAATAAGTGCTTGAACAAAATTCGTAAATAATAGCTTGCACTTAGGAAAACACAATAAGCTTTAAAAATCCCATTGGGAAAGGTAGAGAAATGCAAGTATATCCTCAAATGTTACTTACTGAATTATATTTGACAGAGTGAGGAGTAATGGATTGTCCACTTTGAGGGAATCTCAGGTTTAGTAAAGCACTCTCATCAGCTTTGGGACAATATTTTCTTTTCTTTTTTTTTTTTTTTAAAGATTTTATTTATTTATTTGACAAAGAGAGAGATGACAAGTAGGCAGGGAGAGGGGGAAGCAGGCTCCCTGCTAAGCAGAGAGCCCGATGTAGGCCTCAATCCCAGGAGGTTGGGATCATGACCTGAGTCAAAGGCAGAGGCTTTAACCCACCCAGTCACCTTGGGACAATATTTTCTTAATGATTTGGTTGAAGACGGCTGTTATTACCAACCACACTTTTGATGATATGAAGTTGAACAGGACATATAAATGCTGGTTGATGGGTTACAAAAAGATGCCAATGGCTGGGCATACCAAAGTGAGTTTATGAATGAAATTTAAACAGAAAACAAATGTAGCGTTTTTCTCTTAAGATCAAAGAATCATCAGTAGAGGACTAGGATGTTGGAGACAAGGGGTTATCATTGATTTTTGACTCCTCCTGAGGTTATGATGTAATACAGTTGCAAAAAGGAATGGGCTTGGGGCACCTGGGTGGCTCAGTGGGTTAAAGCCTCTGCCTTCAGCTCAGGTCATGATCTCAACGTCCTGGGATTGAGCCCCGCACTGGGCTCTCTGCTCAGCGGGGAGCCTGCTTCCCCGCACTCCCCCCCTCCCCCCCCACCTGCCTCTCTGCCTGCTTGTGATCTCTCTGTCAAATAAATCAATAAATTAAAAAAAAAAAAAAAAAGGAATGGCTTCATTAAGAGGAATGTTTACCTAGATTGAAGAGTGAGGCAGCTGGGGGTCCCCAGCCCACAACAGTGTTCTGTTCTAGATGTCATGACTTTTATTTATAATATATATATATATATTTAAAGATTGTATTTATTTGTCAGAGAGAGAGCGCGAGCACGCACAAGCAGGCAGAGAGGCAGGCAGAGGGAGAAGCAGGCTCCCTGCTGAGCAAGGACCCCGATGTGGGACTCGATCCCAGGACTCTGGGATCGTGACCTGAGCTGAAGGCAGCTGCTTAACCAACTGAGCCACCCAGGCATCCCTAGATGTCATGACTTTTAAAAGCACATGGGCAGCACACACTAGAATGCTCTGTTGATTTGGTGGGGCTGCTGTAAGTACCACAAACTAGGTGACTTCAAAGACCAGACTTTAATTTCCACACATTTCTGGAGGTTAGAAGCCCCGCATTAAGGCGTAAGCAGGTCCATGTACCCTGTGAGATTGCAGAGTGGGAAAATCCTTTCTGGCTTCTTGCAGCTTCTGGAAGCCCCAGACATTCTTTAGCTGGTGGCTAACTGCAGTCTCTGCTCCACCTTCACATGGCTGTCTCCTCTCTGCTTGTACAAGAATACCGGTTACCTTGGACTCGGGCCCCCTCGGATGACCTCATGTTAACTTGATCACAGTTGCAAAGGCCTTATTTCCAAATAAGTCTACATTCACAGGTATCGGTGATTAAGACTTCATCTCTTTTTAGGGGACGCATTTTAGTCCACAGCAAGTCCTAACCTGTGCCATACACTTAGGTTCTTAATGTCCTCATTTTCATAACAATCCTGTGGAATAAGTATTAATTACACCTTAGTAATTAGTATCCACGGCAACAGGAGACCTATTGTGTGCGGCCGTCCCACCTCTACTAGACTGTGTCCCGTATATACAGGAGGATAGTAGTGACATCCTTGGACTTGGACACATAGTGACCCTGGGGGTAAAGCTGCATTGTACATGGTTTGTAGGGTTGGCCCTAGGAGACTTCAAATTCCTTCCTGCCTCTGAAGTTCAATGAAACTGTAGAAATCCAAAGAATCACCTGGGTGCGTTGATTGCTTTTTTTTTTCAAATAACCATGATTCAAACTGGCTTCTTATTGTTAGGCTGAAGTTGAGAAATCTGATTACTGATTTCCTATTGACGTTGACTGAACTCCAAGAGCATCCTTGACAACATCACTGCAATCTCCATATTGTCTACGGTTTATTGCTTCTGGCGTTAGAGGTGCTTTAAATTAGCTTCCTTTCATTTTGATTGGCATCCAGTACTGTTTTATTCATACATACTCCTTTGCTATATAGAAAGGGCTAGTAGAACATCAGTCTGAATATTCTTGGATTGTGTTTTTAAGATCTTGAGAGCACTTGTGTGCATGAGAGCGAGAGGGTGCAGGAGTGGAGTGCGAGGCAGATTTCCGGTGCAGCTGGGAGCCCAACATGGGGCTCCATCCCAGGACCCTGCGATCATGACCTGAGCCGAAGGCAGAAGCTTTAACCCACTGAGCCACCCAGGTGCCCCAAAGCAGTTCTTACAGGAAAAGCAGGCAATATGCCGAACTCTTCCCCTTGAATTGCTGGTGTTCAGAGGGAGGAGTGGATGCACGTTTGGCCAGTGGTTAATAGCACTGCAAGCAAATGAAATGCTTTGATTTGTGTCAGGCCATTGCCTGTCAGTTGGAGGAGGCAAAATCTTCCCGTAGTTTGTGCCTATGGAAACATTAGTGGTCAAATGACATCAAAACAATCCCTTTGGCTTCTGCTAACAGGAATGAAATGCAAGCCTTCTGAAAACCTGAATTCTATTAGACATCTTCTGATAATGTTTTCTGTTAACAGCTTTCAGAGAAGCTCCTGAGTGAACATACAGTAGCTTCAGCCTGGTGTAATCTGAGGCTCATTGGGTAGAAAAACAGTACTTTGTGCTACTTAAACACACTCTGGAAGGCTTAGAGGGGGAGGAAGGAAAATATTTGAGGAGATCAGCTGGATGTTGTAGTCTACAAGTAATGTCACCTGAGAAGGATTAAAGTTTCCCCAAAGCTTGACCTGAATGGCCGTTAGCCACTTCGAACGCGCTCTCCAAGGCTGTCTATAGCATGTTTTCGGCTGTGTAGTCTTGAGTTTGCAGGCATATCAAGGAAGGGCCTAGAGATTCTTTGTCTTCAGTGGGTAAGTGGCAGTAAAGTAAAAAAAAATAAATAAAATAAAAAATTAACATTCCTCCTACTTAGGGGCTGTGGCTGGCTCTAATTATGGTCTCCTTTCCTATATTCATTTAAAAACTTAGCTTATTGACTACCAGTCAAGTTACCATTGGTGTCCCTTTTATATCACTGAGTGAAGGATACCTATAATATGTACACTTCACAGTTTAGTGAAGTTGAAAACTTAATTCATACATGCCTGTGAGGAAGATGATATTAAAGAGCCGGCTAGAAATCTGAAACATAAACACCTTTAATACGTGGCTCCCAAGAACAAGCCTGTTGCTGGAGAAAGACAATGCTGTAGGTGCCGGCCTCTCTTGCAAGTTAAGTGCCTTTTTGGTACTTGGAAAGGCGCAAACAATATCCTGAACCAAAGAAATTGGTTACGTTGCAAGCCAAGAGAACAGAACTGGAAGGCACCTGCTGCTTTTACTAATGAAAGATGGGGAATTATTATTTTTTTTTACCCCTTCAACCTGCGTGTTTTCTAGAGACCAAATGAGCCCTATCTGCTAATTGGGGTTAGTAGTTCTCTCCTTCAGACCCCATTTTTCTTTGAGTTGACTTTGAAGGTTACTTTGGTAATAAACCCCACCTTGTTGAAACAGTCGGGTGTTTTGTCCTGGAAGCAGATGTTAAAGACTTGACCCTGTAACAACCACTAACTGTGGAAGGTTTCTCTTTAATGGAGTATAATCAACACACAATATCCTATTAGTTTCAGGTGTACATCATAGTGAGTAGCTATTTTTATACATCATGAAGTGATCCCCACAATAAATGCAGAATTTTTTATGGCTGTAAATCCAGTGTCTACTCATTGTTGGAAATTTGGAAAATAGAACAGTGAAAAAAAACAAAATAACCAATAATCTTTCTACTCAGTGATAACCACTGTTAACATTATGGTTTTTTATCCTTCTAGAGGTTTCCTTCCCTTCTACGTAAATATAACATTTTAAATTTATATCATAAGCACATATTCCTAACTATCTCAGTGACCTTATTTATAACATCTGCATTGTAAGTTGCTCACCATGGAACTTATAAATCCACTTCCTTTGGGCAGTCATTACTGGAAACTTCTGTTGAAACATTAATAACGTTTATACGAACATCCTTTACACCTTTTCTCCTTAGGAATCACTGTACAGAACTGGATGTAATAATACATATACTGTAATCAATACATTTATTGAGCACTTTCTTTGTGCCAGGCATAGTTCTTTATGCTACATGTTATGTAATCCTTAAATGACCCTGGAAGGTAGGCTCTTATTTTTTTCTAGTCTTTTTTTTTTTTTTAAGGTTTTATTTATTTATTTGACACAGAGAGATCACAAGTAGGCAGAGAGGCAGGCAGAGAGAGAGGGGGAAGCAGGCTTCCTGTTGAGCAGAGAGCCCGATGAGGGGCTCGATCCCAGGACCCTGAGATCATGACCTGAGCCGAAGGCAGAGATTTTAACCCACTGAGCCACTCAGGCGCCCCTTTTCTAGCCCTTTTACAAAGGAAGACTCTGAGGCACAGAGTTCACTTGCACAAGTTCAGAGAACTTGTAAATAAATGGTAGAGCTAGAATTCCAGTTTAGGCATTTGGATTCCACCAGGCTCTTAACCATCAAGATGGAAAGGTAAGTCCTTTGATGCTACTGCCAATTGTTCCCCAGAATATTTCACAGATGGTCATTTTCTTAGGTGGGAGATGGGATGCTTATTGCTTTAACTTTAGATTTTTTTTCATGTGTGTGTATGTATATGTGTATATATATATAATTACATATATGTGTATAAATAAAATCAGGTCATGATCTCAGGCTTGTGGGATTGAGCCCCATATCCGGCTCTGTGATTGGCAGGGAGTGTGGTTCAGAGGCTCTCCCTCCTCCTCTTCTGTGCCCCTCCTTCTGCTTTTGTGTGTAAGTGCGCGCGCTCTCTCTCTCTCTCTCAAATACATCTTTAAAACCCCTTGTTGAGTTATTTTTGAGATTAGAAAGATGCCTTTCCTTTCCCCCACAAGAAACTCACTATTGAAATAGAATATTCTTTTCCTGGTTCCACAAAACATTAATATCCATTTGGTTGCTTAAACCTTTATTTTTTCCTTTCTGGGCAATACGTTGTATTTCTATATGCCCCCTCCAGTATACTTTGAATCCCTCTTCCAAGTCTGTTGGCATTTTATAGACCGCGTTATCCCCATCTCTCTCCCAAAATATGTCGGTAGGCTTCCAGCTGCTTTTTCTGTGGTCTATTCTACACTGGGTGCTCAGAGGGATTGCTTATATGACAAAAGTCGGAACCTTCGATTCTGCCTCTTGTAACACCTGAAAACATCCAAACTCCTGCTCAGACCCAAAGGCTCCATGTGACTGGGTTTCTACTTATGTCCAACTCTCCCTTTGACATCTCAGTCCTTTTGGTCTCTTTCTGTTTCTCAAACCCTCTAACCAATTTTCCTGCCTCAGGACCTTTGCATTTGTTGCTTACTCTGTCTAGAAAGCTCTTTCTCCCTTCTTTTCATAACAAGCTCCTTTTCTAGTCCCTGTATCTAAAGCAACACATTGCCCTCTTGCTCTATTTTCTGCAGTTAAACTGGGGCCGAGATAGAGTGACGCAAGGGATCTGTGAGGAGCACAGATCTAATGTGTGCTCTCCTAAGCCTGAGAAGGAGTGACTCCTTGCATTTTGCACCGTAGGACCCTCATTTCCTGCCCCTAGTCTCAGCCTCCTCTATTCTATCACATCCTAGAATTTTGTTCTTCTAGGAGAGAACATTGTATCTCTCAAGCCCATTTCTTTTCCCTCTTGCACATGTAGCTAGAGTGCATTTCCCGTGTGCCTTGGTGTGACTATGGGCCTGGGGTTTGTAAGTGAGAAGTGCACAGGAGTGACAAATTTACTTCTAAACCTGGCCTCAGTTAACCTCCTATGGGAAAGTCTCTAATCTTAAGTCAGCCGACTCAGTGCAGAGGCCCCTGCCCCACTTTTCTGCTCCCCCCGGCCCCTGGGAATGGCAGGACCACCAGGTAAACACATGGGGGATGGAGATCTCCCAGCTGCCCATCCACACCAGCCTCTGCGAGCAAGAAACAGACTGCTTTTGTGTGAAGCCTTGGAGACTTTGACATTTGCATCAGCATGGGTGAATCTGGAGGATATTACGCTAAGTGAAATAAGCCAGACAGAGAAAGACAAGTACTGCCTAGCATCACTTATATGTGGCATCTAAAAAAAGCCAAATTCCTAGAAATAGGATAGAAAAGTGGTTGCCAGGGGGCTGAGGTGTGGGGTAGCTAGGGAGAGTTTGGTAAAGGTCATAAAGTTTCAGTTAAGAGTAAGGCCCAAGGATCTAATGTGGAACATGGGACTAGAGTTGATAGAAAATTTCAATTATAAAAATAGTGTTAAGAGAGTAGAACTTGTTCTCAGCCAAACAAAACAGTAAATAGGTGATGGATGTGTTAATGAACATGATGGGGAGGATCTTTTCACAGTGTATATGTATATCAAATCGTCGTGTACATTTCAGTAATATTACACATTTATCTGCCAATTATACCTCAGTAAAGCTGGGGAGAGCTTGCATGGCCCTCTCCAATTCGGTCCAATCCAAAGCCCCATCCAGCTTTCAGACCATAAGGTCCCAAGGAGTGGGAGCTTTTTGACACTGTTGTCAGTGCTCAGTACAATGCTTAGTCTGTGGAAGTTATCAAAGAGATGTTTTTGAACAAATAAATGCAGGCTATCAATAGCAGTCTATCAAAAATCTAAGAATAGCAAAAGAATAATGCAGATAAGAACTGTCTTCTGGGGGGCCTGGGTGGCTCAGTGGGTTAAAGCCTCTGCCTTCGGCTCAGGTCATGATCTTAGGGTCCTGGGATCGAGGCCCACATCTGGCTTTCTGCTCTGCAGGGAGCCTGCTTCCCCCTCTCTCTCTGCCTGCCTCTCTGCCTACTTGTGGTCTCTCTGTCAAATAAAATCTTATAAACAAAACAAAAAAAAAAAGGAACTGTCTTCTGGGTTCAGAAGGGATGAAGTGAATGATTATCTAGAAAAAGTTTATGAAAATGGTGACATAAATTAACTCTTAAACATGAGGGGCATGTGGGTAGCTCAGTTGGTTGAGCATCCCACTCTTGATTTTTGGCTCAGGTTGTGATCTCAAGGTGTTGAGATCGAGCCCCTTGATGGGCTCTGTGCTCAGCAGAGAGTCTGCTTGAGGATTTTCTCCCTCTGCCCCTTCCCTGCTCACACGCTGTCTTTCTCTCTGTTTCTCTTTTCTTCTTTCTCTCTCTCTCTCTCTCACTTGCTCTTTCTCTTTCTGTCCTTTCTTGTTCTTTCTTTCTCTTTTTCTTTCTCTCCCTCTCTTTCTCTCTCCCTCCCTCTTTCTCTTTCTCTCCCTCTTTCAAATAAATCTGGGGCACCAGGGTAGCTCAGTTGGTTAAATGTCTGACTCTTGGTTTCAGCTCAGGTCATGATCTCATGAGTCATGGGGTAGAGTGTTGGGCTCTGCCCTCAGCAGGGAATCTGCTTGAAGATTCTCTCCTTCTGCCCCTCCCTCAGCTTGTGGGCCTGTGCTTTCTCTAAAATCTTTAAAATCTGAAAAAAAAATAAAAGAAAAAAGACATGGACTACTTATAAAGTGGTCCTTACATTTCTTACTCACAAATGTTTTGAAAGGCTATACCAAAGGTAAAGCACAGTATTTTACACTAAAATTTTATTTACTAACAGGGCGTTAGGCTATAGCCAATCATTTTTTTAGTTACATGATTATAACTAGAAAATACTGAAAATTTTCTTACTGATCATGCCCAATATATTTAAACTTTTAAGAATTTCTTAATTGATGTGGAGAAATAATGTCTGCTTTTATTACTGATAAAGTAAAATTCCTTCATATTCAAGTTTGATAATTTTGCTTGCCTGGTGAAGGAAACATTAGTTTGGGGTTAGGACCTAGTGCATTCTTTCTAGAAATATCTGTAGGCCCTGAGGGGAGAGCATTTTTTGGAATTGTTGATAGTGGAAAGGATTTTTGGTTAAGATGGCTAGGGATTTTTAACCCTTTGATGAAAAGGTTAATGTCTTTAATTTTTTTGGAAGTCTGGAGATTCTGGGTGTGGAGGAAGATGAGTAAGAGGAGAGTGAGGATCGCTGAGAGAGGAGGCCTTAGTAGGCTGTGGTGAGGTAGAGGAGTGAGCGGCTGCCAGCCTCCGTGCCTTCCAGCCAAGAAGAACGTGAGAACAGGAGGGACTAGAGCAGCACGTGGTCCAGGTTTTAGGATTTCTTGGAGGATCCGCATAGACAGGCTCAGTACCCAGCTGAGACGCAGAAAGTATAAAATCTGCGTTCTTTGTTCCTACTGAGATCCGAAGTCACTGGTAGTGAGCTAAGTGCACGCGCGTGAGTGGTGAGTGCGTGTGCTCCGGCTGGAGTGGCTGTGGCTGCTCTCCGCCCTCAGCGAACCTCCCCCGTAACTCTTCACTGGCTCTGCCACAAACTGTGTGTGTGTGTGTGTGTGTGTGTGTGTGTGTGTGTGTGTGTGAGAGAGAGAGAGAGACTTGGTGGGAGATAGGTGCTCTCTCACGTACACACTCAGGCACAGACACACACACACAGGTGTTCACAGAGAGAGACACTCATGCACATACATAGACAGAGGCACTCAGAGTGAGCGAAGCTCTTTCCACACCCTCAGAGGGAGACACACTCAGACACCCAGAGACACATATAGACACACACATAACAGACGCACTCAGACATGCAGAGACACACTCATAGACTGACATTCAGACACGCCGACACAGAGACACACAGTCACACCCAGACTCACACACACCAGACCCTTACAGACTGACACAGAATAACATGTGCACATGCACACACACACACACACACATACACATGGAAAGAGAGACACTCACCCAGAGAGACATGCACACAGACACACACGCACACACTCACACCTGGAGAGACTCACACATATACATACACACACATATACAGAGAGACACATACACACTCACTTGGGGAGAGAGAATCTCACATGTGTGTGCACACACACATGGAAAGAGATTCACATACAGACACACAAACAGGTAGAAAGACACACACACTCATACACACACATGGAGAAAGAGACTCATACTGTCTCTCACACATACAGACTTACAGAGAGAAACAGACATTCAGAGAGGGACTCACATACGCACACACACACACACACACAGACTCACATGCACAGACTCACACAGAGAGAGAGACACACACACACACGGAGAGGGTCAGAGAGAGATGGAGGGAGACAGATTCAGGGAGAGAAGGAGAGACTCACACACAGACTCAGACACACAGAGGTTCACAGAGATGCTCATACACAGAGACACTCAGAGGCTCACACAGGCTTATACACACACACACTCTTACATAGAGAGGGATGTACCCATACAAACACAGAGACTCAGAGAGAGTGGGAGACTGACACTGACACACACCCACACACACAGACTCACAGAGAGACTCACACACACGTGTGTGCACACACACACAAACTCTTGCACAGGGAGAGACCTACCCACACACACATAGACTCAGAGAGAGAAAGAGAGAGAGAGACTCACACAGATGCACACCCACACCCACACAAACTCACTCTTACACAGAGAGAGACCTACCCATACACATGGACTGGGGGGGGGGCGGAGAGTAACACACACACACACACACACACTCTTACAGAGAGAGAGACCTACTCACATACACACACAGACTTAGAGATAGACTCACAGACGCACCCACACATACTGAGACTCACAGAGACTCTCTCTCTCTCTTTCTCTCTCACACACACACTCTTACACAGAGAGAGAACAACCCACACACACACACAGACTGAGAGAGGGAGACTCACACAGATACACACTCACACACACAGACTCACAGAGGGAGACACACACACATACGCACACCCCCCCACACAAACTTACAGAGAGAGACCTACCCCCCCCACACACACAGACTCAGAGACTCACACAAACACACACCCACACACAGAGAGACTTAAAGACTCACACAGACTCACAGACAGACGCACACACAGACTCACACACAGACTGAGAGAGACTCACACAGAGACATACCTGGACTCACACAGACACAGGGACTCAGAGAGTGAGAGAGACTATGGAGGGAGAGAGAGACTCACACACATTCAGAGAGACTCACATACACTCACAAAGACACAGAGAGACTCACACACATTCAGAGAGACTCACATACACTCACAAAGACACAGAGACTCACACACACAGACTCACACACACAGACTCACACACACAGACTCACACACACAGACTCACACACACAGACTCTCACACACAGACTCTCACACACAGACTCTCACACACAGACTCTCACACACAGACTCTCACACACAGACTCTCACACACAGACTCTCACACACAGACTCACACACACAGACTCACACACACAGACTCACACAGAGATACACACACACAAAGAGAGAGAGAGACTCACATATGGAGAGAGACTCACTCAGACTCAGACACACACACAGACTCACATACACAGAGACTCATACATATAGGGACTCAGAGACTCACACACAGATGGACATAGAGACAGAGACAGACAGAGATGGATTCACGGGGGCGGGAGACCCAGACAGATGGACGGTGAGGGGTGAGAGACAGATGGGGGGAGAAATGGAGTGAGAGAGTGAGGGACAGACAGAGTGAGACAGGGACAGGGAGGGATGGAGAGGAACAGAGATGGACAGGGACACAGGGGGATGGACAGGGAGAGGGACAAAAGGGGCAGGTAGGGACACAAGGATGGGCCAGGACAGGGATGGACTGGGATGGACAGGGATACACAGAGTGAGGGACAAGGACAGACACAGGGAGAGGGACAGAGTGACAGCAATAGGGACAGAAAGAGAACCTATTTAAAATAAAAGGTTTGGACTAAATGGTCCCAAGAATCCTTTCAATGGTAAATTTGTATTTCTATTCATTTGGTCCAAACCTTTTCAACAAAAATTCTACCACCTCTTAATTACTCCGGAACATTGGTTAGCTCATTTTCCATCTCCATGACTCCGTTCCACTCTGGTGGAGCGAGGGCGATGGTGCTCACCTGGCAGATTCTGTTGTGAGACTTGGAGGCCACAAGGCAAGCCCCGCCCCCATCCCCGGCCCCCCCAAGCTGCCTCTGACACCCTGGGAGAGCGCGGTGACCGTTAGCCACTGCTAATTAGATTTTCCACTTGCTTGCTCTGGATGTCTTCTTGCTCGGAGCTGCAACCACAAGCAAGATTCTAAGAAAATGTCCATTTGCGGTTTTGAAAGATTCCCTGAAATAGTGTCTTTTAAAAATGCATTCTAATTCCAACGAACCCCTAAGGTACTTCTGAACTACCTCGGAATTTGAGAAAACACACCATTTTATTGATCTGGCATCGAGCATGGTGCTGAGGAATACAGCCCTGGTAGAAGTTTGCTCAAAATCATAGGTAAGTTTGGATTTCTCAAAGGAAGGAGCCTTTTCCTTCAAACTAGCTGCTTGTGGGGAAGAACCGAAAATGTGTGTGCTTAGAGAAACCAAAGTGTTGCTAGCGAAGGTGCAAAAGGCCCCTTATAGTAAAAAGTAATGAGTTCGTAGAAACATGTCGATCTAGAAACTCTGAGTCAGCATATGTTCAGTTTCCTAGCTTTCTATATTATTCAGTTTTGTATAAATAGGTTTATTTCCCTGTGAAAAGGAGTTACATTAGAAATATCCCACCTGCTGAAAATCTGTTTCCTTTTTAAATTATAGCATTTTTATTTTTTAAAAATTATATATCAAAAACTAATGATGTATGGTGGCTAACATACAATAAAAAATTAAAAAAATTAAAAAAATTATACAAACTGCTACTTTAACATGTACGTGGCTTAGTTTGGTAGAAGTTACCAAACCTAAATTTACTTAACCCTGCTTGTGCAATCTATATGTATTTAATGTATATAGTCTGATGAATTTGGGGATATATATACACCTGTGAAACCATCACCTTTGGCAAGAGCCACAGACCTATTCATCACCTCCACAAGTTTTCTCCCACCCTTATTTGTTGTTTATTTTGTGGTAAGAAAAGTGAGTATAAGATCTATCCTCTTAGCAAATTTTTTTTTTTTTTAGCAAAGTTTGAGCAAATTAAATTACATCTTAATTTTAACGCAGTGTTGTTATCTATGGGCACTATGCTAACAGTAGATTCCCAGAACTTTTGTGCATGTGTCTTGTGTTCTTAGATGAAAATCTAGTAGAAACTGCTGACTTGTGAGGCAGGAGTCCTGGGTTTGAGTTCCTTCTGGATGGGCTTTATCTCTCACTGTGACTCACTGTGACTATAGTCCTTGAATCTTTCTGGGCCTCGTGTCAAAAGAATGAATCTGACTGTGATTTTCACTTCCCTTTCTGTCTGTCTCTAAAGAACAAAGTCCCTGTATGTCGTCTTCACTTCCTAGGAGGATATTCACAACTACTTTGGCCTGTCCTTTCGAAATCCTGGCCCTGGTAAGCTGGAGTCCTTCTGTCCTACTCTCCAAGCAGTCATGCATTTTCTCTGTGTATTACTATTTTTACCGATGAGGCTTTTAGGCAATAGGTAGTATATGAAATATTTCTTTTTCAATCATTGGGCATTTCTTAGTACCCACATTTTTTTTTTTTTGCATCCAGAAGAAGCAGGCAATTTTAAAGAAAAACTTCTCGGGGCACCTGGGTGGCTCAGTTGGTTTTAAGCAACTGCCTTCGGCTCAGGTCATGATCCCGGAGTTCCGGAATCGAGTTCTGCATCGCGCTCCCAGCTCCGCAGAGAGTCTGCTGCTCCCCCTGACCTTCTCCCCTCTTATGCTCTCTCTCACTTCTCTCTCTCTCTCTCTCTCTCTCAAATAAATAAAAAGTTAAAGAAAAAAAGAAAAAAGAAAAACTTCTCTGTGGCCTTTTTCTCCCCCTTTTTCTTGCTGCTGGAGCCCCCAACCCCAGAGCTCAACTGTACTAAATTTAGAGTGTTGATTTCTGCCCCCCACAAACTGCCTCTCTAGTGGTTCTCAAGTCGGTGACTGCCGGTGACACCCTGTCTAGATGACAGTAATAGGCATCCTCTTTTAATATTTAGCGGCGCTTTCAAAAATACTAGCTCCCGGGTTTTATTCTCTCAGCGTTTCCGTGAGTCCTTCTTTTTCTTTGCCAACTGCGTTATTGGTGGGATCGGGGTGCAGTGGGGGAGAGCAGCTTTGCCCGTTGCTGAAAGCCCTGCAGCATTCTCCAGCTCTTGCACACATCCTTACATGTGGTTTTGATTTTATGGTGTAACAGGGTTCCTCACTTCTTGATTCATTTGTGGCACGTTGCTGTAGCCGTCACTGTAATTCATCTCCTGGGAAGAAATCGGAAAGTTCATGTCGGTAAAGGAGAGCCCGGGAAAGAGCAACTGAGAAATGTGTTCTTTCCCCCAAGTGATTCTTCCATCCTCATAGGGGTGGGTAACTTTTCTTCCTGATCTCACGAAGTATATCGCGCTGCCTTTTTTTTTTTTTTTTTTTTTTAAATGCAGAGACTGTGAACTAGGAACAGATGATCCGGCCCAGCCCGGTGTCAGGTCCTGTTCACCATTTCCAGGTAGTGGCCGCTGTTTTCCTGGAGACTGTTTCATTTATTCATGCTTGCACTTTATTTCTTTGTTCATTCCAAATGGGATTTTATTAATGCCACCTTGCCTCCTTTTGTTACTTAAAATTTTTTTCCCCCTTCTAATTTTGTTGAACTGGAAATAATCAGAAACATAAAAATCCTAAAATAAACAGTCACATACTCCCAGCCAAGAATAAAAATTTAACATTTTACTATATTTGCTGCATCCATCTGTATGTTCATGCTCTCATTACTAATTTTTTAAGTTAAACTATAGCTACTTAGTATGATCCTGTGAAAGGAGTGACAGATTATTCAAAATCATGAATTTTATTCTTCTAAAATTCTTTTTAAAATTAGGCAGTATTATAATGAACTGATCTGTACCTCAAGTTCAAAACCTTATGAAAGCTAACATTTTAGCACTTGAATCCATGTGAGTAAAAACCAATTTGTTTTCACTTGGAAGGCTTTTCCTGGCTGTGGAAATTCTATTTGAAAATGCAGTAGGTAGAAAACAAATATATCCTAGAAACACAAGTAGTTTGGAGGTGCTAATGATTTCTCAATGTTGACTAAGCATAGTGGAAAAAGTAGATGGCCTAGTGTTTTTGTTGTTGTTGATTGTTTTCCTGAGATTATAGAATTGTGTACAAGATAGAAAACTCTTTTTAAGTTTTGTAAGTCCCAGCGTGGGCTAAAAGGAAAAGGAAAAAAAAAAAAAATGGAATGGAAAGAGCTCCTTGTGTTTTCTCTAAATGTCAAGGATTTAAAGGTACAGTAAAGTTTAAGCTATCCGTAACTCAGGAATATGAGTCCTTTTGGAAAGTCAAGATTCCAGGTAGGTGAAAATGATTGTTTGAAATGTCGGAACTTAGAAAAATATTCTTTCTGACTCTAGTAGATTTTTCTAAAATCTCGGTTTCTTGGTGACTCTGATATTTCTAATTTTAGCTATCGAGTTCTTGTGCAGCCTCGAGAGGGATGTCAAGTTGGAGATTGGAAGAGGAGATCCACTCCCCTTCCCAGCCCTAGAATTTGCTTCTTTGAAGCCCCATAGGATTTTTCTTATAAGTTGACTTGAAGTATATAAAGAGAGGCAGGGTGGTGAAGGGATAGCCTCTCAGGTCTAAGCTGTATGTCCTTGGCAATTCACTTAACCTTTTGTGGCCTCCATTTTTCTGTTAGGTAGATGTGAATAGTACCTACCTCTTTAGGGTAATTGTAAGGGTTAGAGTGTGATACCGCAAGAGTGTTTAAATAGTACTTAGTGAATAGTAAGAACAAAAAAAATTCTGTCCTCAGTTTTCTGCAGAATTATTTAGCAAATACACATAAACATATCCCTTATAGGTAGATAGTTTCTCTTTACAATAAAGGAAAATCTTGATGGGGGCAATCCCTTGACTTGTCCCATGACTTTGGGTGAAAATTGTAAATAGAGCGGACCACAGGCTTCCTTCCCCTCAAATTGCATCAACTTGGGGTGCCTGGGTGGCTCAGTGGGTTAAAGCCTCTGCCTTCAGCTCAGGTCATGATCTCAGGGTCCTGGGATCGAGCCCCACATCGGGCTTTCTGCTCAGCGGGGAGCCAGCTTCCCTCTCTCTGCCTGCCTCTCTGCCTACTTGTGATCTCTCTTTCTGTCAAATAAATAAAATCTTAAAAAAAAATTGCATCAACTTTACCAAGTTATTCTCTGAGAAGCGCCACACTGCCTAGCAACCTTTCCAGAATTTCCCTGAGGTGTTTTGAGGAGCATATATGGTGAAGTGTGCAAATTCTTCATTTTAAGAAGATAGAACTTCTGCAACAGCACAGTCATTAATAGTATCCTGTATCGGGCCCACAGGTTATATTAAATGATACTGAAGGGCAGGAAGGTGATGAAAATATTTCTAAGTGCTAGTCCTGCTCCCACAAGGTGACCATTGGCCAAGGAACAGTTTCCTGCTTCCTGTGTCCCAAACATGCATGTCTCTCTCTACAAGGACTCCTGCCCTTTCCCTCTTCTTTTCTCTTTACCTTTTTTGACTTTTTTTCTCTCTAGGTACTTGGAATCAATAGTATCCTTGCAAATGACCCAGATTTTTTTTTTTTTTTTAATTAAGCCTGCTGACTAGGTAAAAATGTAGTGTTTTGTCTGCACACCCAAATGGTTTATTTCTAGAAAGCCTGTATATAATATAGATTGCCCTTGACAATTACATTGGAAGAGGGAATTCGTAGGATGAATGTTTAAATTCTTGCCCATTCCGTGTATAATTTGGCAGAACTGCACCAATGCACTGGGTCAGACTTGAATTAGGGACTTGAAGGCTAAACCATTTCAGGATATGGGTGTGCCTGTGCGGTTAGTAACATAGTATTTCACAACAATGCTTTTGTCTCAGAGGTGCCAATTTTAACCCAAGGGAAAAGTTGACATGGCTGGATAGGAGAGAAGATTGTTCCTTCCTAGACTAATGGTTTAAAAAATGACCCGTGACCATTTTTATTGACAGTCTGAGGTTTCTTTATTTTTCCTGTATACATCGTATCCTCTTCACATCTTAATGGTTTTGTCTCCTACTGAATAGACAATTTTCTTCCTTTCTAATCTTCTGAATAGTCTAAAGAAGTACTTGTTAAGTCTTTCATGGTGTATGTGGAGTGAGAAAAATCTGTAATTGTTCTTGATTTGGACAATTCACAAGGCAATCAAACCCCAGATATTATAATCCAAGATAAACGATAACACATTTTATCTTTGCATTTGTGAAACCGTATTATACTGTTCTGCAAATGTACAAACGTTTTCTTTTGCATAAGGCTCCAGGCCGAAATTATGGCTGCTCATTAACAAATGGCTTCCATACCTTGTGAGACGTGTGCGGGCGAGTCTTCCCCCAGAGTGGCTGCCGCTTCGGTGGGCGCTGTCTGGAACAGGGGTCATTTAGCCCTTCACTCTCCCTGTCTTAGCTCTTTGCCTCTTCAGGGTAAGAGGTGTTTCACCTTTTATTGAGGATTTACTGATGTGAACCTGAGACACAGGGATCCTCCAGTTCAATGAATAAAAATCGCAAGGTAGGAAGGAAGTTTAAAATGGAGCTGTTTTATATTACACAGTTTAATTCCAACCATATATATATATGGAGATATATATATATACACATATATATACACACACATACACACATATCCTGGGGTGCCAACTCTATGGCAATCTGAATGGAGCAAGCAGTTAGCAAATTATTCACATATTTTCCCCCTGCAACTCACTTAGGTAGATGTAGGGGAAAAAAATCTTTTACCATTTAAGATGTATATATCAGTGCAACATATACAGACAAGACGGCTATCTTTTTAATGTCTAGAAAAGGTGAATATACTTCAGCTAAGCTTGTGTGGCAGCTGTGTGTGGAACACACATGTCTGCCCCCTACTTCATGCCTCGCCCCCTAAAGTGTTAATGTTTGTAAGTGTCAGTATTTGCAAATAGTGAGTGAATCTACTTCTTCATAAGCTTGAAGATAAATGAAGATAAATGAAAAAATAATAAAAAAGGAATGATGAGAGCATTTGGATTTTGAATCCAGGGGTCTAATGCACGGGCTTTGTAATCAAGAGAGAAACTTCTGTGTTTAATTTCTGTTAAAAAATTGTATGTGTGTGTGTAAAATGGAGCCTTTCTTTGCTCTCAAGTCGCTATCAAAAATGATTCAAATGTGCTTTTATCCATGTAACATCCGTTAAGTTCTTTGTCATGGCAACAATGTTTCATACAAGTGGCTCTTTGATTTCCTTTTCTCTGGAGCTGACTCTCCACGCAGAGACCCCTCTCCTCACCCCTGTGGGCAGCCCTGACCACGCCCCAGCTCTCAGGTTCCTCCGCTTCGTGCCTGGCTGTCACAATGATAGTGTTCAGCCAAGTTGTCACGGTTAGCTCTTTAATTTTCTTTCATATTAAACGTGGGTTGAGAGATGTTGGCAGGCTTCAGGGTGAGAGGTGCTAAGACTACTTGTTGGTTTTTTTTTTCCCCCAAGATATCACTTTTTTCCCCCCAAAGTATATTAGTAAAAATTCTAAGCAAACTAAAATAACCATTCTCCTGTAGTCCTTTAGCAGAAAGAGCCATGCAATGTTTTAGATAGAGCTTTGAAACCATTTATTTAGTTCCTAATAAGGAACAAAATATGACAACTTGTTTGCCACCATTGGAGAAACAAGGCAATGAAACAAGATCGTGAGGTTTTCCGAGCAAGAAACCCCATGGCGGGCTCTAGCAGCCAGCCCCAGGCCCTGCGGCTCAAAGGCTTCGATGCTTCTACAGGACCTTAGAGTGACAGAGTATTACTGTTACATGTAAACAGAGCAAGCATTTTCATCAAAACAAACCTCCCGCTACAGAGCAAGTACACTGATCCTTAAGGTTTGAAGGGCCCACTGATCAAGGCACTTGCCGTTGTGCAGTCGCGCTGTCCACCCCACATCCTCCCTGCTTCCCCGCGCTGCCGCAGCTTTCCACAGCCTCTGTCTGAGCTGCCTCCGTGCCCCCTCCCGACTCGTCATGCTAGCTACCATTGATTTTTGCTGTAGTTTGTGTATACTTAGTGTGTCCCAGCCCCGTGCTTGACCGGTACTCAGTCACTCACTTTCTCCTTGCAGCAGCCACTTGCTAGGCGTTAGGAAGCTCCTAGGCAGCACTTTAAGAGAGCGAGGGGGTGAGGTCAGTCCTCAGAGCTAGCGTGTGATGGGAGCAGGGTCTTGAGCTGGGCCTGACCCTGTTTCCCAGGCTGCCAGTCCTTCCCTCATCTGTTACCCATCACTGTTGCCTGGGACACAGACTCTCTTTAAGAACACGGCTCCTTACTTCCCCGGGTTTTGCACTTTGTCACTTCCATTTCCTAGGTGTCAGGAGAAAGCAACGTTAGTGGCAGAGTCGCTCCTATTTCTGTACGATGACTTTTTCCATCTGTTTGCCTTTCATTAACCACACATTTAAGGAGCACCAGTACTGAGCTGTCAAAAATCTGGGTCGCAGACCATAATTCCTCTTTTCTGGAATCTTCTCCTCATGAAGTCCCCCCTCCCTCAATTTTTCAGATTTCCTTGGAAAAGGAAAGATTCCTTCTCCTTTCTCTGTGCTCTGTCTTAGCCTTATTTCCCACCACCATTATTGGCCATCTCCTCCTATGTGGTCTACAGTCATTTCTACCTTCCGCATTTTGGCACCATACGTACAATCCCTTTGGGGCATCCCTTTGGGGCACCCCTTTACCATCTTCTGTGAGCCACTTCTCATATGGGTCACAGCGTTCTCTGAACTCAGCGCCCATGGGTTCCATGTTGGTGATCTTTGAGAACTTGACTTTGGTCTTCTTTTTTCTTTGGTTATTGAAATGACTAAAGACCCTTCTCATTCTTAGTTCTCAAATATGTATCTTCTCTTAAATACAATTTATATGACTCAACCCTTCTTTACTATCCCTTAATTGACTTCCTTCCTTGACCTTTTTATAACCATAGGTCTACTTTTTTCTTTATTTCCTGTCTGCATCTTGTGTTGGTAGACCTTACCTTAGTCCATTTGGGCTGCTATAACAGAATCTCATAGGGTGGCTTATAAGCAATAGAAACTTACTTCTCGGGGCGCGTGGGTGGCCCAATGGGTTAAAGCCTCTGCCTTCAGCTCAGGTCACGATCTCAGGATCCTGAGATCTGGCCCCGCATCGGGCTCTCTGCTCAGCAGGGAGCCTGCTTCCCCATTTCTCTGCCTGCTTCTCTGCCTACTAGTGATCTCTTTCTGTCAAATAAATAGATAAAATCTAAAAAAAAAAAAAAAAGAAAGAAAGAAAAGAAACTTACTTCTCACAGTTCTGGAGACTGGAAATATGAGATCAGGGTACCATCATGATCCTTTTCAGTGAGGATCTTCTTCCCTGTTGCAGCCAGCCATTTCTACCATGTCCTTGCTGTAGCTTCACATGGTGGAGAGAGGGCTAGCCAGGTCACTGGTCTCTTCTTAACAGGGCATCGGTCCTATTCACAAGGGTTTCACTCTCGTGACTTCTAAGGCCCCACATCTGAACATTATCATTCCGGGATTAGAGTATCAACATGAATTTTGGAGGGGGGGGGGATGACGACACATTTCCTCCATAAAAATCACCTTCTAAGCTGTGGTCTTTTTTTTTTTCCCCAAATTTAAATTCAAGTAATTAATGTAAAATGTATTATTAACTTCAGAGGTAGAGGTCAGTGATTCATCAGTTGGATGTAACAGCCAGTGCTCATTACATCATGTGCCCTTCATGTCCATCACCCGTTACCCCCCACCATCCCCCAAGCCTCAGTTTGTTTCCTGTGATTAAGAGTCTCTCATGGTTTGTCTCTCTCTCTCTCTGATTTTGTCTTGTTTCATTTTTTTCTTCTCTTTCCCTATGATCCTGTTTTGTTTCTTAAATTCCACATATGAGTGAGATCATGTGTTAATTGTCTTTCTCTGATGGACTTATTTTTGCTTAGCATAATCGCCCTAGTTCCATCCACATCATTGCAAATGGCAAGATTTTATTTTTTTGATGGCTGAGTAATATTCCATCTTCTTTACCCATCTGTCGATGGACATCTGGACTCTTTCCTTGGTTTGCCTCTTGTGGACATTGCTGCTATAAACAGTGGGGTACAGGTGCCCAGCTCTTATCTTTATTGCTTTCCCTTTTGACCTTTTGTGATGCAAATCTCAAACGGCTGAGGGGTGTTCGGTGTACTGTTGCCTGTGAGTGGGATTTACTACTTCTTGGAGATCCTTTTTATCATTGGTTTTGGACTCTACTGCATGCTCCTCCCACACCTTCCAAATGGTTCTCTGCAGTCTTGGTCTTTATTCCATGCTCTTATCCCTCAGGTGACAAGCTTGCCACTTCACTGAGAGGAACAGAGCTGGCCACTTAGTGCTCACTAATCTTTTTTCATTTTCACTACATGTATACTATCCTGTTGCCATATGCTACTCAACTTAAAAACTTCTGGTTTAGTCACCCATTCTTTTCAATTCGTTTTTTCCTATTAGTTCCCATGAAATGAAACCTGTTGTTCTTACCTGTACTTTTGCTCTCCTCTCCTAGCTTTTTGCTCACATGTGATCGGTTCCATTTTTTATCTTCTGCCTCTTATTCCCTGGCACTGCCCCCTTTGAGAAGTCTCTAAGTTATCTTCAGTATTACATGGAAAATAAAAACATTCTTTGACTTTGCAACCCTTAAAATACAATTTTTTTCTCTTGCCGTTCCTTTCATTGTCCAACTTTTTGGGGAAAAAATCCTATCCCCATAGAGTTCTTTCTTCCTATGCATTCATTCTTTAATGTCTTCTAAAATGTGGCAAAGATGGGGTGCCTGGGTGGCTCAGTGGGTTAAAGCCTCTGCCTTCGGCTCAGGTCATGATCTCAGGGTCCTGGGATCAAGCCCTGCGTTGAGCTCTCTGCTCAGCAGGGAGCCTGCTTCCCCCTGCCTCTCTGCCTACTTGTGATCTCTCTGTCTCTGTCAAATAAATAAAATCTTTAAAATAAATAAATAAATCTTAAAAAAAATAAAAGTGGCTAAGAGAAAGAATCTGATTTCAGTTCATGCTTTGGGACTTTCCAATGTTGCTTGATAACTTTAACATCTTTCTGACAAGCCCTGTATTTTCATTTGTATACTGGGGAGCTCCACTTGCCAACCTGTCTTAAAAGTCAGTACTCTGTAGGGTCTCCCCCACCAGAGCTAAACAAGTGGGACCGACCCATAGCTCCATACTGTCCTCTTGCTCAGTGCTGATTTTAGTGATACCTCAATTCTCTTCCCCAGGTTGGGAATTCTGACTACATCTTAAACTTCTCTCTTTCAGATCCCTCCACTCTGTATTATCAACGCTCGTTAGTTTTTGGCTCATAATCAAATCCACCCTTTGTCGAATTTCTCCTTGCCAGTGCTCTGGCCCTGATCAGTATCCTAGTCATAATCATTGTACTCTTAAGTGATCTTTCTCTATTTATTACCTTCCTCTTTCCATTAGTTTTACACTTCAATCCAGATTAGTCTTCCTATGGTTACTCTTTGGTCCTGTCGTTCTGTTGCTCAGATTTTAAGAACCAATTCCTGGAGACTGGTTTTCTTAGTGTGATATTTCATGCACTGTTTGAGCTGGACTCAGCCTGCCTTTATGGCCATCTGAGACCATCGGGTGTTTCTGCTCCAGCCGAACTGCAGCATTTATGGTTCCAAAGCATTTGCTTATGTAAGGCATTTTTCTTTGTTTTTTTGTTTCCTCCCTTCCAAAATGCCTTTAGTACTTATGTTCCTTCCATTTGAAACCTAGCCCACAGGACCCAATTCAGATGCCGTCAGTGATCAGACAAGTTGAGAAGTTAATGGATTAAAGCGGGAAATTTTAATATGTATGTTTTCTAGCACTTACCCTGCCTGTTAGTGTAGGTGTCTTAATGCCTGTTCTGACGGCCCTTCTAATTAAATCCTTTTTGAGCACACCAGGCATAACTTCTATTTTTCTAATTTTCGGAGGCTTCTAGCAACAGGCACTCAGTTATTACTTTCTTGATTAGTCCCTCATTTCTACTATTTCATAGCTGACCAACAGGGAGAAAAGCTGGGTATGCTTGGCAGCTCAGTAGGGCCCAGGACCCTCTTGGACTGAGGGGAGGGCCTGGGCCAGCCCAGTGGGGGCTGGATGATGAATTCAGTGCCTCTTCACCATCCAGTTCTTTGTTCTCTTTTTGAAAGGAACTTTATGCTAAACCATCTTTCTTTTTTTTTTTTTTTAAAGATTTTATTTATTTGATAGAAACACAGCAAGAGAGGGAACACAAGCAGAGGGAATGGTAGCGGGAGAAGCAGGCTTCCTGCCGAACAGGGAGCCCGATGCGGGGCTCCATCCCAGGACTCTGAGATCATGACCTGAGCTGAAGGCAGAGGCTTAACCACTGAGCCACCCAGGCGCCCCTATGCTAAACCATCTTTCAAACATTTTTTCCCCCTCTTAAGCACAAGAAGAAACACCTATGAAGCACTCTTTTGTCCTCAGCACTAGAGTCAGATTGCCTGGGTTTGAATACTGGCTTTGTCACTTAAGAGCTGAATGACATTGGACAAGGTACATAACCCCTCTGTGCTTCAATTTTACCCTCGATATAATTGGAATAACAGTACCTCCTAAGGTTTCATAAATATTAAGTGAGTGAATACACGAAAAGCATACAAAACAGTATGGCATAGAGTACCTTCTCAAGTGCAAACAGTTATTACTGTTAAGCAATGAGGAATTGCAAGAGGAGGTATTAGAACTGACAATTTTTACTTTACTTGCCAGGTTGTTAAAATGCTATGATTTTAATACACGAAGTTAAGATCTAGAAGTTGTTAAAAAAAAATCTAGAAACTCTTAAAATAGGAGAGCTAGTGAGAGAATAAAGGGAAATATCCCAAAAAGTTACAGAAGCTAGTCTCATGTTTCTTCTGTTGTCTTCTACACCAGTGGGCTCATCACCTGAGCGAAGCCCCTCAAATAGAGAGATGATTATTTTGATACCCAGTAGACACAGAGCAAAGAATTCTATCACATACTAGGTACCAGTAATTGAAAATGAAGGACACATGGTCTTGTTTGGGGGCTGCTCAAATTGGTAGAATCAACTGGGTTTTTTTTATGTTTTTTAAAAAACTGGGTTTTTTATGTTGGGTTTACTAACCCAACATAAAAAGCCCTGTTGACCCAGGTCCAGAGGCTGTGCCATGGGCCCTGCTGCCGAGGGCAGAGGACACCTCCTGGGAGCTCCATCTTGAAGTAGAGTCGGACTTTTACAGAGAGGACAGAACATCTCTTTTGCTATGGATTTGAGCATATCTTAATAATAGAAGGTGAATTTGTTTTGTACGTAGTGCAATCTGTGAGGACAGCAAAGCTCCAGTGGTGGTTTACTTGGTATGAAGGGAATTCTAATTGTACCAAGTTGTGTTGTGGTTTTTTTTTTTTAATAAAAAGTTTGGATTTTAATACAAACTCTTAAAGGTACCTTTTAAAGCTTGGGGAGCCGTATGTACAGATTCACAGGATGCCGTTGTCTTCCTAATATATTTAACAATATTAAGAAAAATGTTCATGCTAGCGAGCGTGTGGATAGACTTTGTGGTTCTGAAATCTGAAAATGGTGAGAATAACCTGGGGGCCATTTAATGACATGAGAGCCTGGGCTCCAATCCAGAGAAGCTGAAACAGACAGTCTGAAGGGAGAGCGTGGCTTCTGGGTCTAGGAAGCCCAGGTATGGAAGAGCTGTGGGAGAAACCAGTGCTCGCCGGAAGCCTGGGCTTTTGGTGGGGAAATGACTAATTGTCTGTGGTACTAATTTATACTCAAAAGGGAGATGAAACAACTCATTTAGTCTTTGTCTCCATTATTTGTTTGGAGAAGGAGCCAATGTTCTTGTCCCCAACTTCTTTCCTCTTCTCCCCCCATTGAGTAATGGGTAAGACATGGGTGGAAGGTTTGGTGGCCTGGAGGGAATTTTCAATAGGTTTCAATTCTTTAATGTAAAATGGGTATGTGTTGGGGGGGGTGTGGAGGAAGCAAAATGACCTTTAGGGGAAAAAGTTGGTAATTTCATTCAAAACATGAAGAAAATAAAACTTAGCTTCTGTCTAGGAGTCTGCTTGGTCATGTTGAGGTTATCTCAGATAACAAGTACATATTTTCTTTTTTTTTTTTTTTTTTAAAGATTTTATTTATTTGACAGAGAGAAACATAGCGAGAGAGGGAACACAAGCAGAGGGAATGGTAGCGGGAGAAGCAGGCTTCCTGCAGAGCAGAGAGACCGATGCGGGGCTCGATCCCAGGCCCCTGGGATCTGACCTGGGCCAAAGGCAGACGCTTAACAGCTGAGCCACCCAGGCGCCCCACAAGTACATATTTTCTAAGACCTTATATTTAGATTGCTTTCTGGACTGATTTTCACATAGCTTTGGTCATAGCCTGGTCACAGCAAATCTTTCTGTACCTTGATGCTACTGTGGCCCCAATACCTTCTTAGCCAGGCTGCTGCAATCATTATTTGAGCTCCGCATAAAGAACAAGTAGATGTTAAGAACTTTTTTAGGGGTGCCTGGGTAGCTCAGTTAAGTGTCTGCCTTCAGCTCAAGTCATGATCCCAGGGTCCTGGGACTGAGCCCCAGTTTAGACTCTCTGCACAGTGGGGAGCTTCTCCCTCTCACTCTGCCTGCTGCTCCCCTTGCTTGTGCTCTCTCTCTCTCTAATAACTAAACAATCTTGTAACACTGAAAAAATCAACATATTTGGGGAAAAATAAATTCTTTTTAAAAAACCTTTTTTTATTATGAAGAATTTCAAATAGAAGATAGCTCTCCATATCCATCACTCAGACTCAACATTTATTATGCTCCTTCTGTTCTTTATGTTTTGTTCCTGCTGAAGTATTAATCTTTTTAGAGAGCATGCACAAGTGGGAGGGAGGGACAGAATCTTAAGAAGGCTTCATACTCAGTGCAGAGCTCCCTACGGGGCTCGATCCCAGGACCCTGGGATCATGACCTGAGCCGAAATCAAGCATTGGGCACTTATCCAACTGACCACCCAGGTACCCTCTGCTGATGTATTTTTTTTTTTTTTAAGATTTTATTTATTTATTTGTCAGAGAGAGCACAAGCAGACAGAGTAGCAAGCAGAGGCAGAGAGAGAAGCAGGCTCCCTGCTGAGCAAGGAGCCCGATGCGGGACTCAATCCCAGGACTCTGGGATCATGACCTGAGCTGAAGGCAGTGGCTTAACCAATTGAGCCACCCAGGCGTCCCCCTGCTGATGTATTTTAAAGCAAATCACAGATGACCTATTTTTGCCATAAGGTACTTCATTATCTATAAAATATGGTTCTTTTAGAATCAATGCCATCATCACATTTAACAAAATTAACAGTAATTCTTCAGCATCCTTTGATATCTGTCATAGTCAAATTTCTCAGATTGTCTCTAAAAATGACTTTTTTTACTTATATTTATCATAAACTAAGTAAGAGGTAATGGTTTACCTCACATGCTCTTTTTTTCATTTCTTTATTTTTTTTCCCAAAGATGACTTTTTTTTAAAGATTTTATTTATTTATTTATTTGACACGGAGAGGGAGAGATCACAAGTAGGCAGAGAGGCAGGCAGAGAGAGGGGGAAGCAGGCTCCCTGCTGAGCAGAGAGCCCAATGTGGGGGGCTTGACCCAGGACCCCGAGATCATGACCTGGTCCAAAGGCAGAGGCTTTAACCCACTGAGCCACCCAGGTGCCCCCCCAAAATAACTTTTAATAGTTTATTTGAATTGGAATCCTACTTTGGGAAAAGGGCATTTTTAAGGGCAGTACTAAAGACACATTTAAGGAACACTTTATTCCAGATATAATTAGAACAAGTGGGGAGAAAAATGCAGAACCTCATGGGATTTTTTTAAGTATTTTGTGGAAGGAACTAATACTTTCTGTCAGTTTTCTGTCCTTAAGGAGCACCATGATCTAGCCCCTGAGAATGAACACTCTGATGCATGTTGTAAACAGTGGAAACCACAGTTTCTGGTTTAATGAGAGATTACTTTTCACATCACATTCCATGCCTGTGCAGACACAGTGATTTCATGTGCTAAAGTTAGTCCTCCAATTACCATTTTGATTGCTCTTAGAAAAATGTACACAAAGAATACAGTGACTCAGCGCAGGGTGTTGTCAGTGGGTTGTAGTTTTTAGCTTTCCAATTATGATGGAATTGTATAAAGGATGTACAACTTGGTGTTGCATTTTTCTGCTCCCCGTGCTTTTCCACGCACTGCCTACCAACATCAAGTACATCCACCTGCCTTTTCATCTTTTTTTTTTATTTAAAAATGGCAGCTTTTTGTTACTTTTTTTCTCTTTTTTCTTTTTTTAATTATTTTTAAAGATTAACAGGGGTCTGGAAAGCCTGGTATACAAGTGAATTGCTAAACTCCATTTAAGGCCCTGTTCTTAATAAGTAAGCTTTCCATTCCTTTGTGCCTACAGAGATTCATAAGGCTATATTTAAAGAAAATAATGCAGAAGAGGCCAAAGAAATTAATTTCGAACATAAATTGATATTTGTGTGGCACCTCAATCTGAGGTCACTGAATGCTTTTTTTGGAAACATGTGATTGGACACTCAGAGTTGAGTAAGATTTGGCCGCTGCTGTGGAGGCAGCCGCCATCTTCTGAGGGAGATGGAAGTGTGGCATGGGAAGGGTGAGTGGTTTGGAGGGGAGGAAGCTGGAATCCAAGAATCCTAGAAGTTTTCACAGTAATCTTGGCACAAGTTAATTAACAGCTGGACTAGCGTCCTCGTCCTTGTATGGGGAGACTAGAAGAGACGCTCACTCGAAGGGCTTATGAGTATCCTCTCAGTAGGTGACTTATTGGATGTGGTGAATGAAAGTGCAGTGACCAAGAACTTGTGCTGCAGTATAAAATAAAAGATACTGTGTTTCTGAAAAGAAACAGGAAAATTGATAGGGAGAATTTGTTGTTTTTTTGTTTTTATTTAATTTTAGTATCTTCACTTTGGAATCCTAGGGCAGCCAAGGGAATATGCTCACTGAATATCTAGGATATGTGGCCAGGATACAGGGTAGAAATGGGAGCTATTGATTTGGAATATAAAGTCATTTATTTATCTATATAAAATACAACAACCCTAATATACTAGAAACTACATTAAGGTGTCTGTGATTAAATTTAAGAGTGTCTGCCCTCAAGGAGTTAGTTCATGATTTAGTGGGAATGAACATAAATAAGTAGATTCTCAATTCACATTTGGTCCATTCCTCTGTGTGTTATTACGTGTTTATGATTATGTACAATTAGGCCTAAATTTGGTAGAACCAATAGATGGTTGGTTTTACCCCCCTGTAACTTTCTCTCCTTTCCTATTCTCATTTTTCTTTTTCTTTTCTTTCTTTTTTTTTAAAAGGATCTTAATTTTGGAATTAGGACAAGGGTGCATAAGGTGTTTTACGTGAAGTTTCTTAAAGAGGCAGATTAGGGTGAGAACATGTATTTGCCTTGTATGCATGTGGTCTAGTTTCTGGGAGAGCACTACATCCTGTATAAGCTGTGTGTTGGTATCAGGGGTGACCACCTCCCCCTGTTTCCTCTCCTTCACTGGCCCTGCCAATCTAAGCCACCATTGTACCTGCTGACCCACTATTGTTATGAGCAGAGTGTGGGGCACCAATCCTATTTTATTCTATCTCCTTTCTTTTCTTTTCTACTTGAGCCAGAGATAAGGGAAGCTACTCACTGTCTCCAAAAGATGGCACATAATCTTGGCAGCTTTATGGATCTTTTGGCTCAAGGTCATGTTTTATTCCTTTTCCCATTTACAGGAGAGAAGGAGAAGGGGGGGAGATAGCAAAGATGGAAACAAAGTCTACTTATTACCCCAGGCTTCAATTTTTAGTATTCTCATTGTCAGTAAATATTGTTTTTACATTTTCATTCATGGTTGACCTTGAATTTTGAAGATAGAAAGTTATGGTCTTTCCTTCTCTGATTTGTATGTCATTTCTTACTCTCACCCAGGTGATACTTAATAGTTGTATTCCTCTTGTTCTGAAAGGGCTTTTGCAGAACCAGAAAAGATTTGTCTTCTTCTTTTAAAATGGATTGACAATCTACTCTGTAGTTTTCAAAGTGTTTTTAACAATAATAAACATAATTTTTTTTTTAGTTGGTAGCTTAATAAGGCCATTTAGTTACACCACAAGAAAGGAAAGCTTATAATGGACTCCTTCTGTGTATTCTTATAACTTCCTGAGTCAAGTTTTCTGTACCATAGAATGATGATTCATTAGTGATGCAAGATCTTTGGGTTATTTTAAGTACCCTCTTTATAGCCATCATTTTAAGAGAGATTAAGCCAGTGGTAGATTCAAGCCTATAAAACCATGACTTATAAATAGACTGGTTCAAGTTATGCCTGTTCCAGTTTTGAAAATGTAACTTGGATGCATATCCTGTGAGATAAAGGAATAATTTAACAATAAAACTGAACTTAGTCCATAGGAGAGATTAATTTTTCTTTGGTAGCATAAAGAAGCCATCTTGATCCTTAAAAAATATTGCTATGTTCATAGCAAAATGCTTGCCAGTTCTTCAGAGATGACATAAGATGATTTCAATGAATATTAATACACTTGATGAAGTTTATCCCGTTATTATATCTTCAGAAGGAGGAAAACTGGATAGCTGACAGAAATGTAAAAAAGAGAACCATTTCCTAACAAGAGATGTCTTTCCATATTACATTCTTAAGAACAGAACTGATCTGCCTCAGAATTCTTTCTGACTTGCCTCCACTGGCTGGTTTTAGAGCCTCTCCTCTGGTTTTCCATAGGAACTGGTACATGCGTATAGTACTTACCAAAAGGTATTGGTTTTAATTTCATATGTATCCTATGAAAGTGAAGCATATTTAAACCAGCAGAGGAATGATAAAAGGATTGTGGGTTCCGCTCCCTATCAATTTCTCCGGTTATTCCTGGGCATTCACATGCAGTTACCATATGGCATCCATCATGGCTCCCCTCCCTTACTTAGCCACTAGTCAATGTCTGTGGCTCATGAAGTCATTTGGGGGCCCCTCATCATGGCCACTGCTCATGGTAATGCAAGCACCAGGCAAGACCAAAGTCGCCCACTTCTGAAACTTCTCAAGTTACCAACCTTGTATTGTAAAGGGTACCAGAGCTAAGCTTGCTTCCATGCAGAGGTAAAGGCACCCTTCCAAAGTCCACTCTACTTGGTTGTATGAATGAGTTCTGCTTGGGTGTCTCCACCGTGTCCTTGGGTGTCTCCACCGTGTCCAGAGCTCACCCAGCTCTGCTACCTCACCTTTTGGATTTTGGGAACTGAAATCTAGTTCAAGGGGCTGGACAATATCACAAGCTTCTTTGTTTCATCTTTTCATCTGTCCTAGAATCCTCTTTGCAAAACTCTTCCTCCATCCCGCCTACCAAACAAAACAGACTTGGAACTGAGTAAAGGAAAGAAGGGCCATTTCTGCTGAAAGTGTTTGAACTTCAGCTGGGAGAATTCAGATAACCCTGTTAAATGCATGTTTCTGTTCCTCACTGAACATTGAACTCTGAACTCTACAAGGACAGGGTCTGTCTTTATTTTGCATCCCTGGCGCTTAACATAATGTTAAACGAGACAGTTAAGTGGAGGAAGTTATTGCAGCATCTTGATCAGACCTAATAGTTTTTACAACTCCTTTCAAGCTGGAATAGCTCCCATAACTACTGTCTGCTTCTTATCCATTGAAGAATATTAAATATGTTAATATAATTACTCTTGTTGGCCACACTCTAGTTCAAGTTTCCTTTTAGCAGGAAAAAATGTTTAGTGTTGTCTTCTATTTCTCTGGAGTCATTATTCTAGGGAAGACTGATAAAAAGTTGTCTTGTAGATGTTTTGCAGTGTAAGAATTTTGTGGTAGGTAATGCTTCCTGAACCTCTAAATTTATAGCAAATTAAAAATGATGAGTTCTGTGGGATTTTTTTTCCCTCCAAGTGTGGAATATTTGAGCATAGGGTAGTTTAGCTATTAATTTTGTATGTCCACAGAAATTTTCTTCTTAAAAATATTACTTTAAATATTATTATGGATTTAAATTGATAATAGCCAGAAATATGCTAGGCACTAGCAATAAATAGCATCTGATCTGTAATCCTCACAAGAATCCTTAGTGGAGACACTGGCAAATTTTGTCCGTAAAGGGCCAGGGTAAGTATTTTAGGCTTTGTGGATCCCAGGTCTCTGTAGCAACTCCACATTTTGGGAAGAAAACAAGACTCAGGTGTTAGGAGACTTACCCAAGATGACCTTGATTGTAAGCACCAGCTCTCAGATTTGAACAGACTCCATTCTGTCATGATTGAAAAAAATACCGATAGTAAAATATTTGTATCTACTCACTGGAATATGAGGCATTGCATAGTGTGCTATGGAGACAATACAGGTCAGTTATAGGCCTTACAGTGTAGACGGGGGTGGTAGTCAATACATAGCATTCCTCTTACCTGCCCAGGGTGTGAATGGTGATGAGACGTCAGGATTTTTGGATGACAAATCATTTTTGTTATTGGTAAAGCTGATACTAGAGAGCATGGTTTTGATCTAGAGTAAAAATGAGCTTCCTAATTTCATTCCTTGGATCCAGACATGCCTAGCCAGCCAAGTGTGGACAGTGTGTGTGATCAAAGGACTCTTGCTTCTGTAACACTTTGGGAATGCAAACAGGAAACAAATCCAGACAGGAAAAGATGGAAGGGATGCTGGTCTGCAGTGATGAGTTCCTTGTCCCCAAATCCTCATATATAGAACTACCTTCCCCTTTCTTGCAGAACACTTAGTGAGAGGGAGGAGAATGTGCATAGTATCATGTGGATAGATAACTGCCTGTGAGGAAGGAAACATCAGGAGTGGGGAGTAAGTATCTGCCCTCTTTCTGCCCAGTGGACAGCAATTGGCATAAAGGAAAGAACAATTGAGTTGCTTTGGAATTTACAGTGAAGAGAAATTAATTCTAGGATTGGTGAAAAGGAAATGTTTGAGCAGGTGGTATTTGGACAAATGCACTGCATAATTTTCACATGGACATAAAGGGAGCAGTATGAGCCAAAGAATGGGGCATCAGAAGCTGGTGCATTGGGAAGATCAAGGGGTCAGTTGCTAGGTTACAGAGCTAGGGTTACCAAATATCCCAATATGCCTGAGACCATCATTAGGTTCAGCACTGCAAATCTTGCATCCTGTGAACTCCCTCAGTCCTGGACAATCTGGATGGTTGGTTTCTTGAGTGTCAGATTAGGAACTTGAAACTACTTTGTTTGATGGTAGAATATATAGAATGTGTCCATGTAGGGCAGGTCACTGGACTTTTGGCATATATAATTATATGAGTCACTAGGCTGGAAATCAAGGGTTAAGAGGCTATTGTAGACATTGGGAACCATTGAAGAACTTTTGAAGGATATGAGGGTAACAGTGAACCTTACAGTATATAAATATGTAGAAAGGAGCTTGTGTACTATTGAATATAAAACCAGGTAAGAATATATTGGAGTGAATTGAAAAATCCTAGAGGGTTTTGTTTTTGAGAAGGATGAAATCCAAAGAAATATGATCCTTCATTGTTTCTATTCGGCTCTGAAGACAGCTAGTTAGAATTAGTTTGTTGTCGGCACTGAATAAACTGGGTAAGCCAGATATAGATGTTATTTAACAAATAGTTTTTCAATGAAAAAATTGTCTAGATGTTTAGATGTTTTTTCTACTGAGAAATCTAAGAGGAAAATGTAGTATGTTGAGCATGTTGGTCTTTCAAGTAATCAGACTTATAAGAAATATCAGAGGTTTTCATGATTTACTTCAAAGCTCTAGGAAATATAGAAGTGACTGAAACATTTGGTTCTTGGGAAAAACTACTAGCTTCACCAAACTTTATTGTTATAGTTTTTAATAGGTAATTATAATGTTAATTTTAAAATAGATTGTTTATTGCTTCTGCTTAAAGTTATATTGTTTAACTTTTTATTTTGAAATAATTTCAGACATAGAAGAGTTGAAAATAGTACAAAGAATTATCTGCCTTTTACCTAGATTCCTCAAATGTTATTATCTTACCAAACTTGACACTTGCTCTATTATGTTATCTATTTTTCCTGAAATTTTGTGAGTAAATTGGTGTTAGGCTTCTTAAAAATTCAATATGTACTTCCTAAAAACAAAACATAACTACATTTATTAAAACAAGCTAACTAACACTGATACAATACTGTTATGTTATGTAGTCTATAGGACTTACTCAAATGTTCCTGTTAATGTGTTATGTAGTAAGAGGGAAAAAAATCTGTTTCAGATCTAATTCTGGAATCATACATTGCTTTAGTTTTCATGATTCTTTATTCTCCTTTATCTGGACCAATTTTGTAGCCTTTGTCTTTCATGATCTTAACATTTTTTTTTTTAAAGTCTGGTTAGTGTGTGTATAATATTCCTCAGTTTGAATTTATTTCCTTAGATTGAAGTTTTGTGTGTTTGCTAGGGATAGGACAGAAATGTGTTTTGTTTTTTTATTTTTTTCAGTGTATCATATCAGGAACCACATGATATATTCCAGTTATGGTGATATTACTCTTAATTATTTATTTTTGAAATTATTAAGTATCTTATAGGGAAAACTTAGATACTATATAAAGTATTGTTTTTTATGGTATATTTACTCAGTTTTATCTAGTGCCTGAATTAATTATATCACTATGGTGATTTCCAAGAGGGAAAACTCCCAATTTCTCTTTATTCTATATTCATTAGTTGGAATTCTGCAAAGAAGTTTCCCTTTTCTTTTATTCATTTATAGCTGTACAGATTCATGGTTTATTGTTCTATGGATTATGATCTCTTACTGTTATTTATTTTGTTCAAATTGTCCCAGATTGTGTGACCGGGAGCTCTTCTGCCATTTTTGACATGTTCCCATCATTTTTTGAAGACTCCTTTGCTTTTTGGCATAAGATGTCTCAGGCTGATTTTTTACTTTCTCTGATCCAGTCACGGAATTAATAACTTCACCAAGGAGATGTGGCTCCTTTTAATTGAGAACGGTGTTTAGAAAACAAAATCTGGGTGCTAGATATGCTCATTGCTCTTAGGATGTCATCACTTCTAGAGTTTCTCAGCAAAGCTAGGAAATAGATGTGTATTTCTGTATGTGTGTACACATGTGTGTTTATATGCATGTTTGCATATATTAAAAATAATGCCTTCTAAATCAACACTACAGGGGTCATTCTAGTGTTCCCTCTTTCCATATATATTTTTCTAAAGATTTAACTTATTTATTTAGCAGAGAGAGATCACAAGTAGGCAGAGAGGCAGGCAGAGAGAGAGGGGGAAGCAGGCTCCCTGCTGAGCAGAGAGCCCGATGTGGGGCTCGATCCCAGGACCCTGAGATCATGACCTGAGCTGAAGGCAGAGGCTTTAACCCACTGAGCCACCCAGGTGCCCCTCTTCTTTCCATATTTTTAAGTCTCTTTTCTAACTACAAGAAACCTGTCATCCACAATATATTTACATATTTATTCAATTCTAAAATAGAATACTTTTAGAAAAGCTGAGCCAGACCACTGTGCAAAACAAATGTACTAAGAATCAGTATTTGTTTAGAGTTCTCTTTATCAGTAGCTTAAGAATATGTAGTAAAAATTTGTGTCCAAAATTTACTTGGGTTATTTCTCCTCCCTCTTCGGGGTGGTTCTTTTATGCATTTGAAATTTAGTTAGATTAATATGTTTCCATTTTTGGCTTTTTGGGTGGATGGTGATAGTGGGACGGGGTGGTTTCCTCTTCCCCATCCTTGTTGTTTTCAACTTATTTTTTGAGTATGTCAAATATTAACATGATTCTGAAGGTCAGGTCAATAGAAAAGAGGTGCACGTACTTGCACACCTTGTCCTTTCTATCCTGTATATGCTTGCCTCTCTTTTCCATTCCATTTCACCTGTCCAATGCAGGGAACCAGTCTCACTAGTTTCTGGTTTATTCATCTTCTGTATCTTGTTGCACAAATGAGCAGACATGTACATGTTCTTGTTTCTCATTTTTTTACCAAGGAATCAAACTGTTATGCTTGTTTGGGAGCTTGGGGATGAAGGGGAAGTGTTTCTCCTCCCCAAAGGCAAGCATGGGAACTTGAAGAAAATCACTTCCAAATATATTAGATATTCTTTTTGCACTTTGCTTTTTTTCTCTTAACCTAGCAGTATATACTGGAAATCCTATCTGGTTAGAGATCTTCCCCATTATTTTTTATGGCTGCATTGTAGCCTGTTGCTTGGCTATGTCATAATTTATTGACTTGCACTCCTGCGTAGGGGCATTTAGGTTGCTTCTAGTATTTTGCAGGGCCAAACAGTGCTGCAAAGAATAACTCTGTGCATGTCTTCAGATTAGTATGAATTTTACTTCATTGAAGCAACTTGATCCAAGTTTTCTCCAAGTTGGGAGACAATTCTGGAGTTAAGTATGTGTCAGCTTGTTTTCTTCCTTCGGAAGCATCCTCAGTGTATAAAATTAAGTTCTTTTACTTTTAAACACAGAAACCAACCATATTGGGGCCATACACCATGAAATTTCAGTAATTTAATTCATGTTTAATGTGTGGTCAAAAGAGCCCTATGCTTCCTGGCTTTTTATTATCATGGGTAATCTGAGTAGCTTCTAACGAGAGGTTCTAAAAGAATTTGGGTAACTGGTTTTACAGCCGTAATTGAGACACAGCTCTGCATAACTCCTTCCATCCACCACTTCCTCCTCCCTGTATAGGATACAGGCCCCAAGACCACTTGCAGGGCCATTCGCTTTTCCGAATTAATAGTTCTTTCAATACCCATAGTCTCCCAAACAATAGATTTTCTGAACACTTGGTTCTTAATATCTATCTGTGACTATAACCCAATGTCCTATTTAGATGGAACCCTACACTGTGGATTTACAAATCACGAGGTTTATAGGGCTGTTCTGCAACACCTTTAATGTTACCACTTTTCTGTGCAACTGTTACCACCTGAGAGGAAGCCGATCTTAATTTTATTTGTACATCCTTTCTCTTAAGTGTTTGCATTCTGCTGGTTTCTTAACTTTTAATCTAAAATCAAAGCATATCATTTTTGGTTCAGATGCCATGTGTTGTGCTTTATCTGATCCTCATGCACTTGAACTCAGGTTTCCTTGACAAAGACTCTGTTGTTTCTGGGTTGATTGACTTTAACCAGAAGCTGGTGTTTTCTAAGCTTCGCTTTTTAGAATGGGCTCTGAGGGCAACGTGGCGTGCTCCTCAGGGATGCTTAAGGACTATGATGTTTTTTTCTATTCTGAATTTGCTGCATTTGATTAAATGGATATAATTTTATTTCTTTGCACGATCCAGGAAGAGAAGCTCTTCTCACTATTTCTGAAGGGCAAATTAATAAATGGTAATATGAGTACTAAGACTCTGAAAACTTGATGATTGACTCATTTCATTATAAGGAATCAGTCTACCTCCCTCATTTCTCTCCATCTTTCTCTACTTTCATTCTCATTTTAGTTACCCTCATTATATACAAATATATCTTCATGAAAGAACAAGAAAAGCCTGTCCCCTTTCATAACCCTTCTCCAGGAACAGCCACTCTTATTTCATATCAATTTCTGATTCTTTGTATGTGTTTACACCTTCACACAACCTGTCATACTCGTTTGGGGCCTTAGGAACAAAGGGGAGTTTCTCCTCCTCAAAGGCAAGGGTGGGAACTTGAAGAAAATCACTTCCAAATTTTATTGCTAAGACAAAGGGGAGACAGCCTTTCCTGCCATTGTGGGAAATTTGCTTAGGTAGCGCACTATTGCTCTCTCTGCTATCTAAGGAGAGAGGAGATGGAGATTGAACCCACCTCTACAAGGCACTGAAGACTGGTGGATGAAGTTAGGGGTTATGGTCTTGACAGGACCCTCATAGCATGGTGGCGAAGGAGCTGGCTGATGCTCCTATTCGGGGATGCAGTGTGAACCCGGTGTTAGCTGGAAGGCGTGGTGTGATCTGTATGGGAGCAGTGAAACCTAGGGAAGTTGATATGGGTGTTAGTCCTTTCACAACAATGTTCCTTTTGGTGATAGTGATGAAGTCATCACTTTTCTTCCTGAGACCATTAAGACAAACCAAGGAAGAGGGATTGAACTGTGCCTTTAAAGTGGAAGGTGTAGCCCTTTTTCCTCCCATTAACACTGGGGAGTTAATGGATCCAACCCTATGTACTCCAAGCTGTTGGGGAATTAGACTTTTCCTGCTTGGGTATGGGGAGGGGAGGAAAGTTTATGTTCCGTTCAAGTTGATGTTTTTAAAGGGAATGCAAGCACTAATAAATTTTGACTTTCTTTCATTTGTAGAATCTGTAAAGTATACCTAAGGAGCTGGGGCCTAAGTAGAGAGTCAGAGGAGTGGAAGGGGCAGGTTTGGGTGGGGGTCGTGGTGGGGATGGGGGAACTTATTTACATATCCAAGTGAGTCAGGCTGTCTTAGTAAATTGGTTAACGATTTGTTTGGCAAAGGGATACAAAGGGATTTGTCTTTCAAACCCATAATCTATAAAACATTGTCATAAACTTGTTCAAAATGATTGAGACCAAACTTTACTACAGATTTTTCTTTCCTTTATTATTTAATGTTACACTAAATTTGACATATCATGAATACACATCTTATTAAATTAGACTGTTCCGGGAAACAAGGAACCTTCTTTTCTTTTTTTTTCTTTTCTTTCTTTTTTTTTTTTTTTTTTAAAGATTTTATTTATTTATTTGACAGAGAGAGAGATCACAAGTAGGCAGAGAGGCCTGCAGAGAGTGAGAGGGAAGCAGGCTCCCCGCTAAGCAGAGAGCCTGATGGGATGCCGGGCTGGATCCCAGGAACTGAGATCATGACCTGAGCTGAAGGCAGAGGCTTTAACCCACTGAGCCACCCAGGCACCCCGAACCTTATTTTCTAATAAGCCAAGTAAATGAGGGCTACAGCTTGTTAGATGAGAGGCACAGGTGGTAGCAATATAGTCCTACCTAAGAGCAAACAACTCTATTAAATGTGAAGCACCGAGGTGGGCTGTGGGCACATCAGAATATACAAGAGATGATACTTGCCTTTGAGGAACTTACGTTCCACTGGGGCAGACATACCGACAGCTGGTTAATTTCATAATGTGACCTATATAGTATTCGACAGTCCAGGGATGCCTGGGTGGTTCAGTGGGTTAAGAGTCTGCCTTCAGCTCAGGTCATGATCCCAGGATCCTGGGATTGAGTCGCGCATTGGGCTCCCTGCTCAGCGGGAAGCCTGCTTTTCTCTCTGCCTGCTGCTTTCCCACTTGTGTGCGTGCACCCTCTCTCTCTCTCGGTCTCTCTCTCTCATAGATAAAATCTTAAACAAACAAACAAACAAACAAAAAAACCCCACAAAAAACAGTCCAGAATGTCTCAGGGGCATATGATCGTAGCCCTTAAACCTTTAAACGTGATAAAGAGTATCAGAAAGAGCTTCCTGGAGGGGATTTCATGTTTCATTTTAAGTCGGGGAATAATGATAAGTAACAGACATGGTTTCCTATGTCCTATATAGTAGAGACAGAATAGAACTGTTGAATGAATAAATGAATGGGTGAAATAAAGTCTGAGATGAACCTTGAATTATGCTTATAAAGTAGAAAATAAGGTCAAATGGGGGTTAAAGGTATTCTAGAGATTAACAGTGAAGTGTGGAAGCAGAAACCCTTGAGTTTAGGGTTGGTGTTTTGTGTGGGGATGAAATACCACTCAGAGATGACATTGAGGTTTTGGAGTGGTGGAGACTATAGTGGGTTTTTAATCAAGGGGAGTAATGATATTTTCATTCAATTTTTAAATCCCTCTGGAAGTATAGTGGAGGAAGGATCAGATGGAGGGAAGAGTTGGAAGCATCAATGTGTATAGGCTTGTGGAAAGCCCAAATTCTGCAATGAGAAAGAAGGGCCTAGAAATGCAGAAGAGGGACTGAAGGGAACATGAGAGAGTGAAGACTGCAGATGTTGGTAGCTGACTACAATGAGGGATGGAAGTCCAGGATGGAGATAAGATGCTAATATCTGAGATGCAAGCAAGAGTCTCTTGGGTAGGACTTCTGGAAAAGCTGTTGGTTTCTTATAAAAGATGAGAGACCCAGCTGGCCTATCCCCTTGTCGCTGCCTATAGTGCCATACAATGAATGCCTCCTAACTACCAGGGAGTCTAGGAAATCATTTAGCCAAGTGTATTGCCTCGTTGGAGAAAAGTGGGATCCTGAAAGAAGGGTAGGCAACTAGTAAAGTCTGACACATGGTAGTAGGGTAAGTTACCTATGACTCTTTCTACCACTAGTATTAAAGAGCACCAAAATCTATTCTTTTTAAGAACATTCTGAGGAGCACCTGGGTGGATCAGTCAGCTAAGCATCTGCCTTCAGCTCAGGTCATGATCCCGGGGTCCTGGGATGGAGCCCCACATCGGGCTCCTTGCTCAGTGGTGGGCCTGATTCCCCCTCTGCTGTTTCCCTTGCTTGTGCTCTCTCTCTCTTTCAAATAAATAAAATCTTTAAAAAAATTTTTTTGAGAAGAATAGTACATATCAATAGAAAATTGTCATATTTGCAAGAAAAATGTGATTTTCCTATCCTTAACATGTACTTAATCAGCAAGTACTTTAGCACTTCCTAAGACTGATACTGTCCCCATCACAGAGAATAACAAAAAAATAAATAAAAGGAGGTGACTGGTCTTTCACCTAGCTTGATCTGAATGAAAAGTATAAAAGTAGAAACCCTTAAAGGGAAGTTGAAAAGCAGCATGTAAACATGTGACTCTAATGTGACTTAGACTAAAAGACCAAGGGAAGACCACAAAAGGGAAAGGTTACCATGGAGTGTGGGTCAGCTCTGCAGAAGATCCAATAAAGATGTAAGTTGGAAAGAGTTGTATTTTATTAGTAACAAGAATCAGTGTCAGGTAGTTCACTATAACACTGTGAGTTGAATTCATTTTGTTAAGCTTCAAAATATTAGTAACAATGAGGTTCGCAATCCAGAAATAACATTATAAATCTTCTATCAAGTTGATAGACATTGATACAGCTCTTGTATTTATATTTAAAATAATCTATATTGTATTGCCTACATGTACATATACCACCCTACATCAGTTTTCACAAGTATTTTATAACATACAAGTGCAATTCTTGGGCTGGCATAAAGTCTGTTTTCTTAAAGTATGAATTGTTAAATATAAAAACCTAATTCCCCAAATGATCACGAAGGCATGAAATTCAGTGTATTGGCACTTTTAGATTCTTCATGCTTTACAGAAAAAAAGTCTTCACGTTTGGTAGTACATGAACTTATTGTTAATGCTTTATCTGGATTTTCTATCCTGTCCATACCTCCTTTCCCATTCCTGTTTAAGACTTTGAGACATCTTGGCAAAGAGGGACAAAGAGATTTAATTCTTATTGAACATGAAAATCTTCAGGCCTGGATAATGTCCGTATTTTTGCTAAGTCTGGAAAGTTGTACGTGTCAGCCAACACTGGAACAGCTTGAGAAACTGTTGAAATCATACATGTATTGCTTTGTCTCTTATGTAGGAAAGTACTTCTGTGTGGCCTGGTTTTGCTTGATGTGGTCCTAGTTAATCTGGTTGGCTGCTTGAGGTCTCTTGTGTTGACCTAAGGGAAGTTTGGGAAGTATTGGTTAATATACCACAGTGTGAGAAGGATTTATAACAAATGCCATGTATCATTAATACAGGCATTCTTTCCTTGTAAACTCAATATTTTTTATAAGAATGCATCACGAAAACCGAGATTGATTCCTTCATTTCACCCTCGAGGAAAATACAAGAGCTCCCTCACCGCCCCAAAAGGGTTCATCATAAAATAAGGTGAGCTCTATGTATGCCTTGAGACTCTCATTTTCTGCTAATATATAAGTAAAGTCCCCTTTTAGTAGGAAAATAGAAATATGAATTCAGGGTATGATTTTATCCACAATTAAGTAAATAAAAACATTATGGCAAATTATGTATTGTTTCCCTTGACATCAAATACGTTTCATTCAATTGCTGAATGAAGCACGATACTCTTGAATGAGGCTTCAAATTCTAAAGGTTTTTTGTTACTTTTCTAATTGGTAGCAATTAGAAAAAATCTGGAATTTGGATATTGTGGTATTAACTGCTGACAGCCCATGGAAAATTAACATTTGGCTGTGTATTTCTCTCCCTTTAACTTGGTAAATGCTATGCAATTGAATTTTAAGTTTGAAATTTCTTCTAATTTCATCCCATAAAAGAAAATCTCCTAAGTGTAGGTAAATCACTACAAATAAGAATAAGCAGATTTAAAAAAAAAAGAATAAGCAGATTTTTTTGTTTTAAATTTTTTTAAATCAAAGTTATAAACACATATGGTTTAGACTCAAAGAATTCTACCAGGCTTGTTTTGAAAAACTGTCCTCGTTCCAGTGCCCTCCTGCCACTTCTTCCCCAAGTACTTTAGTCTCTTTCATTTTTTAATTGAAGTATGGTTGCCTCATAATGTTACATTAGTTTTAGGTGTAGGAGATAGTGATTCAACAATATAGTACTAACCATAAGTATAGCTACCATCTGTCTCTACACACCCCTATTACAATACCACTGGCTATATTCCCTATATTTTACCTTTTATCCCTGTGACTTACTCTAATCCATACTTTGAACTCTTCTAGAATCTTGGGGGTGTTTATGTTCATAACTCTTCATAACATGCTTTTATTACTCCTCCTCTACTTTCTAGTTTGGAACATTATGTATTCAGTTTCCACTGTGGGAGATAAGGATTTAGCCCACTTTCACTACTTTCCTTGCTCACTGCACAAAGGCATGCTTCCCCCCACCATCCTCCAAGTATAGTTAGATTGTAATTTTGGAAGGGTGGATACCTCATGTTTATGTTCTTAAAACCATGTGAGCATAGCTGAGATACATAGTGCTTATATATCTATTGCATTTTCTATCCTGAGTTACTTGTTTTCTCTAGAGATGGTTTCTTCTCTATATAGGCATTTCTAATTCAACTATAAACTTTCTTCAGTTTGCCTAAATCTCTAATTAGTACTTGAAGATACTATTTTATTAATTATATCCTTTTGAAGAAACTTCTTGGAGAGTTTGATCTTCTGCGATCTGAACTGATTGCCTTACAGCCTTCTTCATGGGGCTCATCCTGCCATTTCCCTTCACCATACTCTTGGGTATTCCTTTTGTCTCTAACTTGGGTTTGATGCTCTGTTTCCTGGATTCCATCTTTTATTTTTTTTCCTTTTATAATTTCCTGTTTTTGTGGAGCATATCCTTCAGTAACTCAGAAAGAGTACCAAGGATATATATTTTTGAGACCTACATGTCAGAAAAATGTCTTAATTCTGCTTCGCAAATGACCATTTTGGATGTTCTTGGATACTTCCTAGAGATCTTCTGTAGCCATCTCATCACTCTCAGATTTAAACCTGAGGATGAATCTTTCCATCTAACTCTCTTAATTTCCTCTCTGGTTCTTGGGAACTCAAGTGGGTGGTGGAGAATGTGCTTCTCCAGAAGAGTACCTTCCCTTTTTGGAAGCTTCACTTTCAAAAGTTATCATGGATGCTGATAGTTGGTTTATGGGACCAACTAGTTCTCTAGTTCTAGAGAACTAGAATGGGACAGTAGTTACAGTTGTGAAAGCAGATTGTATCCAGGAATCCCTGCAGCGGAAGAAAAGAGACTGGTATAGAACTGACTTGGGGGAGGGGGTTGGTGGAGATAAAATTAGTAAAAGGGAGATAGCGAGGGTAGGGTGATATTCTTGCTAACTTAAAGGATTCTTGCTGAAGGCAGGCCAATGGGATCAGATATTAAGGGTGAAGGATAGAGGAATGTGATCAGGTATCAAGGATTGATGAGAATTCTTTCTAAGCTGACTTAGCAGGATTCTTGCTGCCACTGGGCTATGCAGACCCAGCAAGCACAGGTCAAAGTTCAAGGCCTACTAAAAAAGAGGGCTCAGAGGAGCCTGACTAAAGTTTGGTCAAGGGAAAATCATCGTTGTGGTTGAAGTTTTTGTGACTTTACCACATGGGTTCAGATAGTGGAGAGTAAAAATATTCTCAAGGTTAGTTCTTGTAACACACTCATGAGTGGTGTCATTTGGTTTTTTGAATGCGACAGAATATTTGCTTCTCGGCCTTTTGGCTGAGATCATGTGTAGAATATTAGAATGTGAAACAAAGAATAGTACTAAGGACATGTAAATAACCTGCTGGGAAGGATAATACATTTTTTTCTAAAGAATTTAAATATGTATGTATTTCAGAAGAGGGTGATACAACTTTATATCAAGAAACTGTAATTAAATAGTGTATTTAGGCTGCTTCTATTATGGTTCACAAACTAATTTAGGCCTGGTGATCACAGGGGTAATGGAGGACATTTTTCTACAAAGGAAACCTGTAGCAAGCTGGACATCCTAAAGGTTGTTGATCAGTGTAATTTTAAATTAGTTTTCTATTTTGTAAGAGTACACAGGTTCTACTTTTGGCTGTTAATATTGATCTCTACCAAGTAGTAGGAGGCCAAGCCAATGGGGAGAAATTTAGGGCAAGCTCTTGAGCTTCCCTGAGCATACAGACCTAGAAACAGGCAGATGAATTTATGTTCACAGTGGTGGACAAATATAAGGAAGAAGGCAAAACAAATAAAAAAGATGAATTGAGTGTGGGAAATGAAGCTTATAGCTTATGTTGAAATTAGTAGTATTGATGAGGGTTTACAGGTTCCCTGAGAATTTTGACTGAGGTTTTAAATCATCAGGAAATGAATTTTGGAATCAAGCAGAGAGCATTCTCTTATCTTTAAACAAATTAATAGCATACCCTCTCCTTGTTATAGACTGATAAGTCCCCAAAAAGATAGATCCTGAAATTGGAGAAGATGCAAGAAAGATTCTAAAAGGGTCAAGATAGGTGGTGCCTATCGTGAAGAAAAGAAAAACAATTGGAATCAATAGACTTAAGTGCTGGAAAGAGATATGGCCATGCTTTTCGATGTCGTGGATATGAATTGTATTGATAGTAGGAACACTGCTGTGTTCCGAGATTGGGTGAGCAGTGGGACTAGAAACTATCACCTTACCCAACTAGTTAAAAACTTATGGAACTGATTACTCTAAGAGGAAGTAGGGGTGGAAAATATAAATAACCTCAAAAATGATTTAACTAAATTTGTGGATTACAGATTCATAATGGGTTATTACAAGAAACTAGGATGTTTTGGGTACACTCCTAACCTTTGAGGTTGACATCAAAGAGCAACCATTCTCCCCACAGCATGTCCTCTGGTGCCATCATCAGAATCCTGGACAGGAAGGATTGTGAGTCTGATCCAATGTGGCAAAACCCATTAGACTCTGATCGGTGCCAGATTTGTGTGGGTTGTAAACTTAGGGTAAATTCCAATATGAGGGCTGTAAATTTCAATGAATGAAAACTTGAAAACCTTAACTTTTATATTTTTGTTAGTTCTCCCTTATTTAGTGTACTCCTAAGTACAATTTTCAACTCTGGAAGATCTTTTTATTATGTAGACTGTACTTGACTATGATTGTACTTTATGAACTTGTAGTTTCCCACACTGTAGGTTGAATAGGGTCAACTAATAACCCTAGGAAAGAAATCTTCTGCCCTTGAGATTTCTCTTGCACATCAATCCATTTTCAATTTGCAGTTTAAGATTGAGAGAATAAAATTGATTCTACTTCAATTATGACTTTTGGTTTTTCTGATGGAAAGATATATAAAATGGGGCTGGGTGGCTCAGCCAGTTAAGCATCTGCCTTCAGCTCAGGTCATGATCTTGGGGTCCTGGGATCAAGCTCAATGTTGTGTGGGGGGGTGGTCTCTGCTCAGCAGGGAGTCTTCTCCTTCCTTTCCCTCCGCCATTCCCCTTGCTTGTGCATGCGCGCGTGCTCTCTCTGTCAAACAAAAAATCTTAAAAATTCTCCTTCGAATCAATTTTAATCATGCATAGGAATGCACAAAAATTTTAGTGTTTTCAGGTATAGAGACTTATTTTCCACATTACTTTTTTGGGGGGTGGGGGTGCATAGGGATGTTATATTCAGAATCTTGATCTGAGTGCCTTAAAGCGAATGTGTAGGAATCAACTGGGGCCCTTGTTGTAATATGGATTTGGATTCAGTAGATGTGGAGTGAGGCCTGAGATTCTGCTGCCTGGTGAGAATGCTGCCACAGGGCTGAGAACCACATTTTGCAAACAAGCTTGAAAGCATTACTTGCTACTGTAGCACTGAAGGTCTCAAAACCAATCTTGGTTTCAGCTTTCCCTTGAAATATGTTTTTGGGAAGTTTAAAGGATAATTAAAACAAATAATTTTCATGGACAGGAACCAAATACTCTATTTGAATATTGAGTTAATCTAGAAATACTTTTTCACCTATTCTGAAGTCTTCCATTTCTCTTCCTTTTCCATTGTAAATATTTCCATTCTGTTTTGAAAATGGCGACCAAATGACACAAACATTGCTTGATTCCATTAAATTTAAACACACACATGCCCACACTTTCAGTTCTGTGTACTTTGCCTAATTATTGGCAATAAAGTCAGTGAAGGGATTTAAGGCTTACAAATGTTCTACTTGGAGGAAATTGTAATTAAGGTTATTAAGGCCTTTGGGTTCCTGTGTGTATTTTAAGCAAATTAGGATTTTATGTGTCTTTTAAAGAGACAGTAACTCCTCCCTGCCCAATTAGTTCCTCTGTATGGAGTAGCATGTGCATTCAGTGCAAGTGGTTGAAATGGGACATGTCCTTTGTTCTTTAATGTAAATCGCTTATGTAAGTGAAGGATTTGTTTTTTTTCTCAATTCACGTGTGAAACTCTGGATAACTTAAAGTAAAAACTAAGAAATGGCGAGAAGGGGTCCACTGTAATTTGGCACTAAAATTATTTTGAAAACCAAATTCTTTAAATTCTTTAAAAACATTTTAAGGCAGAATAATTGCTGTTAACCTCTTACTTCCAAAATAGCATCATTTCCCCTGAAGAAGCAGTATGGGTCATTGCAGGATATTTACGAAGTGCTGAACTGAATAAAGAAGATGGACTCGTTTTACCTACTCGCATTAATCATGTTAACGTTTTTGTGTTGATTTTTTCTAAGATTTTTCTGTGAGAACATAGAAAGTTTGTTTTTTAAAATTTAACTTTCCTTTAAATTCCAGTATAGTTAACATACAGTGTTGTATTTGTTTCAGGAGTACAATATAGTAATTCAATCATACTGTGCATCACCCAGTGCTCATCTAAGATGAGCAGACAAGTACACTCCCTATTTGCCTATTTTACCCAACCTCCCACCTACCTCTGCTCTGATAACAATCAGTTAGTTCTCTGTAGCTGACGTCTGTTTCTTGGCTTATCTCTCTCTCTCTCTCTCTCTCTCTCTTTTTTTTCCTTTGCTCATTTTATCCTCTCTTAAATTCCACATATGAGTGAAACCACAGGATGTTTGTCTTTGATGTATTTCTCTTAGCGTTGTATTCTCTAGCTCCATCCATGTCATGGCCAATGTCAAAATTTCCTTCTTTTTTGTGGCTGAATAATAATCCATTATATATCTACACACACCCCCCACATCCATTCTTTATCCATTCACCAATGATGAATTCCTGCTTCCATAACTTGGCTATTGTAAATATTATAGCTATGAACATAGGGGTGCATGCATCCCTTTGAATTAGTGTTTTTGTATTTGGGTAAATATCCAATAGTGCAATTGCTGGATGATAGGGTAATTCAATTTTCAACCTTTTGAGAACTCTCTGTACTGTTTTCCACAGTGGCTGCCCCAGTTTACATTCCCACCAGGGGTGCAGGAGTGTTCCCATTTCTCCATCTCACCAACACCTATTGTTTCTTGTGTTGTTGAGTGTGACCATTCTGACAGGTGTGAGGGGATATCTCATTGTAGTTCTGATTTGTATCTCCCTGACAATGAGTGATTTTGAGCATCTTTTCATGCATCTGTTGGTCATCTGTCTTTGAAGAAATGTCTTTTCATGTCTTCCCATTTT
>CM053606.1:138194943-138227551 GCA_028646535.1 Procyon lotor | reverse complement strand
GCTGGGAGTTGGTGGGGGGTGGGTGGGTAGGGATAGGATGGCTGGGTTGTGAACATTGGGGAGGGTATGTCCTGTTAAGTGCTGTGAAATGTGTAAGCCTGACGATTCACAGACATGTACCCTGGGGCAAATAATACATTATATGTTAATAAAAATTAAAATTTTTCTTGAGAAATCTCCACACTGTTTTCCAAAGTGTCTGCACCAATTTGCATTCCCACCAACAGTGGAAGAGGGTTCCCCTTTCTCCACATCCTGTCCAACATATACAGTTCTTAATATTCTCTTATAAATGTTTGTAGTTCTGGGGTATTGGTTGTTATTTCTCTTCTCTCATTTGTAATTTTGAGTCCTTTCTCTCTCTCTCCTTCTCTCTTTTTTTTTTTTTTTGAAAAATCTTGCTAAAGGTTTATCAATTTTATTGCTTGTTTTTAAAATTGGCTCCTGGTTTCAATGACATGTTCTATTTTTCTAGTTTCTATATAATTTATTTCTTTTTTTTAAAGAAAGATTTTATTTATTTAACAGGAGAGAGCTCACAAGTAGGCAGAGAAGCAGGCAGAGGGAGAGGGGGATGCAGGCTCCCCACTGAACAGAGATCCAGATGCAGGGCTTGATCCCAGGACCCTCAGAGAATGACCTGAGCTGAAGTCAGAGGCTTTAACCCACTCAGCCACCCAGGTGCCCCTTTATAGTTTATTTCTGTTTTAATATTTATTTCCTTCCTTCTGCAGGTTTTAGGTTTTGTTTGTTCTTTTTCTAGCTCTCTTAGAAGTAAGGTTAGGTAGTTTGAGATTTTTCTTGCTTCTTGAAGTATTGCTATAATGTTCCCTCTTAGAATCACTTTTGCTGCATTCCAAAGGTTTTGAACCATTGTATTTTTATTTTCATTTTTTTCCATGTACTTCTTCATTTTATTTCCTGGTTGACCCTTTTGTTATTTAGTAGCATGTTATTTAACCTCCACGTATTTGTGATCTTTCTAGAATTTTTTCCTGTGGTTGACTTCTGTTTTCATGATGTTGTGTTCAGAAAAGATGCATGATGTGACTTAGATCTTTTTGAATTTATTGAGGCTTGTTTTGTGGCCTAATATGTGATCTATTCTGGAGCGTGTTCATGTACACTTGAAAATAATGTGTATTCTGCTATTTTAGGATGGAATGTTATAAATATATCTGTTGAATCCATCTGCTTCTGTGTGCGAAAGCCATTGTTTCCTTGTTTTTCTCTTTTGATGATCTATTGATATAAGTGGGTGTTCAAGTCCACTGCTATTATTGTATTATCAATTAGTTCCTTTATATTATTACCTATTGTATGTATTTGAGTGCTCCCATGTTGGATCCATAAATATTTGTAATTTTTATATCTTGTTGGATTGTCTCCATTATTATTACATAGTGTCCTTCTTTGTTCCTTGTCATAATCTTTGTTTTAAAGTCTACTTTGTTGGGGTGCCTGGGTGGCTCAGTTGGTTAAGCATTGGATTCTTGATTTCAGTTCATGTCTTGATCAAGCCCAGTGTGTCACCTGCTTAAAATTCTCTTTCTCCCTTTCCTTCTGCCCCTGACCCCCTCCAAAAAAAAAAAAAAAAAAATCTACTTAGTCTGCTATAAGTATTGCTACCCTGGCTTTCATTTCACTTCCATTTGCATAATAGATGTTTCTCCATCCCTTCACTTTGAATCTACAAGTGTCTTTAGGTCTCAACAGTGTTTCTTGTAGGCAACTCATGGATGAGTCTTGGCTTTTTAGTCCACTCTGTCATCTTTTCTCTTTTGATTGGAGCATTTGGTCCATTTACATTAAAGGTAGTTATTAATAGGTATATGTTTATTGCCATTTTGTTACTTGTTTTGTGGTCATTTTGTAGTTTTTCTCTTATCCTTTTTTTCTCTTGTTCTCTTACAATTAGATGGTTTTCTTTAGTGATAGAATTGTATTCCTTTCCTCTAATTTTTTGCATATATTTTGCTATTTCTTGATTTGTGGTGATGATTAGGTTTGTATACAACATCTGTATATAGCAGTCTAGATTATGTTGATAGTTGCTTAAGTTTGAACCCATTCTTTACTCCTCTCTCCTCCACAAATTAGGTATATGGTGTTATACTTTATATCCTTCTATTTTGTTAGTCTCTTGACTGAGTTTTAGAGATAAACTTATTTTTACTGGTTTTTGTGCTTCCTACTTTTCTTTCTCTTGCTGTCATTCACTTTCCATTCTAAGAGTCCCCTTTAGCTTTTCTTGTAGGGTTGGTTTAGTGGTCATGAACTCCTTTAGCTTTTGTTTGAGAAACTCTTTATCTCTCCTTATATTCTGAATGATAGCTTTACTGGACAGAGTATTCTTGGCTGTACATATTTCCCATTCAGCACTTGGTATATATCACGCTACTCCCTTCTGGCTTGGATTCTGCTGAAAAATTCCATGATAGCATCATGGGATTTCCCACGTATGTAACTGTTGTTATTTGGCTGCTGTTAATATTTCTTTTTTATCACTCTATTTTGCCATTTTAATTATATCTTGGTGTGGGTCTGCTTTGGTTGATTTTGCTGGAGGTTCTCTGTGCTTCCTGCATTTGGATATGTGTTTTCTTCTTCCAGATTAGGGAAGTTTTCAACTATTATTTCTTCAAATAAATTTTCTGCTCCCTTTTCTCTCTCTTCTTGAACTCCTATAATGTGAATGTTATTAGGTTTGATGGAATCACTGAGATCCTTTAAGTCTCTTCTTGTTTTGCCCAATTCTTTTTTCTCCTTCTTGTTCAGCTTTATTACTCTCCATTATTCTGTTTTCTAGGTCAATTTGTTCCTCTTCTTCCAGCCTGCTGTTCATTCTATCAAGTGTGTTTCTAATTTTAGTTATTGAACTTTTATCTGTGCCATTATTCCTTATCTGTTAAGAGTCTCACTGGTGTCCTGCAGTCTTTTCTCCAGTTCAGTGAGTATCTTTATGATCATCACTTTAATTTCTCTATCAGGCATGTTATTTACGTCTATTTCACTTAGATTTCTGCTGTGGCCTTGTCATGTTCTTTCACTTGGGACAGATTCTTCTATCTTATTTTGTCTAAGTCTCAATGCCTGCCTCTCTGTGTTAGGAAAGTCAGCTGTATATCCTGTTGTTGAGGATAATGAACTTAAAATAAGAGGTACTGTGGTGCCCTGCAGTGTAGTGTCTACTGTTCCCCAGGGCCTAGCACTTCAGGGAGTGTCTTCAATGTGTGCGGTGTACACTCTGCTGTTTTGTTCTGGCCACTTTATCCTTCAGGCCAATTGTCTGTAGCAGCTTTCTTTGTCTTTTGTGGGTAGTGTTTGGTCCTTGGCCTGAATGTGGCAAGTTTTAACTAGGTGTGCTCTGGTCTGCTTATGAAATAAAGGCATACTTCCCCCTTTGGAATTAAGTAACCTTCTGGGCAAAATTTTTCCCAATAAACTTTCACATAATGATGATAGAATGGTGATGATCCTTGCCTGAATTAAATTATTATATTAATCACGACAAAAAGGTAAACATAATTACATGGCACAGTCATTCAAATGCAAGATTGTACGATATTGTATGAGACAACTGGCCTAGACTCTAAAAGATTTCAATGTCTAGAAAGACAAAAAATAGTGGGTGAAGTATTCCTAATTGAAAGGACTAAGGAGAAAAACCAAGTTCACAGTCTTTGGTTTCTTTTCTTTTTTTTTTTTTCTTTCAAAATTTTTATTTGAGGGAGCACAAAAGCAAGAGAGATCACAGAGGGAGAAGGAGAAGGGAGAAGAAGCAGACTCTCTGCTAAGCAGAGAGTCTGATGGGGACTGGATTCCAGGAGCCTGAGATCATGACCTGAGCCAAAGGCAGATGCTTAACTGACTGAGCCACCTCTTTGATTAGTTTCTGGATAGAAGGGGAAAACAGAACAATTTTGGAATAGTTGAGGAAATACAAATATAGACCACATACTAGTAATATCATTTTACCCATGTTAAATTTCTGAGGTCCTACAATGGTATTGTGATTACATAAGAGAATGTTCTTATTCTCAGAAGGTGTATGCTAAATGTAGAGTATTGCAACTTATTTTCAAATAATTTATCAAAAATGTATATGTGTAAAAAATGTATATGTGTGCATTTTCATACTTTTTTCTCTGTACGTAGATCTTTATGTGCATAGAGGTAATATAAATGGGAGAGAATGGGGAAATTATGCTTTTTTAAAAAAAGTAATGAGGTTAGTTTTGATAGGGCTTACTTTTAGTGACTTATAAATACCAGAATAGATGTTTATAATAATTGTTTTAGATTATAAGTGTTTACAACCCTGATGTCCTAAAGCCTCTTATAGAATTTGGAGATTTTGAAGTTCAGATTTCCAACTTATTGAAAATCCAACATTTATCCATCTTTCTTTAAATTCCTATTTCATGAGGTACCTGGGTATCTCAGTTGGTTAAGCATCCAATTCTTGAATTTTGGCTCAGGTCATGCTCTGGGTCATGAGATTGAGCCCTGTGTTAGGCTCTGCACTGGGCATGGAGCCTGCTTATGATTCTCTCCCTCTTCCTTTGTTCCTCTCCCTGCCTGCATGTGCTCTCTCTCTGCGGGGAAAAAAAATCTTATTTTTTCAGGAACAAATTTCTCAATATTTAAGATATAATAATTTATTAGCATTTTCCTGCCTGTCTTATATTTCAATATTTTTAAGCCATACTTGATTTTCCTTCACTTTGAATGTCTTTAAGAGTTACAACAATAAAAACAGAAAATAAAAATTTGTCTATCTCTTTCATGTAATATTACCCATATTTTAATAGTTGGGTTAACTTTTCCTTCTTGTTAATTTTGCTCTAAAATTTTTTCACAAACTTTAGGAAACTTCAGCTGCCTTGACATTTCTTTTGTGATTTTTTTTTCTTGTATGTATCCTTTTGTACATGTTGCTTAAAATGTTTGAAATTATCAGAGAGCTTTCTATAAAACTGTATTGAATTCTATAGAATGTTAGTAATTTTTTCCCTTTTTGGGGTGGTAGATTTTTTTTTTCTTTTTGAGTAGGCTCCATGCCCAGTGTGGAGCCCAATGTGAGGTTCAAACTCATGACTATAAGATCAAGACCTGACTGAAATCAAGATTCAGATGCTTAACCAACTAAGGCACTCAGATGTCCCAGTAGATTTCTTATTTTGAAAAACACCTTCTTAATACCTAGTCCAATTTAGAAACATTGGCTGCAAATCCAAACCTATTTCCCTTCAAACTTAAAAAAAAAAAAAAAACTTCTTAAAAAGTCTTCAATTATATTTCTAGAGTCACAGTTTCTGTATTCTACTGTTATAAACTCCATGGTAACATACTTTCTGCGTTCTCCACACATTTTTCCTTGAGTCCAAGTTAAGTCCTGAGTGGGGCCTTTTGTTGTTTTTGGTATTGGCTGAAAGACAAATTGTCAATAAAATAAGCCAAGATTTATCAAACCTATTAAATATTTTTCCTTGCATTGCCCAACCCTGTGTATACTTCTGGTGCATACTGCTCCCTCTTTTTGGGATCTCCTCCTTCAGTGTGCAAACTTCTGCTTTCTTTTTAATACCAAGCTCCTATTATCACCTATTCCTTAGCTCTTCCAGAGTAAATTAATCTTCCCCTCTACCCCAAAACGCTTGGTGTCATGCACATAAAATATAATTTAAAAACCACAGGACCTTGAAGGGCTCATGTTGAACAAATCTAGAGTAAAATGAACATTAAATATAGTTAACAGATGATAGTCCACTGAATAAAATCCACCATTCCTTACTGATACAAACAAGCAGACAAACAATTGCAAGAGAAGGGCAAGCTCCTCCTAACAGTTGAATACCCTCTAATTGGTGGAGAAGGGATGACAGAGTTAGAAAATCACCTTTGAGAGCTATCAGAATGAGAACTGATTTAGGCAAGAATAAAAAATGAGTATCATAACTAGTATGTGGAATTGTGATAAAAACAGGTTATTTATACAACTTACTGTATTTTTTTAATTGCTCACTATAGGGGGAAAATAGTAACTTTGCAGTGTAGAAATCTGGAAGGCATCATCTTTTTTTTTTTTTTTTTTTTAAAGATTTTGTATATTTATTTCATAGAGAGAGGGAGATCACAAGTAGGCAGAGAGGCAGATGAAGAGGAAGGAGGAAGCAGGCTCCCTGCCGAGCAGAGAGCCTGACGCGGGGCTCGATCCCAGGACCCTGAGATCATGACCTGTGCCGAAGGCAGAGGCTTTAACCCACTGAGCCATCCAGGCACCCCTGGAAGACATCATCTTAGACAAGGCATCAAGGTTAATGTTGTGAGCAATGCAATCTAATTCCTCATATACCACTTGGCATTCACAAGAAAGGACATAACACCACTTCACACATTATCCGAAGAATGCGTGCCCAATCATGAGGGAGTATCAGACAAACCCAAATAAACATTCTATAAATAAATAACTTATTATCTTCCAAAATGCAAGCTCATGAAAACTGTTCCAGATTAAAGGAGGCTAAAGAGATGACAACCTAATGTGATGCATAAACTTGGATGGGATTCTAGTCTAGGGGAAAAATAGATACAAAGGACATTATGGAATAATTGAGTATAGACTATGGATTGGAAATAGTGTTGTATTGATATGGCTGATATAAGACCGTGTCTTTGCTTTTGGAAATACATACTGAATGCTGAGAAAATGTAGAGATAAAAGAGTATAATGTCTGCTACTTGTCCACAAATGTTTCAGAAAATATATGCCTATTTGTATATACATATGTAAGTGTAGGTATTTATTCATGTCTGGGGCCATATGTACATCTATGTCTGTAAACACATATGCGTATGGTTTTGCTACTTTGAGAGTGACCACATGCTCTTTACGGTTTTCCATGAATAGGCAATTTGCTTTCAAGGCCTGGAGTTTTGGAGAACTGTGGTCAGAGAGCAGTGACAAATTGCTCTCCAGATCTGTCTAGAATAGAAGTTTCTCTTCTATGTCAGAATGTTAGTCCATATCTCCCCACTTCAGCACATCTTTAAAGTCTAGTTTTGATCATTTGAGTGGCATCCCCAGCCTTTCTAATTACACAGGTATGCCGGCTCTGTTACTTCAAAGGCCCTTTGGCCAGGACAGCATCTGTCTTCAAAGTCAGTGAGGGGAGTGGCCCATTTGCAGGAAATTGTATGGTTCGGGTAGGGGTTTTTTTTTTTTTTTTTTTCTTTGAACTTGTCAAGTAGAGATCCCTATTGAAAAAGTGCTGGCCTTTTTCTATGCGCAAACAAATACTTTCCATTTAAAATTCTGAAAATACTCTAATCTCTGCTAGAAGAAACCTGTAACTCACTTTCTCCCTGTTATCCTTTTCTTTGTATCAACAGTGTTCCTCTGAAATGTTTCTGTAGATGACATCTTAATTTTGTTGGTTTATGAGACTTAATATGTTCCTAGTTATGTTAGGAAAGACTTAGTATAGTGTCTTAGTGACTAATCATCAAAAGAAACTTCGGTTATTTTGCTGCAGCTAAAAACAGTAAAGGCACAGTGAGCAAATTACAAGGGTACAGCCTAATTTGAAAGAACTCTGTTCAATCATGCTATAATGTATTTTTTTCTCCTAGGTGCTGTACATGTATCTCTTAATGGGGAAAGAAAAAGCATGGTTTTTGAGAGAGCTGAATTCAAATTTGTCACTAACCAACTGTATGACTTTGGAAAGGTTTCTGAAACTCTCCGATCTGTTTATTCACTTTGATAAACAGAAATTATGAATAATAAGCATGACTTTCAAAAAGTATGAAAGCATGTAGCCTACAATTTATCACATACCATGTTCTCCAAAGTTCAGTTTTCTTTTCTTTTTTCCCCCCATTTTGACTTTCCTCTTTTTCATTGCTTGCTTCTTGTTCTCAATAGACAGAACTTTCTTAGAATGAAAGACTGGCAAAGCAGATAGATTTCAAGCTGGGTCTAAGGTCAGGATTGCTGTGAGGCATGTTGACAAAGTATTTTAAAATAGACTGTTTATAAATCTCAAATGCAGACAATTTTACAATTGAGAACTATATCTTGTGTAGGCCTGGAGATTTAGTAGTGAATCATTCAGATTTTTGTTCATGAATGTGATTTTTACCAAGAGTGACCTACATTGAATATAATAAAGCTTTCACTTTTTTTTTCATCACAGTGTAGTCTTGAACAATTGTTGCATAATGTTTGTCAACCCCGAGGGTTTGTTAGTGTGTTTTTCATTAATGCAACTTAAAAAAATGTTATTATCTTTGTTTGAAGAAACCTTTCTCTGGGACAGTGTAGCTAATAGGATGTTCATTCTCAAATTTAAAACACAGTGGTATGTGTTTTAGTTTCCACATCTAAAACACATGGAGTCTTTAATCTGGTTAGTTATGACAAGATTCTTCTTGAGGGCTGTGTTTATGACACCAAATAAGCCATCCAGTTTGCTTTCCATTTATTGTTTTAAATTAAAAGTGGAATAAGCAGAGGTTACCAAACTAGTTTCTATTCTAGGATCCAGGTAGTATGTGAGGAATAGTTGGATTACTCATATATGATGGGAATATATATTGAATAGAATCCATCTTACCCCTCCTCCCCTTTTTAAAAACAATTTATGTAGAGTCAGAGTGGGGGAGATTGTTCTACAGGCAGTTAGATAGGTCAGATACTATGGCACTTACAGTACTTAGGAAGTATGCAAAACTATTTTGAAATAATGTTAGTATAAGATGTACTTAAGTACTTTATGGAATAAAATTCTGGCTCTGTTTGTGAGCAGTTTGTTTTTCTCTATTTAAATAATTGGATTATCTCCTTATGTAAACATGGAACCCTGTAAGTGTGATGGTTTCACAATCTGCACAAATGTATATATTTAGATCTCATGTTGGAGTTACCATTAGCACCAACAGTCTGTCAGCATTTCCATGGGGTTGCTTAAGTATGTCATGAAAGCCCAAGCCAACACTTGGCATGAGTAATCTGTGCTACACAGCAGTTTCTATCTACAGCTTATAGGATCACACACATTCTAGCTTCAAGCTTGCTTTTCTTTTAGCGTGAGAATAGTTTTATAGAGTATGTTTTTTTTTCTTCTTACAGATTCAAGCAGGTGGCTTATTTTATACAACATATGACTCTTCCCTTGTTTCAAAACATCATGTATCTTTGAAAAAAGGAGCAATCTCAAACCATCTTCTATTTTTCTCTGATTTCATGAACTCTTTTAAGTTCTTGGCATTAGCAGTTGTGGAAGCTGAAGAGCTTACGATTCTGGCAGCGGTATTTGTCCACTGTAGGAGCTGAGTTTTGTGAGCTTTAATTGTACATCTCCCCCCGCCCCACCCTTGTTATCTGTCAGAATTAACATCTAGTATAGGGATATGCATTATGACTTTTGTGTCAAAGAGTTTTAGGGGAGGAAAAGGAAAATTCTTTTTTTTTTTTTTTTTTTTAAGATTTTATTCATTTGAGAGAGAGAGACAGCACACAAGCAGGGGGAGAGGCAGAGAGAAAGGGAGAAGCAGGCTCCCCACTGAGCCAGTTAGGAGCCCCATGTTGGGCTTAATCCCAGGACCCAGAGATCATGACCTGACCCAAAGGCGACGCCCAACCAGCTGAGCCACCCAGGCTCCCCAAAAAGGAATAATTCTTATAGGCTTCGTTTCCAATGTGTTAATTATGGGAAATACTTTATTTGGGGAATTGTATATGCTAAATTGAGGGCTTATGATTTTTTTTATCCAGGTCTACACATACATAGCTACTTTTTTTTTCCCCCCATATGTTTGACTTACTTTTTACTTAGGGTATTCACAACCATTTTGGAAACATGTTTTTGGAGAATTTCTAAATTCCATTTAATTCTTTTGAATTTTTATGTTCTATCTGAGTTGCTCACTTCTCCACTTTGAGCAGACTGCTTTAACTGCTAATGATGTCTGTGGCTTGTGAAGTTCCGGATGGGTTTCTTGTGCTCTCAAACAGACCCATGTAAGGCTCCACATGGGTTTTGCAACTGTCTTGGTTCATCGTCTTTCCTTGACCCGCAGTTACTGACTGTTCTGGGCTTCCCTGGGATATCGTAGTTGTCCCACTTAAAGCATGCATGACACATAGAGGCTTTCTGCTTCCCTGCTCTGTTGAGGGGAGGGGGGGAATTCCTGCCCAGTGAACCACACTATGGCAAAGTTAACTGTGGTGGTAAATGTACTTCTGAGGTGCTAGTCTATGAGGATTATGGCTCAGGTGGCACTGGCTAGTAATGAGATTATAAATGTGGTCATTTTCTTCTTTTTTTTCAAGTTATTAGCATGTATGTGTTAATATAAATCTGTGACTCCATTTAGCTCTCTCCCTCCATATTTTAAAATCTCCTGGTATCCTTGCATTTTGGTACAAGAGATACATACTTCTGTAAGAGAAGCAAGATTATCTAATTAAAGACTTTTAATCCTAACCTCATTAAAATACCCCTCTCTAAACATGATTTCCATATTTGGGGTGTAGTTTTAAAAATTTTTAGAAATGTTATTTTCCCAAAAATTACTTGTAGAGATAAGATCCTATTGAGTCTTTCATTCCTAATTGTCCTATTTTAGGTGGGTAAAATGGAATTATTAATTATAAAATAATTATCAAACTTTTAAGTAGCCAATTAATATGGATTTCTCAAAGCTAGTAGTTCTTTGAGAAGTTAAATCTTTTTAAGCCTTTTACTTAAAAATACTGTTATCTGTTAAAGAACTCATAAGAGACAAAGAGATTCTGAGAAATATATTTTAATTCTAGAGATTGTAGAATTTGGGGATTTTTTTTATACAAGTTTGCTTTTTATTTTCAATTTTTTTTCTAGAATAAATTCATGTTCAGAGGACATTTTAGAAATTTATCACTGTCTAAGCTTTATTAGCACTGTTAATTTTAACATCTATTTTCTTACTGGGGCATCAGAACTATAATCATCTAGAGTATTAAAATTTGTTGTCTTTTTTTTATTAACATATAATGAACTAGAGGGTATTATGCTAAGCGAAATAAGTCAGTCAGAGAAAGACAATTATCACATGATCTCTCTGATATAAAATTCGTTGTCTTTACATCAAAGATCAGATTACATGTTCCATGATGTTTTCTATGAATATTCACAACTTACCATAAAACTAAGTATCCTAAGATAGTCCTTTTTCATCTTGGTGAAATCTTTTGTAACTCCTTAATTCATGACCTTGATTGCTTAGTTGGGTTTGAGCTTGGAAGTACCCATGATTAAAGGATTTTTCTCCTAATACTACCAAGCTCCAGTGGGAGGATCTATGCCCAACTTGATCTGTATACAATATAACAGGCAGGTTTCTCGTTATTGGTACCATAAGTTTGATCGATGAAGTCGATAGTAACAGTTTATCTTTAGAAATCTTTTGAACTCTTAACCAGCAAATATGGAGGGAGGGTAGGGCGCAAACAGTCCATTGTTCAGTCCCATTATTTTAGAATTTGAAATTTGTACCTTTTGTCAGGAATGGATGCCTTCACCAAGAAGGAATTTAGATTTCTTCTTGCTTGGCAAGGGCTAAATCCTGAAACAGGGGAACACTTTTTAAAAGTGTTAGGAGAATATTAGAAACAGATGGGCATTCAACACCTACATAAAAGGCACTGTGGGATAAAATGTGAATAACTGGATTTAATTTAACAAAAGATCAAACCCAAAATACCAGGATTAATAAAAGACCTTACAATTTAGGAGGAATACAAATAACTAGAATTAAGAAATAGTACTTATGCTGTTTTTCTCTCTTTATATACTTGTTAGTAATATAGGTATTGTTACCTGGGTTCTGCCTGATAATTTTTCTTGTTCTCTATATCCACACGTTCCTTTCTCTGTCAAGGAGATATGTGTAGATTTGTGTTAATACAACTGCCTAACACGTTTTTGAAGATTTTTAATGTTTTATGTGATATATTTTATCTTTAGAATTTGGGGTGGGTCTAGATTTAGGAAAAGTGTTTTGGTTGGAATGATGAGGCTCTGGATCTCAGCAGGCTTTAGAGTTGGAAAAGTTGAAGCTTACAGAGAGAGCAAATAAACATGGTCATCAAAGCTGGGAATTAAGATCTGTTTATTCACCTGCACACTTGAATTAATCTCATAGCAATAGGCAGAGCCATTTAACTTATTAAGATCCTGACCCAATAAATTACTATAGTCATGTTTAAAAATATATTTTTGCCTGGCTTTAGATACTGAGCTTGGTATAGTCATCATAAATGGATGAAGAAGCTCATGTTAAATTAAGTTATTGATTTACAATGTAGAGAGCACTAGGATAGTTGACACTGGACAGTGGTCAATTAAACTTAAAAGTCTATTTGAGATTTGGGACATGAAGCCTCACATTGCAAAAAAATTACATGTGTTTTTGTCCTTCAGTGTTGACGAGCATTATTAATGGCTAGAGAAGACTGGGGGATGGGAAGAGCACTTAGTTTGGATGTGGCTCACATCATTTTTGCTTTAAGAGAATTCCTCATTTGTAGGGTTATAAAGATACATGATATGGACTAAGATAAGTGTTCCCTGATTCATTTCCATTAAGCCAGTCAAGGTTCATGTAAATAAGACCTAGCTTTTAATGATTTTTAAGGAAACCTTTAAAAAAAATGTGAAGCACAATTTGTTGACTCTGAAATCCTCTTGGTCAAGATGAAAGTTAGCTTTTGATACATCAAAACGAAACAAAAAGCCTTTAACTTCTGTTGATCCTCTTAGTTCTGTAATTCTCTTTTCTCCATACTTGTGACCACGGAGTGTGATTTATGGTGATAAGGAACTCTTGGTTTAACTTTGGAACTGAAAGTATAGCTTCAGCTTTTGTTTGTGATGACAGAGAGCCTATTTAAACCATTCTGCTATGTATGTAACTCTTCCAAATTCTCTCTCTACTTACGAAGCTAATTTGGGATTTGGATAACCTTGATAGAATTCTTCAAGTCTGTAGTTAAACTGAAGAGCAGAAGGCAGGCAGCCAACCCCTCACAGACCTGCTGCAGGGGGTACTGCTGTGTGGTGCTCCCGAGGACACAGCCCCCGTCAACAATCTCTGCCCTTACCTTCCTGGTTGCTCCTCTTTAAGGTTTGCTCTTTCACGAGAGACAGCAATTGCTTCTCCAAGTGTCATGCCATAGGGCCTTTGTGCTTAGGGTGGGTTATGTTCTTAGACAACCCTGAAAATAAAAATGAGTCCTCCCTAGTCACTGCTCCTCCATGCCAAAGCCATTTTGTCCATCGTACAGCTACCAAGGACTCCAGCTCAGTTCCTCTCACCCAGATCTTTACACCCTACCTACCCCCTTTCCAATTTTTACCCCTTTTTCCACAGAGAAGTTGAGCTGTGGTTCAAAAACCCCAGTTTTTGAAACTTATCTATTCCTCACACCCTGCTCAGGACCCCAATAATAATGCTAGCATAGAATCTCTTCAGAAGGCAGCTGGGGCAGTTGTAAATAGTATAGGCTTATTTTCATCGATGTGAAAATGCTTTATAAGTCTATATTATCGTGTCAGAATAAGGCATAACCAAAGTCCTACAATGAGCATAAAATCAGTAAAATCAAGCCAACAACAGAGTGTAGAGTTCAACAGAAGAAGAGAGAGGTGGGTATGGGATTGGGACACCGTAACCATCTTAGAAGAAATAAGGGCCTGAGTTACGAGAGGATTTAGTGGAAATCAGAAAAGTGAGAGTTGGAACTAACAGTAGAGGAGGAGACATTATCATGGAAGCCAGAGGAGGAATAAGATGTTCTGAAATGACCCAGGCTACAGGAGTTGTGAGGACCAGAAACCAGGAATGAGGGTCTTGAATTAAGAATTAGAAAACTGGTTGTGGTCTTCAGAAAAAGTAGTGTTGGGGGAAACTGAATAGGCTATTGTGGTAAACAGAGGCAGAAGATAGAATTGACAGTGATGCTCACAACTTGACAGAAATTGGGCAAATTATGATACATGCAAAGTATGGCCAGTTATGAAAAATACCAATTATGTTATGTATTCATGCGTGTATACATGTTTAGAAAGCTGTCTCCCAAAATTTTTTTAGGAATGCTATCTGAGGAAGTAATTTTTCATCTGTATTGAATTCTTTTTTTCCCTCCACCATTGCAGATTTTAGGAAATATGGTAGTAAATGAGGAACTGTTTGGGAAGCATCAGTAGGTTTGCAAGCAGGGGAATGCATGAAATGCATTCAGTATGCAGGTAAAAGCCATTGAACAGTCGATAGAACAGAGTCCTGGGATAGGCAAGAAGAAGTGGATCTTAACGGCCAAATCAAAGAACAGTCTTGGCTCTGATTCCTAGGTCTGAGTGCCTTCGTGGTTCTTTGTTTTACCTTTCAAAAAGGAGCCAAACTCCTGTTTTGCAATCAGGGCTGTGGGTGGGAGCCCAGGAGAAGCAGGGAGAGCATCGCGTGGGACTAAAGTCTGTACAGATGTGCTACAGTAGCTGTAAAAGAATTGGTGGTTGAATCATTGTAAGGAAAGTTGTGGTATACAGTGTACTTTGTTGTTTAGCTGCTCGTCTGAATACTTAAGGCTTGATGCTAATTTTGTATGCAAAAAAATTATATGTAGGGCAAATAGGATGTGACCTCAAAGCTAAAATTTCAATAATTGCTGAGTTTTCTATTCTCTCATTTCTTTCTTCTGTGGGTTAGCTTGATAGGATGAAGTCTGTGTGACTTAATATGTCTTGTTATCATTATACCAAGCAAGGTCATAAATATAACTAAAAGTTAAATGAGTTTTTTATATTTTAGAAATTATATGGGGATGTCAGATTGTATTATTAATTTTATGCCAGGGCTGGAAATAGTATTTTCTTGAAATTACTCTTTTTATCCTAGCTATAATAAACTCCATAAGGTTCATATATCCATTTTCAGGTGCTACATCAACATTTACTTAGTATTATCCCACCTTGTCCTTCCAAAGAGATATTTTTGTTATGGATATTTTTGTTATTTCAAACAAAAGACAAACCATAAAAGTAAAGCATATCATATGGGTGAACATCCAATATAATTTATGGAATCTTTGAAAGATATGTAATACAAGTAACAACTACATTATCCTAAAGTTAGAGTAAGGCCTTCCTACCCATTTTTTTAAAATTCAGATACAATTTGCTTGTAAATTATTCACATTACTTATAAAAATACACAACTTGATAAGTCTTGTGAATATATACATTGTATATCCAATATCCAGTCAAGGTTAGAGCATTTCCATCACCTCCTATAGTAGGTTAACTAGGGTCTGCACACCCTATGCCTGCTCCCATTCATGTCCACTTGGAGCCTCAGAGTATGACCTTATCTGAAAATAGGGACTTTGCAAATAAAATTAAGGTAAGGATGGATAGGAGATCTTACGATTAAGGTGGGCCCTGAATCCAAAGACTTAAGTCTTTATGAGAGGGACAAACAGAGATACATAGAGAAGATGGAGTCAGATTGGAGATACAGTGCCACAAGGTAAGGAACATTTAGGGCCACCAGAAAGGAAGAGAAGGTTTCTTCCCTGGGACTTTCAGAGGAAACATGGCCCTGCAGACCCCTTGATTTCAGACTTCAGTCCACAGAACTGAGAGAATGAATTCCTGGTGCGTAAACCACCACATTGTGGTAATTTGTTAAGGCAGCCCTAGGAAACAATACACCTGCCAGAAATTCCTTTGTACCCCTTTGCAGTCAGTCTCAAACCCTCAAAGGTATTTAATGTTCTAATTTTGGTCACCACAGATTAGCTTCACATGTCCTTGACATCAATTAAATAGAATCATACATTACACACACACACACACACACACACACACACACACACACACACACACTACATGCATACACACACACACACACACACACACACACACACACATATTTGGTCTGGCTTCCTTTGTTTGATATAATGTCTGTAAGTTTCATTCCTTTTCAGATACGTGCCAGTAGTTTAATTCTTTTATCATTAAAATATACCATAATTTATCCATTCTCCTGGTCACAGACATTTGAATGGTTACCTCCTACTCCGATTTTATACATTTACTACATCTGTGGTGGTCATGGGTTTAGAAGTGATACATTACTGTTTCTGTGGTTGCTACCGAGATTTTAGCAACTTAAGGAAGTTTAATCTATATTGGTCTTCCTCACTCAAAATGTAGAAACTTTAAATGCTTTAACTTTGTTTTCCCTCTTTGAGTCTTCCATGTTACTGCTGTTAAATATAAAATATGTATTGTTTTTAAACCTTGGAAATTGATACTTCTTAAAAATGTACTTTTCATAGACACACCAACATATTTCTCAATTGATTTGATCACTATTGCTTATTACATTCTACTTTCTTCTGAGTTCCATTCTATTTTCCCTCATATATGCAGTTTATTCTTTTGGTGAGTAATTAATAAGTTCCTTGCCTTTATTTTGGCTGGAAACATCTTTATTTTGCCCTCTTTCTTAAACTATCATTTAATTACTTATAGAGTTATAGTTTGATAATTTTCCCTTAACAGGTTGAAAGTCATAGTCTGCCATCTAACAGACATTATTTCTGATGAGATGTCTGCTAGAGATAAAACTTCCTTTCTAGGTAATCTGTTTCTCTCTGGTTTGACTTCATTCTTTAGTATACATATGCTGTGTTCAGATGCAGACTTGTTTTTACTGATCTACTCAGATCTCTGAAGTTTTCGTCTAAAGAATTCATCTCTTTCTGATTATCCATGATCTCTTTGGATATTATGTCTTACTCATGCTCTCTATTTTTTTTTTATTCTGTAGCACCTAATCATGTATTAAAGCTTTTTCATTTTCTTTTTACATGCTTCGTACCTTTTCCACATTTTCATCTTTACTGTGTTTGGTGTTACAGTTATTTAAACCTGTTTTCTAGTTAAATACCTTTCTCCTGTTCAATTGTTCATAGATTTTTTTTTCAGTTTTAGAATTTTCATTTCTTTCTAATTGCACAGTCATTAAATGATATTGCTTCTTCCCTTGTGAGTTCTCCTTATTTTATCTCTTCAAGTATTCTGAAGATAATCACTTTTAAGACTTTTTCAGATTGTTCTATTATTTCTGACTCTTTAGGTGTGAGATCTGTCTCCCTGAGGCTGGTGATTCTTCCTCATGGAGGTTTGCTTATCCCTGTGATTGGTTCATTTTTATATGAAGGTGGCTTTCCATCCAAGTTCCAGGTCTCAGGATTGTAGAACACTTCTTTAGGGTAGTTTCATATTTTTTTTTCATGGGTTTTCATGGATTGATGTTTTTGTTAGCATCTTGATTTAGTGATTTGATACTACACTGATAATTTGAACTTGGATCTCATACTTGGCTGTATTTCAAATTTGGGGTTCTTGTGTCTCATGGATTATATTTTCTCTCTACCTGTTCATCTGCCCCTCATCTGCTATTGAAATCTTCATCTCTGGAAAATTGGGGTGGGGGCTTCTAGTATTTGTTTCATGTGCAAACAGCCCTCACAACTCCATTCTCCATAAAGTGACCCAAGTGTCTGGTCTTCATATGCATATTTCTTGGTCTGAATTCAAGACCCTGCCATGAGGTCTGCCTCTGTCTGGTCTAAAATCTCTGTGAGCCATTCAGTTTCAGCTCAAACTCTGACTTTCTTCTTTGTTTCTAAGTTTTGTTGTGTATTAACTTTTTTGGGGGGTGGAGTGGGGGAATATTTGGCATTTCTATGTGATTCGAGTAGGACAAGAGACACTTGTTGTCTCACCATGTGTATTTGTGTATTGACCGGACATCTTGATCACACTCCTATTTGAACATGTGTTTTGTGTTTTTCTTTTACAGCTAGTTATGTATCGAATCCCATTTGCAAGGGTTGTTTGTCTTGTTCAAAGGACAATGGGTGCAGCCGATGTCAACAGAAGTTGTTCTTCTTTCTTCGAAGAGAAGGCATGCGCCAGTATGGAGAGTGCCTGCATTCCTGTCCATCCGGGTACTATGGACACCGAGCCCCAGATATGAACAGATGTGCAAGTGAGCGGTTGACTTTTGTCTACTATTTACTCTTTATGCAACTTAGGGGAGCTAAGTTTAAAATTTTGAGTGAAAGTTTATTTTTAATATGCTACAGAAATAGCCCAAGCTTAAACTTCAGTGGGGTAGGATGAGAACATTTTTATCTTTTGCCTAGAAGTATATTGCACACACACTTTTAAAAATATTATTTATTATTTTCTTTTGCGTGAAAGCATCTCAAACACAAGCTTGTTAGCAGATCTTTGTAAAGCATATGTAGCACTCCCCTCCCCCCCAAAAATCCCTAAGGAATTTAAATATCTTTATATTGGGAACATTCTCACTACTTCACTACAGTGTCTATGGCCTCTTTTGCCTTTTTTTTTTTAATCTGAGTTTGTAATCCCTTGTTTAGTCTAATCTACAATTTCATACATTCAGGGTTCTGTAAAGCACCATTACTGATAAAAGATGTAACTAAAATATTTAGTTTACCTCAGAGTATTCTGAGTTCTAAGTTTAACTACAAAAAAGTTATTAAGGAATAGCATTCTGTTCATAGGCATTCAGGGATTATTTTTATCTTTTAATCCAAAAATCACTTACAGAATTATTCTCAACTTGTAGGTAAACAGTAGAAATTGGAGTTTTAAAAAAGTGAGGTGCTACAGAAACGTCCCTTTCTTTAAGGAGCTTAAATGTTAGGGCATAGAGGGGATAAGGAGAAAAAATGACATGGAGTGAAATGACAAATGGGTAAGAAGTTTAACCTTACCTCAGTACACTAAGCTACGGGGGTAAGTTAATTATCTCCCATTACTACTGTGTACATGGTTATGAAATCAGCCAAGGACTTTAGATAAGAAGAAGATTTGAATGTAATCATCTGGGGACAATATTATTTTGGGGGGAGGCAGAACTAATATATAGATTCTAGAAAGAAGAAACCACACATTCCTTCCCACAGTCTAAAAATACTGTGCCTGGGAGCAGCAAGTCTCATCTAGGGTGCTAATGGTATTTTGACAAGGCAATTTAATCTACATTGCTGAACATTTAGAGTCCTCAGTCCCTGCCTATGAAAAATGTCCTTTCTGCCCACAAGTCACCAAGACAAGTAAAAATGTCCCCAAACATTTTCTAACACCTCCTAGAGGAGAAATACTATCCCTAGATGAGAACCATTGAATCGTGTGTGCTTAGTAAGAGGCGTGGTTGGACCTGACAACTGATAAAGGTCTTGACTGGTAGGCCGAAGAGTCTGGATAATACCTATAGGTTTTGAGCAGGGGAGGACTGCGGAAGTTGCTTTGTTTAGGATGATTTTAGCAGCAGTGGGGGAGATGAATTGGAGAAGGATAGAAAAGAGAGGAAGCCTACTGTAACAACTGCAGGTTAAAAATCATGTTCTGATGAAAGGTTTGTGGGTAATGAATTCCAGAGCTTTAAAAAATAGAATCATTGGGACTTAGTAACTAATTTCAGAGAGTGAAAAGAGAGAATCAAATTTGATCCTAAGGTTTCAAGGTGAATAGTTTTGCCATTAGCAGAGATAGAAATAGATAGGCTCAGAGGAAATTCAGATCTACTTGTATTTCATGGAATTGTTTGGATTAATAATTACAGAGACAGAACTCCCCAACATGTATCAACAGGCTGGCTAATTTTGGCAAATGTGTACCTTGTCCTTAAGCTGTGTGATTTGGGAGCTATCTAGTAAATTGTTTCCCATAATTTTTCAACTTTCATGGAAGGATAGGTCTACCTTGAAATGGATTTCTATTCAGATTGCTCTAGACCACCTGGTGTTATGGGATCTGAGTCTGTGAATATTCGGTGCATTTTTCATTCCACAATGTCAGTGCACAAGGAAGAGGAGGTTAGAGTGTAGATGGCTCCAGGGAATTACTCCAAGCTCTAAGTCTAGCATTGAACATCCTGTGTAGGGATGGTAGGCTGGCTATATCATGTGTTACTCAACCCTAGGATGTTCCCGTGAGTCAAAGGGGCGGCTCTTAATAACTATGCAGGGACACTGGTGTAAACCAGGACTGTCCCAGGCAAACTGGTATGGATAGCCCTCTCAGGAATACTGCATAGTGTCTTTGGAAATCCGTCCAGACAAGGATTCACAAACACATCTTTGGCTAAGTTTACCCATTTTCTCAGAAAGGAGACCAGTGACTATAATTCAGCCTTAAAAAGTGAACTTATATGTGAGAATGAATGGGTTTGCTCTGGTTGTACTTACTGTAAGTGAGTGCTATCAGTGTTTCCTGACCTAGAGGAAATCATGACTTCTCTGGTACAAGCGGGAAGGGCTTATTAATAAGACTCCTGTGAATCAAAGTGAAAGTGGAAAATTATTTAATTCTCAGTATGACTTTGGATGGCCGTGGATCTTTCATATGAATGATTTGCTTCCCTCCCGTACTTTGTATATATTCCATTGTTGTTTATATTCTATTCAGAGGCGAGGAAGCAGAGTTAAATTGGAAAAGCTGTCACAGATCTAGAAATTGAAATCCTACTCACTTTCTTAAGAGATTTTTGCTCTATTGTAGAGAAGAAAACTATACTTCAACAGTGCTTTACAAAAATTCTTAGAAATGAAACTTGCTCATCTGTTTTCTGATCACTAGAGTAGTATTTCAGTTGCAAAACATCTTTCTTCTGAAGAACTTGCTCTATGAAGTGTTGGCTAGGTTTGGCTTCTTGGAGCACATAGTGTGGAGCTTAAAAAATCAGATGTGCTTGTGAAAACCAATTCACTAACCATTTGAAGTGTATTATGAAAAATACATACATGAATGGACACTAAGAGCTGCCATAGTCTCTGATTCTGTTAGGTGATATTTGTCTCATTTTTTCCCTCATTGATTGATAAACTCATTTACGTCATTTACATTAAAAAGCTTTATTTATTATAATTGTTATAAATATTCCTTGTAGAAAACTTAGCACACACACAAAAAAGAAAACTTAGCACATAGACCTTAAAAGGCAAAAGCAAAAATATAAAAAACACTCAAAGATAACAAAGGTTAGCATTTTGGCTTCTATTCTCAATCATTTGTTTCTATATATATTTATGTATTTTTTCCCTTACAAATGTATCATTGTTCTATTTTGTGACTTGTTTTAACTTACTGGATTATGAACATTTTGTTAATGACATTAAATATGGCTGCATATATCCAACTGAATGGATGTATCCTAATATATTTAATTACCTATTACAATTTCTCTTTAGTTTTTTACTAATACAAGCAATTATATAAAGAATATCCTCATATAGTCTCTCTCATATACATACATGTAGTTTTATACATTTGATTAATTTCATAATCTAAGCTTTATACATTATACATTTTTTCCAGCTTTTTTGAGATAGATTGACATGTAACTGTTTTACATGTTTTATAGTCTTTTAATATATATTGTTAAATGCCCTTTTAGAAAATTTGTATCAGGTCACATCTTAACTAGTAGACCTTTTCCCTTGCATCTCACTAACAATGGGTGCTATTGACAAAAAGTACAAAAGTGCATTTTTTGTTTAATATACTTTTCTTTGATGGGTTCATTTAGTTTTCACATGAATATTTGCACTGTACAGTATTTACCAGAATCGCTGGCTTTTCCCCCCTCTATTTGCACAACTGTCTCATTGTTATTGATTTTAAAAAATCACTTTAAATTAAATTTCACAAGAATTCTATGTTCAAGATGATAAATGTAGAGTTCAGTGAATTATCAAGGTGGACACACATCAGCAATCACTAATACAGGTCAAGAGAACTGTTAGCCCCCCAGGAACCCTAGTGGTGTCCCTCCCTTTCTAGTCACTCCCCTCTCACCTCCAACAAAACCACCATCTTAACTTGTAACCAAAACACATTTAAAAAAGGACATATACAAAAGTGGAAATGAACTACCACAACATATGGCAACATAGATAAATCTCACAGTGTAATGTTGAATGAAGAAAGCCATAAAAAATATACTTTTACATACATTATGGAAAGAGCTGAAACTACTCTGTGGTACTAGAAGTCAGGATTGTAGTTCTTATATACATTTATTGAACACCTACGATGTGCTGGCTTTTGTACTAGATACCTGGAGGTGTAATAATGAGGAGTCTTTTAGTTTCTGCCCTTGAGTTGCTTATGGTATAGAGCAGTGATTCTCTACCAGGCACGATTTCTCCCTTAAGGGACATTTAGTAATGTTTGCAGACATTTTTGGTTATGACAGCTGAGCTGAAAGGGTGTTATCGGTATCTAGTTGATAGAGGCTATAAATACTGCAAAACATTGTACAATGCACAGAATAGTTCCCCCACCCAAGCCCATTAGAGAACTCTCTGGCCCAAAATGTCAGTAGCGGTGAGGTTGAGAAACCCTGCTTGAGTGAAACAGGTAAGTAATTAATTCAGTGTAGTGTGTGATAAAGGGTGCTGTAACTCACTTCTATCCTGTGCCAGTTCTTCTGTTAGATATACATTTTCTTGGTTTTCAAAGAAGCATGCAAAGTGGGTTGTGGGATTTTTATTTTATGAAGTTACCTAAACTGGGTAAGATACACTTTCTAAAGGTTGGGTGGATTTCAGCAGTGAGGGAGATGACACTTATGAAGACCATGGGTGTTTTCAGAATTATTAGGATTAAGCATTATAGGTAGAAAAAGAAAAAAAAGCCTCACGTGAAGGCATGGAGACACAAAAACAATCCTCCTTCCTTAAGTCAAATGCTGGTGATGAGTCCCGTTGCACCGTGTAACCAGAAATGACGCTGGTCAGGGTGACGGCCGCTGGAGCACAACAGACCTTACGTGCTAGAAGCCGCAAGTAGTCCAGGAAGGATTTCAAGTAAGGGAATGACAGTCAGGAACTACTTTCCTTTTGGCAGCACTAAAGAAGAGTTTAAGAGAAGTCAGCAGTGAAGGTGGCACAAGGGATCAAGGTTAAAAAAAAAAATGAGGGTCACCTGGGTGGCTTATGCCTCTGCCTTCAGCTCAGGTCCTGATCCCAGATTCCTGGGATTGAGCTCCATGTTGGGCTTCCTGCTCAGCAGGGAGTCTGCTTCTCGTTCTTCCACTCTCCCTGCTCATGCTCTCTCTTTCTCTCTCAAATAAATAAATAAAAATATTAAAAAAAAATGAGAAGAGCTCTTTCCTCATCAGACCTTCCCTGGCTGATGTGTCTAAAATGTTAACTTTCCTTATTCCACTATTTCTTGTCTCCCTTCTTTATCCCTCTTTCCTTTCCTCCTTCTCTCACTCCTTCCTTCCCTCCCTTCTTTCCTTAGCACTGTGGATAACTAACATACTGTATATTTTCCTTATCTGTTTCATTCTTCTCTCCCAGTAGAATGTGAGCTCCAAGGGGAAAGGGATTTGGGGCTGTTGTCTTCAGGTCATAGTATGCAGAATAGTGTGACATTATACTATGCACTGAGTGTGACACTCAGTGGGGCTCGACAAATATTTGTTGAATGAGTAAATGAATGAAGATAGTCATATGGAAGCAGGGAGATGGAGAGAGAGATTAAGGAAGAATCAATAGGACTTGGTAATTTGATGTTGGCTAAAGATGGAGGGAGAAATTGAGATTACTCAAGATTTTGGCTTGGGAGCTGGGCAGTGAAATTTATCCAAGTATAGAATATAGGAGGAGTGGCATATGTGCTGAAGAGAAAGGTCATTATGGTAGAAAATGGTTGATTTGGGGACATGTTGAGCTCAAGGTGGTATGAGATGTCCTAGGGAAGGTACCCAATGAGCAATTAGATGTAAGTGTTCAAAGATCTCAAGGGAGGTCTAATCTCAGTTGTTGCCTGGAAGGAAGGGATATAAACCAGGGGGGGGGGGGTAGTGCTGAGGATTAAAGCCTGAAGAATGTTGACATTTAACAGCAAGCAAAGAACAACCTATGATGGAGTCACCAGGAAAATAGAAAATCAGAGACTGATATCCCAGAAGAAAGAAGTAGGAAGGCTTGAGAAGTAGCAGGTGGTCAGTGTCAGAGTTGAACTATTTAAACAATAGAACTGTTGACCTAAATGGGAGTAGTTCATTGTTTCTGTTGGAGCACTATCCCAATTGGTGTGTTTGAGGGACCATGTGGAGTCTTAGGCAAGCAGCCACCATGATTGTAGATAGTCTTCTTTTCCTTCATTGCTACATTGGTCGAAAAGTATCTAATGTTAGCAAGAAGGCTCTTGGATTAGGAGATCAGTGTGTGAGTGTGTGTGTGTGTGTGTGTGTGTGTGTGTGTGTGTGAGAGAGAGAGAGAGAGAGAGAGAGAGAGAGAGAGGGAGAGGAGACGACTTGATTGGGAAAGAGCTGGATGAGGTGGAGAAAGAGAGGAACAATAATTGAGGAAATAAGATCACTGAAGAGACAGAAGAACATAGGATCCAAAACCTAAGTGGGAAAACTAGCCTTGAACAGAATGCTTGTTGATCAGCAACCTATGAAGTATCATGTAGCTCCCATCAGTCAAGGTTTCATTTTATTCATTTACCAGGAGGGTCAGAAATATGCTGACCTGACAGAAAAAGAACCACTTCATTTTTTATAAGAAAATAATATATACTTTTGTTACCAGAGGCAGTGTAGTTTTAAAAATGATTTGTAAACAAAACATCACAGAAATGAGTTCAGAATCCAGAGGATTTGCTACTTTTGTTTTTGGCTCTTTCTGCTATATTTTATGATTCTGCCTCATGTGGGCAGTTTGTAAAAATGTGTTCTAGGCTAAGAAAATGTTGACATGTTTTTGAAATGACATAAGTTTAAAAACTAGTAATTTTGAACATATGAGAAAACTCATAGTTAAATATAACCATCCCTTAATTTGTAAACTCCAAGACCAGTGTTTAGGTGTTTTTAAAGAATTACTACATGTTAAATTTGAGTGCTTTTAGAAACACCTGCCATTTCTGAATCATGAAGTTTAATGATGCATTTGGGAAAAAGTCTAAGTATTTAAAATTAATGAATGTTTAAAATATTCTTAATCAAATCTGAACAACTGTGAACTATGAGAAGGAGGTATATAATTATTATGAGAACTATAAAGTCTGTATGATGTATGTTTAAAGATCTGTAGCAGACCTCTAACAGATATGTTGCCATGGTATTAGTATTGGTGGGATTATATGACAAAATTAAAAAATAAGAATGTTTTTATTTAGAAGATGTTTATGGATGAACTGAAGACCATGCATATGGATTGCATATGAGATGGGTTGCAGGTGAAGCTCATAAGAATCAGACCGTGGATATGTTAGCTAATTGAATTTAAATTTTAAAAAATAGCAACAGCCATTCTAAAAACAAAATCAATGGTATTTTGTAATTACTATTACCCAAAGTCGTGCTAACCCACAAGAGACAATGAGGGTAGGTGTATTACAGCTTCATAAAAGGGGTCAGAGAAGGGACATGTTAGCAGTTAGGTGAAACAGTAATTGAAAGAGTATGGAAATCGTGTAGCTTAGCTTTATTTTCTCCTGCCTTCACCCCACCTGGATGGCTAGATAGTGAAGTGTTAGGGGGCATTTGGTGTTTAACACCTGTAAGGACACTGAGTGCTGCCCCTTATGCCCCGAGTCTCTGATACAGTAGATCCGAGATGCTGCCCAAGAACTTAACATTTTCACCAAGTGCTCAGGTGATGCTGAGCTGGCTGGGTCAGAAACTCCACTTTGAGAATTGCTGCAGTGTAATCATTATGTTTCTCCACCTGTCACTGATTATGGAATGGGACACTTTGTATTTAGTAAAACACAAGTTTTAGTACCACCTAAGCATATGAGGATATTTTGAGGAAATATGGCCTTCCCCACATCCCTCATTAATCACCAGCATCATCAGTAATCCTGAATCCCCCTCCTCTGGCTCCCATCTTTGTCTTCTCCACTTTCTCGTGACTTTCTCTTCTTCTGGGAGATTACCATAACTTTGTGTATTCTGGCAAATTCTAATTTATAATTGCATCTGCTATCTTAGAGTCTAATTCTCTTTTGTCTGACTTTGTTGATAAAGATTCTGACTGAAATATGGCTTCCACGTGAATTGAAGCTTCATAAACCGTGATTTGGGGCCATGTTTTGACAGGAAAAGCAGGGGAGTGTTTATGGGCAGGAGAAGAGGGATACTGGTGACTGCTCAGACAGAGAGGATCCTCCAGCTGGCTCCATCCACAGCTGCTCCTGGGTTAGACACCAGTCAAGTGTCCTGACGTACTCTGATGACTGGTGAAGTTCATATTCTCCGAGTACCGGTGTCCCCATCTGTAAAAAGTAAGGGAGGCTGTGAGGTCATTACTCTAATATTCTGTGATTCTACAATGGCCTCCAGAAATGACTGCCTTTTGCTGTTCCAGACCAGCTCCTCTCCTCAAATTCCTGGTGGGAATGGCTATTCTAATGCTCTCTCAACAACATTGTGATGTAGGTAACTATTCACATTTTATCATTGAAAAAACAAGCTCAGAGAGCCTCAGAAACCTACCCAAGGACACATAAGCAGACATAAGAATGAGATCTAGAATTTTCTCTGATTCTAACACCTGTGTTTGTTTTTGTTTTTGTTTTGTTTTAACCCATTTTTATTGAGATACAATTGACATATAGCATTGTGGATGTTTAAGGTGTATAGCATAATTATATTTATATATTTTATGAGACAGTTACCACAGTACATTTTGTTATATCCATCATCTCGTTTAAATACAAAGAATAAAGTAAAAGAAATGAGATGTGATGAGATCTTTGGTATTTACTCTCTTAACGCCTTTCAGATATACCAAGAAGCAGTAATGATTATAGTTCATCTTGTTGGACCTTACATCCCTAGTACTTACTTAGCCTGTAACTGGAGGTTTGTACCTTTTGACCACCTTCATTCAGTTTCCCCCTTACCCTGCCTTCAGCCTCGGGTAACCACAAATCTGATCTTTTTTTTTTTCCCCTGAGTTTTTTTTTTTTCTCTTTCTTTTCTACATATAAGTGAGATGATGCGATATTTGCCTTTCTCTGTCTGATTTATTTCACTTAGCTGTGTCTCTTTAACCATACCGTGCTGCTTCTCTTGTGGAAAATAAAATAACAAAACATATTATTTGTTAAACCTTAGAATCTCTTTTTTGAACAGGGTGGAATCAGGTTCTCACTTTTATTCAACACCTTTGAAAGGGCATTCTGTTAAGCTGGTTTCTTTGCCAAAGAGGGACAGGGCCTTTGTTGACGCAGATATCTGGATGCTGGGAGGACATGGGGAGTTTGGAGGAAACTTCACCCTGGCCAGGGTACAGGTATCTATGGCGATGAGGTAAGGGAAGTAGAAGGACAGGTCTAGTCAGAAGGATCTTGGGCTCTCAAATCAAGGGTTTAAGCTGATCCTTGAAGTGAAGGGAAGCTACCAAGGAGTTTAAAGCAGGGAAATGACATGACTAACTTGAGCCTTTTAAAGATGACAGTGGTCCTCCTGTGCCCGAAGCAGAGCTATCTTAGTTCCGATCACTGTGACCTGTAGCTCCAGTGTAGCTAAGTCATAAAGGGTTTAAGAAGTAAGCCACATCAGAGATGCCACCAACAACTGCAGAAAAGGTTATTCCCCGCACCCTGAGGATGTTTGATGCGCTGGTCCATGGCAGCGAGGCCCTCTGCCTTAATTGTATTACATAACCCTCCAGAGAAAACTAATGGGCCACACTTTCTATTTATTCTAGAAGCTAAATTCTATCAAATAGATATCCTGAGAGCTAGAATAACTATTTTCTTCTCTGTGGCAAACATGGTTTTGTAATTTTCAATATTTGTAAAAGAAGGGTTTTGTTTTGTTTTTTTTTTCATTTTTAATTAGGATCCTAATGGTTGGAAAGTAAGAAGCCTGCTCTGCTATTTAATAAAAGAAGGCTTAGTTCTTGAGCTTACATTTAATTTTCTTGTGGGCTTGGTAGTTTTTTGAATGAGCCTCTTATTTCAGTTTAGACCCAAGTTTGACAGTATCCTTCTGTTTTAAAGGCAGATGTTACCTTGCGCTCTGTTTTCCTTTGTGCAAATAAGGCTTCTATCTTGCACTTTAAAGTGCATTCGCTTTCATCTTTTCATTTGCTCCTGGTAACCCCAGGACTGAAGCAATGTTACCCCCATTTACAGAGCAGGTAACAAGTTCTAAAAAGTTCACTGACAAGCCTGAGGGTTTGCTGCCACTACGTAGTGTGGCTGAAAATACCTACTTTTATCATTAGACTGCGTAAGCAGACCTAATGAAGCTATCTTCGCAAACAGAGTTGGCAGGTATATTGGACCTTGGGGCTAGGCATAAATGTTGTGCAGGTTTTAGCCAAAAGGCATTGTTTGGTAAAGTTATTCTCTCTCCTTTCTCTCCAACCAACCCTTCACTGAGAAGTCAATGCTATATGTAATCAAGAAACTAAAAGCTTATTACAATAGCATGGAATTTTGACCTATTGACAACTCATAAGGACTCTTCTTTCTTGATTTATCAGTATGGTATGAGAAACATGGAACTAAAAATATTCCCACGTTGAGATAACTCAATTCCAGCATTCTCTTACTCATCTGTTATTTGTCTTCTGTGCACAGTCAGATGATGTAAATAAGACATCACTATGCCTCCCTAAGCTTAAGAGCTACCATTTGGGGTTTTAAAAATGAAACCTGTTTCTTTTTTCCTTTTTCTTTCAACATGCCCCATGGCTTTCAATTATTTCCATAGCCTAGGGGTTAGCAAACTATGAACTATGGGCAAAATCTGGCTTGCCGCCTTTTTTGTGGGGCTCTTGTAAGAATAGCTGTTAGGCTTTTAAGTGGTTGGGGAAAATATCAAAAGAGGAATGATATTTTGTAGTGCACAAAAGTGATGTACAGTGATGTACAGACTGTAGATGTAGCTCTGTTTTTGCTTTACCACGGAGTTGAATAGTTTAGTTAGAGATGGCATGGCCCACAAAACCTAAAATATTCACTACCTGGCCCTTTAAAGGAAAAGTTTGCCAATTTGGGAGTGTGAAGGGATTGAGAGATTGTTCTTGTGTTCCTTTATGAGGGTTGAGTGGGGAGCAAGACCTGTATTAGTTTCCATATACTCTCCTGTTTCGTTGGGTGGAGAGAGATGCATTTTCCAATATTTGGAGAAATTCAACCAAGTCCCAAGTCTGAAGTTTACTAAACTTCTCTGGTTCTACCTTCTTTTGAAAAGTTGACAAGTTCCCCAAAATAGGAAAAGCACAAAGAGTAATAACCAAGATGAGAGATCTGCTACTTGGTAGGAAAATAAAATTAGATAAGATACATTAGATAATTAGATAATTAGATAAGAGACATTAATTTGCTTTATGATTTTTTTTAAAACTTTGTTATCACATTCCTTCCCTATTTTATTTTGAGGTAATTGTCCTCCCCTTTGATTTGCTTTAAGTGGATAAAAAAGTCCCTTTAAACACCTAGTTTTGTCTTCAAGGCAAATGTGTCCATGTTTTAATTTCAGTTATTTTGAGAATGACTTCACTTGCATCACTTGAATATACGAAAAATGGAGCCAACATTTTTATAGTTCCTCATTGTTTGACCACGTGATTTTATATACAAACCTCAGTGTTTCTTCAGATTTTTTTTTTGTGTGTGTGTGGGTGGGCAAGATATAGTTGTGGCTTTTTTTTTTTTTTTTGGTAAGATACAGTTCTTAAACATTCAAATATTACAGTGCATCTACCAACATATTTCACAAATTTGAGTTTTGAGTATTTTTTTTTTTAAAAATGAACTGTTGTAACACTATAAAATGAGTCAGGAGAAAAAAGGTACTTTTGATAGTATGTATCCTCCAAAGTTGAAATAAAGGACACTTTGGCATATAAGATAGAACTTTGATAGCTACTTGAAAAATAATATATGTTTCTGGCTGGATTCCATTCAGCCTACCTAATTGCAACTTGATTAAAATTACAGCCAAGGCGAGAATTTTACTTCCCTTCTGGTCACTACCCTGATGGCTATGATAGACCATCTTTAACACACTTCAAAAAATTGAACATCTTCATTGTACTTAAAAAGGGGCACTGTACTTTTCAAGCAATATCTGTTGAATATTTTGGGATACACAGTATAGGAATATTTTGTATGGGCTTATTTAACTTTAGGGAGCAATACAATTTTTATGTGGTACTTTTCACCTCTTCTTTTTGTTCTCATCTTAAATTTGGTACTCCAAACAATCATCAGATACGGTTAGGTCTAGTATTTTCCCCTTCCTATCTGTTGGTGAAGGGAGTAGGGCACAGAGAGAATGTAATTTCCCCTACTAAGGTCAAAATTACATTTGGATCTTTCTTTTGCTAAGTCCTGGTTCCTAATGTTTGAAGTAGATTAATTTCTATGTAGGTAATCAATGAATGATTGTATTTCACTTCTTTAGTGCATGACCTAAACAAGGGTAAAGCCATTCTATTGACTACAGGGGTTGGTGTTTGGATAATGTCTTTCATTTGAGCAGTGCATGTACATAAAAATTTATTAAGATTATCATATATACGTATGGACGTACACATCCATTACCATGGAGTATCCTTGTATCTTATTTGTGTTTCCTTTTGTCCACCATCTTGGACTGTCCTAGTTGGTAAATTTTTACACTCACGATAGTTCACATTCTTTAATCACTAATTACACAGTAGATAATGTATTGAAATCCTTGCCTTGTCAAGCCTTCTGAATTCTCGCAACAACTCTGAGATAGGAACTGATGTTACCTCTTCTTATAGATGATGATACTGAGGCAGAGTTTTGCTGATTTGCTCACAGTCACATAATAGTAAATGAGCCAAGATTCTAACCTCAGATCTGCTAACCACTAGGCTATTTGAGAGGCCACTATATTCTCAACATAGTTCTTATTTCCTGCCTTTGGCTCCTGTTCTAAGTCATCTATTCTGCACTCGATGCAGTTGAATTTCACCCTATGCTATTCTAACTAATAAGGACAATCTTGACTTAACCCCATTCCAAGGGGTCTTATACAGATTTCTACCCTGGGTCTTCTTTTACCTTAGTGGTGCTGGTTTTCTGTGTCATCCAAAAATAGTTTAGTTGTAAGTATGAAACCCTGAGTCCTGAAACCTCTAAATGTATCCTTTATTTTTCTTAAGTTGAAACATAATGAAGCTTCTAAAGAGCTATGTGTAACTTAGACCTTACTACAAAAAATGTAATTTTAAACTTTAGGTTATAGTTTTCAACAGTCTCTAGTCTAATGGGATTACTGCAATAGTACATATTGGAAATGCATGATTTTGGTAACATAAAGCTTAAAAACTTTAGTTAGGGATACATAAGCCATTGCAAGTTTTGAGAAGGAATGTTAAACAGCAGTAATTGAAGTTGTTAGAGAAGCCTAAAAATATTTAAACAATTAAAAAAACTCTCATATTAAGTTACACAGTTTAGTACATCCCATATGAAAAATTGCTAACAGTCTAATTTTGAAGGTCTTTTGGAACAACCTATCCTATGAATTTCTGTTAAAATTTCAGCATACACTGAGCAGAGAAGCTCTAGGGTTTTCCAGGGGCTGGCCTGATGCCCTTTGATACTTAGAACTCCAGTCCAAAGACCAAATACCCCTAGTGGGTGTCAGCTTCTGTTACATTCTGAATGGGGATGTTGAATGTAGATACCCAGTAAAGGGCATTTGGACAGTAAACAATCAGATTTTCATGGTGTGCTAAGGTGGCCTATATCCACCCAACAGCCCTGATTATGAAGAATAAATATAAAAGGATGCATCTGTGTGTCTGAGGTCCTCTCTACCTCACTGATTGCTTCCCTTTCTCCAATATATAATTGCAATATATAGAATCACATTTTCACAGTTGAACTTAACAAAGGCTGGTTTTTCTTTGCTTTAAATTTAAGATTTTAATTCTTTTGTTTATATGATTGGTCATTCTGAGTTATGCAATTACCGGATGGTTCTTGTCACCTAGATTTTGGTGGGAAGATAAAACTCACTCTCTTGGTGTGCCAAAGCCCTTACAGGGCTGGGATACCAAAGGAAGAGGGGATAACTAGGGGTCTTTGGCTTCTCTTAGCTTTTCATCTCTTCCACCCAGTTTGTCAGTTGTATTGATGGATTGTAACTCCCTTTCCCATGACCGTTACCATTTAGTGTTGAGTCTATTGGTGGTTTTCCTTACCCCACTCTCTTCCTTCTTTCAGGAAACTTAATTTCCTGAAAGTATGCACTCCCCCGCTCACTCTGTGTATACGAAAGAGTAATCACATTACTACCTCATTGCCTTCCTGTGTACTTTAGCTTCTAGTAGACCAAGATCCTGAAGTGTGGGAACCTTGCTTTTACTTCTGTGCCTCTTAGCTCCCCAGCATGATGCGCGGCCTCCTGGCACTTCTATCTGTTGAAATCAGGGAACAAACCAGGTACCATCTTGGTCATGTTTCTCTCATGCTCAAGAATCTCTGAAGAC
>CM053606.1:138178560-138194443 GCA_028646535.1 Procyon lotor | reverse complement strand
GAATTCTTCGGGCACTGCTCAATCCATGAAGCTTAATTTGGCAACCTACTCTTCCTGATTCTGAAGGATCTGCTGAGCTCACCCTTTTTCACTTCTATGCCTTTTGCCCCAATTTTTCCCCTTTGCTTCCTAATACATGTGTTGTTTCAACGGGTTCTCCATGTTTATATAAATGAGAGCCCATACACTTTCCATCTTGTCACCCGTTTGCTCATCCTATCTTCCCCCTTCACCCTCGACTCATTTTTACTCATTCAAATCCTCTCATGATTCCAGGTCTATATTCTGAAGTCTCACCTCTTTACTCAGCATTAACCTAAGTCATCCAGGCAACTTCATTCTTTTCGACGTTGGGGGCTTGTCTGTACTCGGTCATGTGCTCATCAGGATACCGCAATGGCGGCCCAGCCACTTTTAGAATTTAATGTTTCCCTCTCACCACCTAGACTGGACTGTAAATGAAGACCAGTTCAGCTTAGAATGGGCTGCCACAGCTGTTGGCTGGAGCATAAATTAACCTATACTACCAATACTCTCTGCCCATGAAAGGCTATTGCAATCTTCTATATAAATTAAAGGCTTCGAGTGAGACCACAGAAATAAAGATGAATGGACAATGGAGAAACAGAGCTGGGCGAGTGGTTATTAACCAAAATAAATAACAATCCACATTTTCTGAGCCTTGACTGAGACAAATAACATCAAATGTTATTTGATCCTGACAATCCTAGGAGGCAGGCATCTGCTATTATCCCCATAATACAGACGCTAAAGCTTCGAGAGATTAAGTAAATTTCTCAAATCTGCATACTTGCAGGTGGTTGAGGAAAGATCTGGGTACTAATCGGTCTGAATGTAAAGAAGAGACACAAACATGAGGCTGAAAGCCTGGTAACTGGGAGGGGAGAGATTCCTTTAGGAAGGCCAGCCATCACAGGAGAAATTAGGTTTTGGACAAACAGCAAGGAATGTTTTAGCTATGCCTGGGTTGACATGCCAGCAAGACATCTAAGGAAAGATGCCCATCTTGGTGGGATTGAGGCACAAAGGGGAAGATGATTTCACAGCTGAAGCCATGAGATGGGTAGAAATCAAAGGGTAGTAAAGAGGCAAGAGTAATCCCGCTATGGGAAGAATGGAAAATACAGAATTAACAGAACTACAGCAAAATGTAGAATAAGATCTATTTGTATATGTGCTGATTTACTCCTTACAAAGATCCTGTGACACATTATCTCCATTTCATAGAAAACTAAGCCTTGGGAAATTAATTTAACCCATGTCATTCAACTAGTAAGTGATGAAAACCAGGATGTATCAAATTTAAAACTCTTTCCTTATTTTTCCATGCTGTTTTCCCATCACCACCACCACCACCAATATACAATCTTCTGCCATCACTGCAGGTATAAAATAGAAGCTGGATGAATTTTTGTCAAAGACATTGAAGTGTGTGTTGGGGATTAGAGGGAAGACAGGAGAAAGCCAAGAGCAAGAATCATCAAAGGATTAAAATTAGGGAGAATACATGATACATTCTTTTCTATGCTGCAAACACCATAAACTGATAACTACAGTTTTTCCCTGAACCCAGAATTTAACTCAGAATCCTTCTCAACCCAACATTCCATGTAGCAGCTAGTAAACAACATGCTAGATAAAACCACCTTAGATTATACAATTGAAATTGGGCCTCATAGGCACATTTTCATCTTTCATCTGAATAATATTTAATGGGTATACTCTAAATTTTAAGAGCACTTCAAGCTGGCTTGTAAGGGAAATCCATTAGGAGGTTAACACTGTAAGCTAGAAAATAGGGAATAATGCATCCAAGCGTCTGGGTAAATCGTAAATGAAAGTAGCAGAAAGTAAATACATTAGGGTGAATGCAAAATGTGCCTAGATTTTACAAAAATAGACTGTGCTAATACAAACTGGGGAATAGCTTGGCTTAGAAAGTTGGCAGAAGAAGATACAAGGGTAACAGTGGACTGCAAGTCAAGACAAAATCCTGCACTCTTTAGAAAACCAAGCAGAACAGAAAAATGCATAAACATCAGAATGCATAAGCATTCTCTGATAATTCTCCCAAATTCAGACTCTGCTGAGTGCCCTGCCCCAAGTTTGGGATGTGAAGACTACTTCCTTCCACCTCACCAACACAACCTCAGTCACTTCCGTTTCAACCAGCATTCTGCTAAAATATCTCCATGCCCAAGTGCCCTATGGCTCTCCATGATGGACCAGGTAAAATGAAAGCCCTTCACAACCAGTACGCAATTGATATTTTTTGCTGTGATCTGTTGTAACTGCTGCTGACAAACTCAGCTACAGCCATGCCCCTCGGCTTACCCTGTCTGGGACACAGAAGGCACGCTCTGGCATCTACGTCCTTCCCCACAATGTTCTCTCAGTCTAAAATGATCTCCTCCCTTGGGACGCCTGGGTGGCTCAGTAGGTTAAGTGTCTACCTTTAGCTTGAGTCATAATCTCAGGGTCCTGGGATTGAACCCCACATCAGGCTCCCACCTCAGCATGGAGTCTGTTTTTCCCTCTCCCTCTGTGCTCTCTCTTTCTCTGTCAAATAAATAATTTTAAAACAATGGTTTCCTCCCTTTTTTAAAAATGTGTTTCCCAGCCCCCCTTTAATATAATGTAAATTTTATTCTTCAGGAAGCATTTCCTGGCCACAACAGCTAAAAATGATAATTTCTAAAATAGCAGAGCCTGTAGGGGCGCCTGGGTGGCTCAGTCATTAAGCGTCTGCCTTCGGCTCAGGTCATGATCCCAGGGTCCTAGAATCGAGCCCCGCATCGGGCTCCCTGCTCGGCAGGAAGCCTTCTTCTCCCACTACCATTCCCTCTGCTTGTGTCCCCTCTCTTGCTGTGTTTCTCTATGTCAAATAAATAAAATCTTTAACAACAACAACAAAAATATATATATCAGAGCCTGTAACCATGCTTATGTTTACAAATTCAACTCTTCTTCCATTATTTCATAATGTGCATTTTCTTCTTCCTTAGGGAGACTATAAACTCTTCTGTTTGTATCACTCAGCCTGCCCATTTCTTTAGGAGTTAATCGATACTTAAATAATTGATCTGATGAAACTTACAGACATGGCAATGGAAAAATCATGGATTGACTAGAAACTCAACCCCAAACTTAGTACCTGAATTGTACTGGGGAAGTAGACTCAAAATGGAAATCAGAAGGCACCTGGCAACACATTTTAATAAAGTTAATTACACTCAGTAAGCATTCACTCAAAATCTCAAATCACATAGTTTTCACAGATGAAAATAATTGAAGGCCAGCCTTAAAGAAACAAAAACCAATCACACAAAATAAATAACTCCTCTAAATATGCAATTCCTGATTTTTTTTTAAGATTGATTTTGATATAAAGCAAGGGAGAATAAGCCAGTGAGTGAGCACACACAAGCAGAAGGTGGAGCAGAGGGAGAGAGAATCTCAAGCAGACTCCCCACTGAGTGAGGAGCCTGAACTGGGGCGTGATCTCAGGAACCCAAGACCACGATCTCCACTGACACCAAGTTGGACACCTAACCAACTGAGCCATCCAGGCGTTCCCTGCAACTCCTGATCTTACTGAAGAACATCTTACTATATAGAGAAGACACCACAGTTATTGACAAGTTCAAAGGCTAACTGACCCTCAATACAAATACACATTTTCTGGATTCTCTAGATACCATGAAGTTCTAAATGTATTCAATATTTATTAAAAGAACCTACTGGACAATTGTACTCAAATACAACTGATAAGTCAACAAATCCCAATTCCATATTGCCCAGGCCAGTAGAGAGTCAACTTTCACAATTATGTCTTCAGCTTACATTGAAGAATAAACATGCCTTAGCTGCCTTCTCTCTTCTGAAAACATGCTGGGAATATGGATATGGGTAAAGACACTGTCCACCACACAGTTCATTACTCTGGGTGTGATTTCTCATTTGAGAAATCTGTTTAGTGTTTGTCTCTCTATGGAACAGTAATGTTTCCTGTGGAATCATTAATTTCCTTAATTCTATGATCAGGTCCCACCCCCCCTACACATATGTACACACTTTCATGTGTCAGAAATAGCAAGGAGTATTCATGTTTGCGTGTATAGATATGTGTGTATATATGTATATGTTCACATCCACATATATGTAGATGTATATATTAATATGTTGGTGTATATATGTTATGTGCATATACATTTATATGTATATGGATTTTCCCTCAGGAGCTATTATTAAATTGTATTGTATTTTATAACTATTCATTTATTTGAAATTAAGATAGAAAGAGTCATATCTATTTTCTCCTTTGCCTTGAGTAGGAAACCCAAGGTCAAATGTTTGTCTCAATTGTGTCAACCAACATATACTCATATGGTCTTTGGTCTTTATCAGTCCTGAGCTCCTGTTAGAAGTTTTTCCTAGTTCTGATGTTTAAATTTTGTTAGGATTTAACATGTTATTAAATATCTTTCTACATTATTTTTAAATCCTTTGTCTAATAGACATGAGGGCATAACATCAATTATTAAATGTCTCCTGACTATACAAGTTCAAATATCTTACACATCCTTGTTTCCAAAGTCCTCAAATAGAAGAAAATAATGCTGACACACAGAAACAGGAGGTCCAAGTATTATATAAACAGGTCAATTGTAAAGCAAAACCTACTGCCTTTACATTTTTAGTTTAAATTAATAGTAATAACTTTTGCCACCTGAGCCTTTTTGCCCCACTCCACTGAACAGAGTAATTTTATCATCTTAACCACTTCTGTACGATGACAACATGAGTCATGCCGAGATTTTAGTAAAACTCGGTCATTATTTCCACTGAAATGTTTTCTTTTTGCCTCCTGATCCTGGATGACCTCCACAACTACAGCTCTAGGTCAGTCTAGTAGCTGGCTAAGTATTTACAGGAAATCTCCATGAGCAAACCGCCTGCGCGCCCTCTTTATCAGCATCATTTAAAGATTCTAGAGAGGTGTCTGATGAGGAAAGTAAGTTGTTCTAAGAAACCACTAGGGGCTTTATTCTTCAGGCTTTCTTATCTCATAAGGGAAAAAAAAAGCCCCCCCCGGAAGCCTGGGAGGTGGGGAGAACTTAACCACTGACTCTATGTGTGTCCTATAAAAGTTGTTTTTTACTTTAGAGCGTTGCAGAAATTGCTTTAAATATTTTACATTAAGATCAGAGTAGCTTACTGCTGTGTAAAATTCATGAGAAAGGCCCCTTTGGAATTTTCCTGTCCTTGCCTTATTACGCATAGAACATCAGGCCTTTGGCGGCACATGTAGTTGAGAAATCCTTATTACAAGTACCCATAAAAGAGACGAGGACCTATTGCTCTGGAAGGTAATTCAATGAGGCTAGCAGAGCTCCCAAATGGGAAGCTGCAGAGAGCAGCAGCAGGTGTGGCTTCTTTCTCTCGCTGCTCCGGCCCCTCTCCGACCCCTCCCGCAAGCAAGGCTGCCACGAGATAGGCTCAAAATGAAAGGGGTCAGGGGAGTGGGTCATCTAGCCCTTCCTTCAGACTCCAAGTCATCAGTGCTTTGCACACCCTTAGATTTTTAGGTCTATGTCCAAGACTGTACTTGATTTTGTCCTGGTAAATTTTCATCTTCTATGCTGCATACTGCGGTAAAGCCCACTTCTGTTCCTCTCCCGCCGTAAGAGAATTAACCTCTGAAATGTGAGAATGAGTAAATCTGAAGGAAATCACTGCTAAAAAGCAACAAACACAAAACTACCACCGCCCATACCAACAGATCCCAATGGTGATTCCCTATCCACTTTCTAGGGAACAAATTTAAAAAGTTAAAAAGGGATAAGGAAAGGAGCGAAGAGGGTGAGGACACTTCCCAAAACACAGCCTAAGGCTCATGGTTCAGACCACTGAAGCAGGAATTTGGGTCACCATAGCTACCAAGAGAAACATTTAGAGACTGGTAGATCTTTGTTAAATGTCAATTTCATATAATAAGTATACATTAACATTTAAAATGTGGCTGCTTCTGGGTGACTGTCCCAGTTTATGATCTCCATAAACATGACTACAAGCTGCCATGTGTCCAGAGTACCTGGGAAATACAGTACAATTTGCTTAATACGACTAACACAAATAATAAGGTATTTAGCATAGCAAACCGAGATGCAACAAGAATTCCCTCTTTTTTTCTTTAAAGATTTATTTATTTGTTTGACAGAGAGATCACAAGTAGGCATAGAGAGAGGGGGAAGCAGGCTCCCCGCTGAGCGGAGAGCCCGATGTGGGGCTCGATCCCAGGACCCTGAGATCGTGACCTGAGCCAAAGGCAGAGGCTTTAACCCACTGAGCCACCCAGGCACCGCAAGAATTCCCTCTTTAGATGCTCTCTTCTTCATAGAGTAATCCCAGTGCCTACATTCCCGATAGCTCTGAAAGTTTCAAAAGAGGTTTTTCTCTTATCCATTCTCTTCCAAATTACTCTTAAGGTTGGCATGTATAAAACAGACCACATAAATTGCAACTCAAATGTAAACAAAATGTAGAGAAATAAAGAACACATGTCTAAAACATATTTTCTTGACCCTATCCTCCTGCAAATGTGCTTATTTCCTGCTCTCAGTTCAATCTGTCACGATCCACAACCATTTTTAGTCCTATTTTCTAATACCTAGTCCACATGTTGCTGTCAGTTTATATACAGAAAACAAAGACGAGAGGGGTCTTTTTACTATTGCCTCTTAAAAAGAAGATGTTTTCAGAGATTAAGTTTCTAAGTTGCTAAATAATATCTTCTTTTGTTTCCTATCACATTAAAAGCCACTTTAAAAAAAAAAAAGGTAGAGAGGGTCAAGTAGAGTCTCATAAGAGGAAGGAGTTATTTTCAAATTGATACAGTTTATAGTAGCACATTCCAGGTTTTTTTTATATTTATTTTTTATTAACATCTAATGTATTATTTGCCCCAGGGTACATGTCTGTGAATCGTCAGGCTTACACATTTCACAGCACTCACCATAGCACACACCCTCCCCAATGTCCACAACCCAGCCACCTCATCCCTACCCCCGCCTCCCAGCCACCCTTAGTTCATTTCATGAGTCTAGGAGTCTCTTACGGTTGTCTCCCTCCGCATCCCCTCATGTTTCATTCCATGTTTAAATTTCAACACAGTTCTGAAAAAATCTGATGAGGGCTTAAAGAATTGCATCATAATATTACTAATAACTGAGGCATGGGGGATGGGGGCCACCACAAGCAGAAGAGACAGAAAGCTACCTGAGTGTATGTCAAAGCATCACCTAAATTACCCTATCAATCTGATTGCTTGACTGGGTCAGAAAGAGAAAAGCCATGCTGGGCACAGAGCTTGAAATGGGGGGTAGGACTCAGATCCCCAGAGCGGCTGTGCAGGCCAGGAGCCTGGGGGCAAATGTGAGTGCTGAATGGGACTCAACACAAAGTAGCCTCAGGCGCGAGCCCAGAGGGTGACTCTGAAACACTAATGATGGAAAGAATATCTGGAAGTCACACCTCCCCCCCCCCCAACAAAATGAGGACCAATGACACTAAAATTAAAGAAAGTCTTTGTAGGAACGGCTGAATCAAAGCAAAGCTGGTGGTTCAATACTTTGGTGTCCATGAAATGACCTTCAGGGTATGTTACTATTTCACGCTGGAAGATTTTGGGAGGGGGGTGGTAATGGGACAGCGCCATGTTTTTAGAAAGTATTTGTAGAGCAAAACTAAGATGATGTGTTTAGGTTGGGGGAGAACAGTTCAAAATTGGCTTCTTTAATGGATAACTCCAGCTTTTTTTTTTTTGGACAACTCTAGCTTTATCTTTGATTTTTATTTCAAGGAATAAGGAACACTTGGGCTTCCTAGGCAGCAGGCACGGTTCTGCTCTTGGCCCTAGCACTACAAACTTGCTATGTATTGCCTTGGACCAGTCAGAACCTCCCTAGATCGCAGTTCCTTCCTCTTCCCTGATGTAATTTGGGAGAATCAAGGACATTCACAAACAACCATTGTGTCAATAGCCAAAAAAAAAAAAAAAATTCTTCCTTAGCTCTTCAAAAGGTCTCCTTCATTCAGATCTCTGATCAAATGTTACTCCTTCAATTTCCCTGAATATCCTATATAAAATAATACACTTCCATCTCAATTTTTACTTGATTATCCTGCTTTATGTTTTTTTTTTTTTTTTTTAAGATTTTATTTATTTACTTGACAGAGAGAGAGATCACAAGTAGGCAGAGAGGCAGGCAGAGAGAGAAGGGGAAGCAGGCTCCCCGCTGAGCAGAGAGCCCATTGTGGGGCTCCATCCCAGGACCCCAAGATCATGACCTGAGCCAAAGGCAGAGGCTTTAACCCACTAAGCCACCCAAGCACCCCTCTGCTTTACGTTTCTTGCCAGTCTTCATCTCTACACGAAATTGTGAATTTGCCCACTTAACTTCTTTATTGCCATGATTCCCAGCAGAAAAAGTTCTGTCAAGACGGAGTAGTAGCATGCCTAGACTAGCAATTGGTACATAGCAGTGCTCAATAATAACAGATAAATTAAGTTGTCATGGGACCTTAAAAAATAACAAGGAATGCCATCCACATGGGACAGAATATTCCAGGTTGAGGTTATGTTGGCCAATCCCGAAGATTACAGTTACCCAAATGACAACAACTCTCCCTGCACGGGAACATCTTCCAACTCCACACCTCAGCATCAATGATTTTGTTCTTCCATTTGTCATTTAAATATAATGGCATGTTTATACTTTTCTATTAATAGATTATCTAATGTACGACATGGTCCAAACTAGAAATCCCTCCCATTTGAAGCTCCAGGTCATACATGAACAGAAAAAGTTAGTCCATCCAGAATGAATCCCATTAGACCACAGGTCACAGGCAGATTTAAGGAATCTTGCTTAGTCTGTGAGGGTTGACTACCTACAAAGAGGCAGAATGAGGGGGAAAAGCTGCCCGAGGCAAAAGGCTTGGCAAATGCACGATATAGCTACCGGAAAAGCATTCAGTCCTTCTGTCATGAACAACACTCCTGGGCTTATGTGACAACCACAGAACTTGCCAGTATCTTTCAGCAATTCGTCGTAGAGCCAGTGGATTTTAGAGTTAGACTGGATCTTAGGAATCACCTCCCCCAATACCCTCAATTTACAAATGAGGAAATAGAGGCCAAGAGAGGTTAAGTGACTTGCCAAGGGTTGCAGAATTAATGAGTTGACAGGGTGCAGAGACCCAGATCTCTTGATCGCCAGACCAGAATGAGTGTCAGAAAAGCCCCCAAAGCTCTACAAGTATGTCATCAGAAACAAAAGAAAAAGATAACTAATTCAGAAGAAAAGTTTGGGAAGGAATACTGAGTGACTTCAAGTGTCAGTCAATCCATGACTTGAGATATCGCCAGATATTTTTTTTGAAAAAGCGAATAAGCAGGCAATAACTAAGAAAAAAATAGGCTAAAATATTATTCTGTTTATCTTGTAGCCATTGTCTCATTTTCAACAGATTTCAGTGTAATATCTTATACACTTAGTGACTATTCCATTTCGCTGACCTCTAACTCATGCCTCCCAGTAATCAAAAGCAGCTGACTTTAATGTGCCAGCACTTTAGTGTGAAGGAGGTTAAGGCTGCATTTGTGTGCAATCAGGTTAAGATTGGCTCCAACAGGAGAGAAATCCATACATATGTTGAAAAGATCTGAAAAATGCCTGTATTCCCAACCTGATTACGACTACATTTTTGCATGGTTTGTCAAAGCAGATCACTGAAATCAAGTCAAGATGTAAAATGGGATAAAGTGGTTTTCTTCTCCATTCTTCCATTAATCACCATGACCTATGGAAGAAAGGAACTTTTCCCTCTCTCACCTGAGGCAAGGTGGGATACTCTGCTGGAAGTTATGCCAATTTTATCAACTGGTCCCCAAGTTCCAAAATTAATTTTCTACTTTTCATTTCCTAAATTTGTAAATGGAAATTGTCTTTTTTTTTAATTGGAGAGTGACTTTCCATTTCTATCAATAATTCTATTTTAGTTTTCTTTTTATAAAACATAAGACAATCAAGTTCTGATTCAATTTTTTAAACTAACTTTAAGGGTCATGCAAAAATTCAATTTATTCAACTGAAAATGTAGATACAGGGATTAGAGTGATAGCTTGCTCTCTCCTAATAATATTTGGTACAACCTAAATAGGAACTATATCAGTGAGTTCATTACTGGTTCACTTGTCAAAAGGGGTTATTAGCAGATGACACACAAACATTTGTTTTGACATAATTTCAACTACTGGACAGTATCAGGTTATATTCTATGAAGACAGATACTGTTGCTGGAAGCAAAAAAAAAATATATATATATATGCAATAAACATAGGTTAACAATGTCACTGTTATCTACAGAATTCTCAAGCAAGACTGGGGCTAGGTCAAAATAATTTCGGAGGGGAGGGGAACATGCTGGTTCTTGTTACACATAAGCATGTTTGTTATAGGAGCATTTTCGGGTTAATTTTTGCTATTAACGTAAACCACAATTGGGGGACCACATTGCTGGAAGAGGAATGGTGGGGGGTAGTTACATAAACAATATACAACAAAGAAAGTCTTTCTTTCCGATACCTGAATACATCAGGTTTGTTTTTAGGCACAAGGTTGCAGGTTAAATGCTCTCAGCTATCCAAGAAGTGGCTTATTAGTTTTGTAAGAAAATATTTTCTTTTATTTTGACTGAAAAATACTCGGTTTAACTGAACAAAACCATCCTTGTTAGTGAAAAGCAGACCCAAAAAAAAAAAAAACTTTGTTTCAAAGACCCAGCAAAGAAAAGCAAAACTAATGCAAGAGGAAAAGCTGCCTTCCTAATAGCAGCTTCTGAGTATGGATCTAATAGTTCGCAAAAGCCGACCGGAGTCTTCAAGTCTTAGAGCTTCGTCTTCCTCCGCGGATCCTAGAGGTCCCTGGGCAGAAGCACACTGGGGATGTAAAACCCGTTTAAGCAAATGTATATTCTCTCTCTGGGCCACAGCCACAGAGCTGGAGAGCTGTGCGCCAACAGCGAGAATGAAGGCAAACAAATGTTTTGATTCTTTTCAAGGGCAATTTTCCAAACACCACTTTCTGTTTTGCTTTTCTATTTTGCGCACTAGAAAAATCCCTACTTCATCTCTGGCAACGCAGCATCTGCTAGTGTGAAAACGGGAACAAGAGGTGATGTTCTCAGAACCGCAGCGACAGTGCTGAACACTGGGTTTCCCTGTACTGAGTGGGCTTCCTCCAGCACCTGAACGTCTAATTTGCAAATGGGCCGAATCCTGTTATTACAGAATAATTACCGCAAATCAGCACAATTGCTACAAAGACATGAATAAACACACACATACCAGTAGCCGTTTTCTACAAATTATTATCCAAACAAAGGGAAGCGGCTAATTGTGGTAACATTAAGACATTTATTCCTCCCAGTGTTTGGGCAAGTTTGTTTTAAGTTGTCATCTTCAACTAGTAACGACGCAGATGATTTTACGGATTCCATAAACCTTTCTAATCTAAACTCTTCTCAACTGAAAGTTGGCCACGTCCCTCAGAGCGACATCTGCAAAGGCCTGATTTCCTAAGAACCCGCTTTGATGGTACATCAGCAACACACACACACACACGATCTCTCTCTCTCTTCCTTCTAGAAATCTCATTTTAGAAAGCCCATTTGTCATGCACTCTTCTAAGCCATTTTGGAGGCATCGTGAAAATTAAATGCTCCCTTCATATTCCTCACCATTTAAGCACTTGTCTCATGAGCGAATACAGCGTGAAATTCCCCCCGCCGTCTCCGATGTTATTACATAAGTTTCCTTTGTGGCTGCTCTGGGGGAAGGAGCCCTCGGGAAGCACAGAGCCCATGCAGGACAGGAATTCTCTGGACTCACCTCCTGGACAGTGCCTCAGGGCCATCTTACACCTCCTGGACTCGGCAATGGTCGGACATGGTATCGTGTCCTTTGCTGGCTTTTTAACAATTTGCCGTGTTCTGGTTTCCAGACCCCATTTAAATCCACATGTGCGATTATTTCTGCTGCAAGTTCCCCATTCACTCCAATGACCAACTTCACATCCTTCTAATAGAGAAATGATAATAAAAAAACACACAGATAACAGCTTGGTATCCATTTGCTCCACTGCCATCAAATTTTAGAGCTGTGGTTCCACACAACCCCCCCTTCAGATAAATTAAGTTGTACACACCAGAAAGACCTGTATTCCCCTTTGGGATGCTCCAGTTTTTTGAACCATAGGGTTATTTTCATCTATAAGAAGCAACTACCACCTAAGTAATTTAAAAACTATTACTTTGTATCTTAGTTCATTTTTTGAAGGACTATTAGTCCATTCTAAAGACACTGAAATATACTCCAAAAGATTCAACAGCTAAAATCTACAGAAGATCCTCTTTTCAAACCAGGGCAGAAGACAAAATATTCCATCTTGATTCTGGATGCCGCCATAGTAATTCACAAGTATATTGGTTTTATTTGAGAAGTCAGTAGTTAGTGAAAAGGACAGGGATTTTATTTTGCATTTTCCGCTTACCTCAATTCTTTTAATAGGTATCTAAAACCCCCTGTCTGTATTTCTTACTCCCTAAATTGGTGCTCTGTCTCACAGTCAGATATTAAATATCTATACAGTCAGATATTTATAGATGTTTGTTTATACATAAAAGCTTTTAGCATCTCCGCCTGTAAATTCATACAGTAGAAATGTCAGCTACCGTCCAAACCCCTGGAGTGGCTGATAAAAGGATAAAAATATGTAAAGTTAAACTTCCTCATCAAATTCACCATTAAAATGCCCCTTCGGACTAGCAGATAACGACCAGGGCCTGGAGTCCACATGCAGTATTTTAACATATCAGATCTCAGCAGGCATTGTGGTTACGTGGAGTTTTTTCAAAGCTGTTTAAGATTTTTTATTTAGGGAAGTGCATAGGACTCTATTTGTAATTTTTTATATTTAAGGATTTCATAAGTTTCCACTTAACATTTGTAATGGGTGTGGATCTTGCCCCCCCAAAACAAATTCAATATTCTGAATATTCTGTCCTAGTGACTTTTTCAATAGAGTGTCACCTGTATGAATGTATGAACCCTCACACAAATAGGAACATAAGTACACATTTCTTCAAAAACCTGTCACTTAAATGTGTTCTCTGCAAGCCTCCAAATATATAGTTATAGATCCTTTCAACAATATTTCTGCAGAAAAGAAGTTCTTATTTTAAGTCTCCATTTTAAGGGGATGGGAAGTCTCATTTATAATACGTAATTCTGTTATTCTGAGATCATATCAGATATATAATATGTCAAAAAAATTTGGGGGGTGGGGGGTGCAGGTGGGTGTGGGGACAATGCCATTATACCTGGAGATCAGAGTCATTTGATTAGGCATTTGTTAAAGCGTAGGTAGTATAGATCTTTACCTTTTTATCAGTTGTATAAAAATATCAATGTTTTTCAAACACTCCAAAAATATAAAACTTATAAAATGTGTATTCCTAATTATTCATGAACAGTATGTAGGTGTATATTGTTATGCATTCTAGATATTTAGATTTAGTAAAAGTAACATTGTTTGAAAGTACTTTTACAACATGCAAGCAACAAAATCCATTTTGTACAGAAAATTTCTTTCCAATTTTTTAAAATGGCTAAATAGGAAATTCCATAATTAAGCTACAGAACAAAAGTGATAGAACAACTAGCCACATGGTTCTGCTTGAAAATGGTTTTTCTTCTACACAAAATGTTTTCTCTAACAGTTATTAATAATTTAAGGTAAGAAATATATGAGTTACAGATGATAAACTATACCAGCACTTAAACAGTCAAACTAGCCAATAAGCCAACACATAACTAGCAAATTTTGTAGCAAGATTTAGCAGACTACTGATGTCTTGATGCCCGAACAATTCAGCAAGTTGGCAAAAACCTGAAGTAATATTCAGTTCTAATTAACAACAAGAGAACCAATTTGTTTTTGAGTTGAATATATCCAGCATGCATTATTTTTCAAGAATCAGGTGTTAAAAGTCTGAAAGTTACATGAAAAGCTACTCACCGACACATTCCATGGATTCATCTAATGGTGCAAAACCATCTGGACATTCATCAAAGCAGCGGCCTCTATGCAAATAAAAGCCTACTTTGCACTTGGTACAAAAGTCTTTGCTAAAGCAAGAATCACAGTTCTCTATTCTGCATCCTAAAAAAAAATTTTAAAGAGAAAAAGAAATTTCAGTCAAAGAAATTTACTTGTTTTGCAAATAACACTCACAAATTCACCGGTTAGCTCCATCGAAATTCTAGTGGTCAGAGAAATATGTGTTCAACTCATTTGTTTCCTAATGCCATCGCATTCTCAATCACTCCTACCTCTTCCAACAGCTCACCACATCAATGGGCTAAGACAGCATTCCAGCCTAGGGCCCTAGGCAGCATAGGACCCTTCAGGAAATTTTGCAACTCCAAATGAGATTAAAACAAGAATTAAAAAGAAAAAGAAAACACTCCCACTACAAATTGCATTGCTGCTGGAACTGAAATCTGTTCTGCTCTTCAAAAGACCTACAGTGAAAAACAATGGGAATACTCTAATCAGTATCTTCTGTTTCAGGATAGTAAATTAAAATTCTGTTTAATTCTGGTCGGTGCTGGTTTACTTTCAGCAGAAGGTGTCTTAACTTGGAGGGGTAGTGTAGGTCACTAGTTTGCAAACCTACAGTGTGTCAAAGGCTTTACGTTTCCCTTTGGTCTTTATAATAATCCTACAAGGTGGGCAGTAGTATTCCTATTTTGCAAATAAGGAGCCTGAGATTAAGAGAAGTCACACAGCTAATAGTGGCTAAGCTGCTTCTTAAAAGCCCCCAAACTGATTGCCTTCTAACTCTGTAATCTTTTCTCTATAATACACTAACAGAATTTCACTAGTTGCAGATTGTGAAAGAGAAGTGCTTTTTAGGGGGTACCAGGGTGGCTTAGTCTTTAAGCGTCTGCCTTGGGCTTAGGTCATGATCCCAGCGTGCTGGGATCGAGCCCCACTTTGGGCTTCCTGCTCAGTGGGGAGCCTGCTTCTCCCTCTCCAGCAGCCCCTGCTTGTGTTACGTCTCTCACTGTGTTTCTGTCATAAATAAATAAAATCATAAAAAAAAAAATAAGTGCTTTTAGGTCTGTTAGGTTTGGATTTGAATCCCAGCTCCGCTCTTAGCAGCTCTGGGACTCAGACAACGAGAGGCCTCTGAGTGTCTATTTCCTTCTGTATAAAACAGGGACATCACTGACTTTACAAGGCTGTTGTGAAGATTTCTAATAGCATATACAAATCGACTGGCTTGTAATAGGTGGTCTGCACATAGAAACAACAGGAGATTTGAAACATATATTTTTCCACCAACCCACACACCTTACAACAAAGTGTAAAAAGAAGAACTAATTTATAGGCTAAGTATCCTAGGTCAGATTCTCTGGTAGGCCAGGAACATCTGGACCAGAGATAATTGGCTTGCACAGGTGAAAATAAATATACCCAACTCTTCAAGTAGAGGAAAGAAGGTTGGAGGATTAATTAAAAGCTCAGATTTTTTGGGGCGCCTGGATGGCTCAGTCGTTAAGTGTCTGCCTTCGGCCCAGGTCATGATCCCAGTGTTCTGGGATCGAGCCCCGCATCGGGCTCCCTGCTCAGCAGGAAGCCTGCTTCTCCCGCTACCATTCCCTCTGCTTGTGTTCCCTCTCTCGCTGTGTTTCTCTCTGTCAAATAAATAAAATCTTTAAAAAAAAAAAAAA
>CM053606.1:138155194-138178060 GCA_028646535.1 Procyon lotor | reverse complement strand
GTAAGTGGACTGGCACAGTCCCAAACCTATGTTTGTTGAAGCATCAACCGTGTGTGGTGTTTTCTCTCAGCTTGTAAGGAGCTCGAGCAGGTTAGAGATCTGGCTTCTCGACCTGGTTGAATGAGAGTAGCTTTACTTTTCCCTTTATTGTACTTTGGGGGTTCAGCACAGGTTTTCCTTTGAAAATAGAGGATATCTTCCCATGAAACAAAACTCTAAGATGCGCTCCTTCATATCCCTTTATGTGTTTGAAGCTAAGGTGCAGAGATGCCCAGCAAATTACCCAGGCTCACAGTAAATGGTAAAGTCAAAGCTCAGTTCTTGCTTAGACATCAAACTTGGAGCTCCTTCTCACACACGGCCTCATTGTCTCTCAGCCCACAATAATCTCTGGGAGGCCCCCTGGAAGGGGTACTACAACTAGGATTGTCCATGTTATCACATATATCACATATACAGCCTCCATGGTGACTGGCCTTATTTATTTATTTTTTTTGCAATATTTTCTCTTGGAATGGTAGTATAACACTTAGCATGGACTGAATTCAGCAACATATCTACTGTTTGCAGGGGTCTCAGCAAGACGCAGTGATGGTCCAATAAAAACAAAAAGCCTCTCTTAATTTATAGTTTTTCATTCGGACTTACAAACTGTATACAGTTAAAATGGTATAAGGTGGGTAAGCATGTGATATGCTCCAAGCAAAACTTTATTGCATCTTGAGCTGCCTGTGTTTAACATTTTGTTTAGTAGATATTCTCTTCTAGGAGAAAATTCTGGCAGGTCTCACATCTTTTCTGCTCAACTTTGGTGATAAAGTCTTATGGTCACCTTTAGTCATTAATATAGTCTTACTTTAGTTATTAGAATGTCTAGTCTGAGATAATACCAACAATTAAAAACTTGAATTAGTAATCATTGGACTACAAATAGAAAATGGATAACAGACTTTGGCTGACACGAAGTCTCTTTTCCAAAATACCTATGGATAGAAGAGTCTATTTTCTAAACCGCCCTTTTTCCTGAAAATTCTAAATTAAATGACCCTCTGACGAAATGGTAAAAAAGCACCTAAAGGCTAATCCCTAGAAGATGTATACTATGTCAACGTCCATCCCTTTCTGTCTCTCTCTCTCTCTCCTTTCATTTTATTCAGACCTGGAGAAGGAAACCACATGCCTCTATCTTGCATGTATGCAAAGATTTCTTGTAGTATTCCTGTATCTTCATATTGAGAGCAGTGTTGCTAACTTGAGTAATTTAACGTAATTTCTGCCTCAGATGTCAAGGGTCTGCTGCATTTCAGATCTTCCTCTATTTCAGTATAATCGTCAACTCTGAGTGCACAGATTGACCTAATACAGTCATCAAATATGCTTTAAATTAGGAGTGATTTGGCTAGCTCCTGTAGCACTGTTTGAAGCAGCGCCCTCGATTGCTGTTACCAGTTTGCCGCTCCTTTATCAGAAACATAAGACTTGTATATCCCGAGAACCACGTGAAACTTTCCACCAGGTGGATGACATGTGAGCATATCTAGTTGCAGAACTGTAACATTGGTAGTAGCCTAATTTAAACCATTCCTTATATAATAGCTTACATTTATTAAGAACTTGCTTAAAGGAGTTCAAACAAGGGTGGTGACCTCTTAAGCACCCATATTTTAGAACTTAAAAAAAAAAAACAGCCCTCCAATTGCCTATCTTTCATGCAACTTTTAGTACTTAGTAACAAATGATTCCATAATCAGTATTATGCATTGAATGCATAATTAAAGAGGATTGAAAATGTAAAATATGTGGTCATTTGTTCCCTTTATATACATTTGCGCGTGAGTGTGTGTGTGTGTGTGTGTGTGTGTGTGTGTGTTGGGGGAAGGGGAATGAGAATTAGTGGTTTCAGCACTGTATTTAGGGAAATGTTCAATGTTGCGCTCGGCATTTTGTTTGACAGTTGTCACATTGTTTTCATTGTCTCTCCACTTTGTTTATTTCCCTGCTGCTTAAGCAGCCTGATGAAATCTCATCAGCTAACTGAGATTGAATTTTGATGAGTGCCAAGTTGCTTTGATGAAATCTAGTGTAATTATGTTAAACCCGACTTTATTTGGCTTTAATGCTGGCATTTTTCCATATTGAGAAAATTAGTGCATTTGTCCTCTCCTGGAGATAGAAGCCCAGTGAGAAACAAAGATAGCTCAAATCCAAAAAGCAACCACAATTTAAGTTCATTTTATACCTTTGTTTCAAAACTAGCTTGTCCATGCATTCAAACTTTTTATGTTTCAGCATCTGTTCCTTTTAACCACAACAAAATCAGAATGAGCTATAAGCCCAAAGTATCCTAATTCGTGAACTAGAAAATCTATAGTTCCTGGTGACCAGAAAAAAAGCTTTTGTGTCCTATTATCTTGATTTTTCTTGTGGGGGGGGAGGCGGAAGGAAGAGGGTAGGGCAAAAAAGATTTTAGTACTTTAGGTATAAAATATTGTTTTATTTATCAACAAAGGAAAAAATTGAGTTTTTAAATTGCACGTCCTTGTGTTTTTTCAGGCTACAAATCTAATACTGTACAGGAGTCAAAGAATTTTAGAATCCAAAGACTCGGAAATTTAGATCATAATTTCTGACACTTTTGATGTAGAGGAAATTAAACTGGCTGACATTTTATATAATTAAATAATAACATTGTATCTCTTAGGAGATCATTATGATGCCAGAATTTTAAGAAGTTTGGGTATTAGGTCATGGTTCTGCAATAGGGTTTTTAGAATGTTCCTGTGGGCTGAAATAAGACATTTAACTGCTCAGCCAGTACATTTCCCCCTCCTAACAGGAGGCCAGCCACCTTCTGTCACCAGGGCTTCTAAAACTGGACCTGGAATTGGAAGAGACATCCCACTGTTACACAGTAACCATGAACAGCCCAACCACTCTGGATGGTTCTTGGGGAGACTGGGTTGTTCCAGGGTGACTTAGAGATTATTCTCCTTGGTTTTTGCTTTGAGTTGTTCCCTAAAGTTGTTATAGAATTCTGTCCTCTAAAGCCTGGCACAAAACATCCCTACTCGAAAACTCTTATAGATGGTGACAATTTAGATGATGACAATTGGTGGCAGTTCATCGAAGGCAACTCTGTGACCCTGGGAGAAAGTTATATATGTTACAGTTCTTAAAAATCCTGTGTTTTGTGCCTTTATACAACCGAATTCAAATGTCTTTTCCTCTTTGTGTTTTTTTCTTGGTCAGTTTTCAGTGAACGTAATTTACCAGATTAATTAATCACTAACTTGAAAAGCATATATTTCTTTACTACACAGTTTATAGTGTTCAGTTAAGGACTGCTTTAGAATTAAGCACTACTGAGTTCAGCAAACTGTGAAACCAAGCAGGTTTCTATGTGTGTGCAGAATGGGGGTCAAGAAAATGCCAGCTCCTCATTGGTTAGGCTTATTTGAATCCTGACACCTATATCCACTGGAAACGAACATTTGTTGGAATGATATCTATGATGATGTAAATATAACTGTATCTTATATTTTCAGTAATCCATGAAATATCTGGCAGGGGGTATCTTAATGGATTTTACAGATGAAGCCCAAAACACAAAATAAAAATGGTCTGCGTTTATTATTTATAGTGTATAGAAACTACCTTTACATAAATGACTTCAGAAACTACTTGTTATAGTGATTTGTGTGTGTGTGTATGTGTGTGTTCACTATTAGGTTGTTGGATCTGTTAGAATATGTCATTGTCATAATCTAGACCAAAGATCTGGCAAGACTTTTTGTGCACCCAAGTTCCTCGACTTTTATGCAGATTGATTTAGAGTAAGGCTACTACAGAAGATAATTTCTAGATAAAGAATGTAGGAGAGTGGCTTCCAACAGCTCTGTTCTGTTTCCTTTTTGGATTCTGACCATGACCTATATCACAGCCCCGGTTGAATTGCAAATAGTTATTCCAGGGTCTGGGTATAATTGCTGTCTTCTTGGTCTAAGGATTCCCTGATCCAAAGTCCTGAGAGGGACTCCTAAAATTCACATTTTCTGCATGGCTTTTCATTATAATAGGTATTTTACAAACCATGATGCCATGATAATGAAGTGATTCAGGATTTGAAAAAGTTCAAAGGCCACTGAAATTAAAGCAAGAATTAAATGCCAAAGGCAGGGAACATAGACACCATAAGAAAAGCATTGATGCTAGTTGCTTAGGACGTTCATCAAGGATGTATATTAAGGCTTAAAAAAACTACTTTCTCAGAGGGAGTTTTGATTTGTTTCATCAATGGCTGAAACAGTTCAGTGTATTTGATTCTGTCTCATATCATCTCTTTGCCAAAACTTTTCAAATTGCTTTTACTATACAATGAATTTTTTTTTTCAAGATTGTGCTTGTTTCTTCAGCTTTCCAAGTCCTGTAACTTTTTTTTTTTTTTTTTTATACTTGAGTGTAGCTCACACACGGTATTCTAGTAGTGTTAGGTATACAGCATAGTGATTGAACAACTCTGTACATTATGCTGGGCCCATCACAGGTGTAGCTATCAGCTGTCATCATACGATGCTATTAGATGCTACAACAATAGTATTGAACTTATGCTGTGCCTTTTATTCCTGTGATTTATTCAATTGGTAACTGCGAGCCTGTATTTTTTTTTTAAATAAAAATTGCACCTACTTAAGGTGTATAGGCTCCTTTTTATTTGGTATCCTGACTCTCCATGGCTCAATAGACCCTACTTCAGAAAGGAGTTTGTTGAGGCCAATCCTGAATGGCCTTGGGCCAAGATGCTATGAGCCAAAGCCTCCAATGTGCAGACACTGAGAGTTAAAGCTTTTCTAAGAGAAACAGACCATCTGACTTTTTAATTAGAAAACCGCTCAAATCCACACCTCGGTGTCATCTCCCAAGGCTGCTAAACCAGAATCTAGGGTATCTTTACTAGTGTTTTTCTTTTTTAAAACATGCAATAAAATGTCAAACCATAGCCAGGGGAGAGATGAAAGGGTAAGGGGGTGTGTCTCAAGGGATTGATAACAGGATTAGAACTTTGTAGAAATCATTTGCATTTCTGGCTAGCGTCAGTTACAAAACATGCGTACTTAACTTGGATGGAGCTATGAAACCTGCTGTGTTCTAGTTCAAGTTCCTTTTAGGCAAAATCCAACACCTTATCTGCTAAGCAGAAATGACCATCTCTGTGAAAATTTAAGAACTAGCCCCAAACACAGGAAGGAGTAGACTAGCCTGGGAGGAAATTCAGGCAGGACAAAGCCCTCTCTAGTCCATCCAGTGGCAAAAAGGCATGACTTCTGTCAAATTGTTTGTAGATGACATTGAAGATGAGTTACGGTAGTGAAATCAAAAGGTTCTCAGGTGACTACAAACTAAAACATCGAGGAAGCTATATTCTCTGTTGACATAGGATCTGTTGGCAAGAGAGCTCTCAAAGTTGTCTCTGGTTCAAAGATGATAGTAAGCAACTACTATTATTATTTTATTTTTAGGATAGATACTATTTAGGAAAGCACATAAAATCAGCATTTGGTTTGTAAAACAGCCATAGAAAAATCAAGGATTGTTTTACTATCGACCTGGTAGCAAGCACTGAATATTGAGATTCTAGTTTTTTTTTTTCTTGCTGTGTTAATAAAATGTGGGTCAAATACTTGGCCATTAACTTAACTGGCATCTTTTGCTGCACGTTCGTGGGTGACTGGGCAGGTCCTTCATGGGGATCAGTAATACAGACTTCAATAGGTTTTCGAAATGTTCCCTTTAGCATTTCAGGCAATGCTCTTGCAAACATTCTCCATTTCGAGTGACTGAACAGCAAAACAGAGGCAGAGGCACAGAGACAGCCTCACCATGAATGCTAATTTAATTAGAATTGCTCTTTTGTATGACTCTCCCATAATGAATTTCTTAATCATTGTGGCATTTGGTCTAGTAATTTTTTCGGTCCCACCCCCTCCGCACGGTTTGTGATGGATCAGCTGTACAACCAGGCTATCCAATGTATTCAATTTTGGAAGCAAACACTTCATGGTTGTTTAAAAATCCAGAGTATTCACATGGGGAAAGTGTGGGAGGTTTCAAGTTTCTGAAACATTCTGCAGAAAATGAAGTGATAACAATTCCTGCCGGTGGCCATATGACTCAATCATAACTGGAAGAAAAAAAAATGTTTGTTTAGGCTTGGCCAGAGTTAATAATAAGCCAGATTTACAATCTTATTTTTGCTTGCAAACATGTTTCCTTTCTCGTGACCCCTTTCCTCATCTTCTGTAGACATATTGAGCTTTCCTGAGACCTGCCTTCACTCTTGGAGTGATGTTCAAATATGTATTTTGTGCTGATTCAAGGCTTTGTTTTCACACCTCCACCCCCCATCCCCGATCCTTAAGAACGCAATACCGGCATAATCTCAAATCTGTGGCCACAGTCCAGTGTCAGCCTGTGCGGTGGCAAAATATGGGTAGTGTCTGAGGTGTAGGCAGCCAGAGGTAGATGCTGGGAAATTGCTCATTTCAGTTCTACGGCTTACTGCCTCAGTTCATCAAAATTCTTTACTTGCAAGGATTGCAGGCTACATTTGGCACCAACATGTGCTAACATGAGCTTTTGTGGTGTTTAAATTCCTTCTCAGCTTGGCTGGCCAGATCTTTATTTTATTTTGGTCTGTAGGCACATCTGTCACCTGTCTTTTCAGAGGTTATGTGTCTCTGGGGAAGGACTCCTTTTTCCTGAACCTATGTTTCATGCTTAGCTTCCAAATACTTGTCACATTTCTATAGCCACAATCAGGTGACCCACCCAATTTTTAATCCATTGGGTTGAGGGGCTGGGGAGTTATGACCTGTTTTATTGTATTTATTTATTTTCACTAAGTGGGTGGGATATTGTAGCTTTAATAAATGACCTTTTGTGCTGATAGTGTTGTGGGCAGAGAGACTGTGTATTTTGAAAAGAAAACCTTTCATTTCAATATGTTAGGTAATTCTGCAGGAATTTATAAATGAAAAGTTTAAGATAATGTATTTTAAGGAACCATTTGCCTAGGAAAAATGGTGGATAGTTGTAAACTGTCACAAGAATGAAATTATCTGAACATTTACAGGTTAAACTAATTTTTAAAACATTTTCAAGCTCTGAATTCATAAAGACTTTACTATAAACCAAAGCAAAATATTTGAATTGATAAACGTTCCAAGAAATGTAGCCAAACCAAAATTTTTAATCTGTGACAATAAAACTCCTGAGCCCATTAAATGTTTTCTCTCTTCTAGCTTGAAATTTAAACTATAAATGACACTAAATTTAATGTTAGAAGAATGTGTTCGATGTAGCACTAGATTGCAGTTTCATTTCAAGTATCCTATTGTGGACAGGTTCAGGATTCTAAGTGAACACAAGAAATATCAGCCTTTATGTACCCCAATCATATTCCATCTGTATACATGTGTAGGACCACAGTGTATGTTTTCTTAACTGGTCTGCTGACTATACAGAGGAGACATACTCCCTGTTATAAGGATCAGATCCATTTGGTGAAATACCCAGTTGCTAAAAGGCTTGGTGAGAATAATATTACAGAAAGGTTATAGTGTAGAATGAGGAAAGGGGTCACGGAGCAAGGAAACACGTTTGCAAGCCAACATAAGATTGTAACTCTAGCTCATTATTAACTCTGGCCAAGTTTAGATATCTAGGGGTAAATATTTTGGTGTCTCGCATGTGGATTTCCTTTAGTTCCTTGATGACTTGGCATCTTCTGTTGATGTCACCCTGTTCCAACCTTGATGCCACCACAGCTTGGGACACCATAGCTGGCCACCTGTTGCATCTGCTTCCATTTTTCTCAGCCCTGAAATGATGCCAGGCAGAGTAGCAAGAATAAAGAGATCCGATGCTTCCCAGTTGGACAGTCCTGAGATGATCTTTCCAGGGCTGCTACTCATTAACTATTGGTCCTTAGACACATCTCTGATACAGTTCTTTTCTGTAAAGTGAGGCAGATGTAAAGAAAGGTAGACAGAATCTACCTTTCAGGATTGTGGGGCTCAAAGGAGAATGCCAAGTGTCTGCACAGAGCTAACATTTCCTGAGTGCTCGTGGTTACTTATGTGAGTGTGAGGGTACCAACAACTTCAGCTGCCCTGGACGGCTTGCTAGGACACTAGAGTGCTTTAGGTTCAGAAGGTAGTCGAGTTGTCCCAGATTCGTAGCTCTTTCTGTTAAATGTAATCCTAGTTCTTTATTCATGAGGTGAAAAGGGCACCCATTGTGTCATTCAATAGAGCATCATTCTCCGGACCTGGTACATCAGTCCCATGCCTTTCTGTCTTCTGTTTCTTGTTACTTCTTGTGTTACTGCCTGCACTTGCTTGGGCATTTGTCTCTAATTGTCATTTCTGGAGACCTGGTCATGGTTTCTACAAATCTTGATAATCCTCTCAGGGGCAGGACTTCTCACAAATTCAGGACCTAATAGGAAGCCATGAGATTGTAAAACTAAAAGGTGAATATTTAGAGTACATTCATATTGAGCCTATCTGATAATGAGTATCTTTTGTATTATTATTTTTTTCTGAAATAAGCTTTAAAATTATTAGCTTAAAGATTTACCATAGTATATAATTTTTGTATATCTGAACATTTTTAGGCATAGTCAAGTCTGAGTATTGTATAAAATATATACATGTAATCTTTTATGTATATTATATGTATAACCAATTTACAGAAATGAGAAGATGCCTTGCATGTAATAAACCTATCCCCACCCCCCTTCTTTTTTTACCATGCCTAAATTATAAAGCTGAGCACTTAAGATCTTCCTGCATTTGGAAAGAGTTGTTTCTTTTACCCAGGAAGGCTCCTGAGCAAAAACCGGATCATATTGGAAAAATCAATAGCATTCCTAGTCATAAATATCCGCCAACTAAAAAATGTAGTAAACATATTAAACAGAAAAATAAACTGGAAGTCACCAAGATAATAAGAATGAATGTTTCTTGGTGGTAGAATTAAGTTTTATGACAGGAAGGACTCTCACACTGACTGTTCAGTCTTCAGTGTTTAATAGTTCCTTGCATAGAAGTAGGTAGTTGGTATCTGAATGAATGTGGATGTATGAAAATGTGCTTCCTTTTCCTTTAAAATTTTGTGTACTATAATAAGTAAAAAAATTCTGAAGTTATTTTATAAGAAGATATCTTTGTTATTGTTATGAATATCATCTCTATTTTGGATTATTTTCTTAGGATAGAGTAGGAGAATTACTGTATAAAAGACTATGAAATTTTTGGCCAAAAGTTATATTGCCAAATGGCTTTCCAAAGGACTTGTATGTATCTTGTGCTACCAGCAAAGTGTCTCAGCCTTACCACACCTTGCCAAGATTATGTTTTATATTTTAAAGTGTAATTTTATTATGTTTTAAAAAATATTTCATCTGTTTTCAATTATATTTACTTGTTTATTAATGAGGGGTTCCCTCTTCCATTTCTTTGCCAGTGTCATTTCCTTTTTTCTGAAATGTCTCTGTAAACTTTGCTTATGATATGCAAAGAGTACGTGAATTACTTTAAAAGCTTAGAAAATAGGAATATAAAAAAATATGCGGTAGTTTTATTTTTTAAGATGATGGTCCAAGAATTCCACAATGGCAAAGAGTTTTGAAATTATCACAGTTGGATACTTATGACTACATTATCAGGTCCAAGTATAAGGTCTTTAATTTTTAGATGGATTGAAGTGAATACAAAGTTGCACTAAAAATGCTGAATTTATAACCTGTTGCATTGTACAATGATAGTTTTAGCTTCTGTTCTAAGCTTTCTGAGTCTTGAGTGGCGCCAGCTAAGACAAATAGAATTAAGGGCATTGAGGGCATGTTAGATTTTTTTTTAAAAATAAATTGTTTTATGGAAATGAATTTAAGATATCCCTTTGAGGTAAAACTTGGCCTATGTGTTACTCCAGAAAGCTGTTCATGGGATTCAACATTTTTTTTTAGAGTTGTTAATGTGGTGGTACTTAAATTTTTTACATAAATATATATCTTTTACATGGGTGATAAATTTGAGACCAGCATTTTTTATGAGCATGGAAGTAAATGAAAGAGAATGAATAACTTAAATACCCGTATGTTTCATATAAGTATATATGCAATTTCTTTGCCAGAAAAGCCAGTGCTTTTCAAAAGTTGATTATTTTATGTGAGCCTATATTTACTTTCATAGCAGGCCCAACATGTGTAGGGAGCGGGTTGTAATATAGGAGAAACCATGCCATCTGATTTTTCATATTGATAGTGACATGGTTCATATAAACTCTGCATCAGCTCAGAACTGTGTGTACGTCTATGTGAAGACGCCATTAGGCAGTGTTCACGAGGCGGTTGCTTCATGGCTATTTGTCTTCTCTGACTGAACGACATACACCGGCTTAGGAAGAGAGGATGCCCCATCATCTCCAACCTGCTTCAGCGTCGGGCTGAGGAAATCACAGACCGTGGGGACAGGTGTCCTCAGGATCGTAGCTAATTCCTCAGCCCCACTTCAGGATCCTGTTACCGCTCTCTCATTTGGCACAGTTGATGTCCCTAACCTTGACTGCTCTTCTCAGAAGAGGATGTCTCCTCGTGGCTTGACTGCTCAGGTGACCTCCTCACCTTTCTTCCTGCCCATTTCTCTTCAGACCCTGTACCTACTCGACTCATATTTTCTCATGGAAAGAGCGTGTCTCTTTCTTTCGAGGGGACACCATTATTGCTAAGTCGTAGCCCTTATCCAGGAGGACCTTATTTATCTGTTAATGACTAGTTTTCACATCCATTCCCTCTCAGCTGCCTTTATGATCCAGCCCCTGACCTTCCTATTTCCAGCTGGTTTTTCCACATGTCCTGCAAATTAAAAACATCAGAAATGACTCCTAATTCTCTTCTCAAACAGGCTCTTCCACCTGCTCTGCCCTATTTCAGAGGCTGGCATCACGTCCTTGCTCATTTTAGCCACAACCTGCAAGTCATCGCAAACTCCTCTATTCTTATTTCCCTGGCCATTTGGTCACCGATCCCATTTGATTCTACCTTCACAACTGGGCGCCTGCTTCTTCTCTTTACCTGGTAAAGAGGTAAAAGAGGAGCACCTGCTCCTCTCTTTGCCCACCTTGACTCATGTAGTGGTCTCTTGCCTGGTCTTTTTTCTCTTCTTTTTTTTTGAGACCAACTCTAGAAGAGTATCTCTTTAGTATGTAAGACTAGAATTTTTTTTAAAGATTTATTCACCAGAGAGAGAGAAAGGAAGGAGAGGCAGAGGTAGAGAATATCAAGCAGACTCCTCACTGAGCACAGAGCCTGATGTGGAGCTCCATCTCATGACCCCGAGATCATGACCTGACTCAAAATCAAGAGTCAGACTGAGCCACCCAGGTGCCCCAAGACTAGAATCTTTTCTCACTTTGGTATTACCTTGAAATATGCAACTTTATGAAGTGTTATTAAAATTTCTTGGTTAACTATGTAGTGATCCAGTCCTTTTTTAAGCACATGTTGCATTCATTCTGAGTGTGGTTACTTTACATTTTCAGCTAACTGCTTATTTCATGTTAGTTGTTAGTCCCTGGTTTTGTGTAATTGGACTTCTGCAAATTTTATTGTATTTTACTTTTCTATTTTTAGTACAATATTTCTGTGACTGGATACAAATGATCCAATTAATTTTGTAAGCACCAAGCATCCACACATAAAGTAATACAAAGTGATAACATTCATGTGCTTTGACAGCATTTAAAGGGAAAATAAAGGAGGCTTGTGTCACAAGTGCACTACAGATCTCAGATTACCAAGGGCATTACCGGACTTTGGGTATCTTGGAACCATAAGTACTGTAAAGCTATGACTTGGAGGATATGTGAAGAATAAAGACCTACTTTATATTAACTTTTCTTTTTTACTATAAAGGAAATAGCATTAATTTGAAGAGAGTTAGTTTATACAAAGTAACTCTTGTTCATTGTTGGTTTCAATTTTTTAGCGCGAGACTAGTAAGAATTATTAAGTGGTTTAAACCTTAAATTTGTGTCTTGTAATTAGCTTAATTTCATGTCACAGGTTTTTATGGGAGCCATCTAAGCTTTTTTATTCACTGGGAAAGTGCTATTATGTTTCCAGCCTGAGTAGAGGAATGCTGGATTTTATGTATGTCCTGAAACAAATTAGCACAGTTTGGTTAAAACAGCTGCCTAAATGATGAGAAACAAATTGGATTATAAAATCCTACTTGGTAGTTTAGCATGTCAATTAATTCAGTTAGGATTTGAACCATGTCATATAGTCATGAGATGAAAAATGACACACAGTGGTCAAGCCAAGTATCTGGTACTAGGGTCAGCCTCTGGCCCCGGCTCTGATGTTGATCCAGGGAATCACATATGTCCCCTTCTGACAATAGTCCAGGTTCTCCAAGTGTGGGATCAGAATTGTTACATCTAATAGGGCTTGACCGAGTGCCCATGGTGAGCTAGACGACTTACTTAGAGACATACTTGGAAATCATTACAGCAGGCAAGTCTAATTTCAGTGCCCTGGTGCTTTGTTATTCAGTGTTGTGGTTCAGAATGCATCTGCCTACCCTGAAAAATCCTGGTGGTAGCCTGGTGGAATGTGGGACATTGACTGGGTCAGATACCTGAGCGGACTTAAAATGTTCATCAGCAAAGTTCAGGGCTGCAGGATCCCTGCGGCTCTAGAACTGGGGGGATGTGGGAAAGGTCTACAGCAAGAGGGACTGAGGTCCGGTGAAGAGAGCCTCCTCTTTTATCTCCATTCTTCTTTCAAACTTGGTTTCCTATACTCCACTCCTACTTTATTTCTAACTCTGGAAGCTCTTACATCACCAGGCACTGCAACATACTGGTTTAAGGGTAAAAGCCTTCAAGTTCATGTTCTGGCTCCTTGACTTGGGAGCTCTGTGACCTTTGCAGCTCCTTACCTTCACGACCCTTCGGTCCCCCATTTGTAAAATGATAGTGCCTACCTTCTGTGTTGTAATGAATACTGATGGGTCAACCCATGCAAAATACACAGTCTCTGGGTACATGTTAACTAATAATGACATTGATAACATTAGTCCACTTAAAGAATATAGAGAAAGCAATCCTAATAGTACTAGAGAAGTGGTTCCCAAGCCAAAGAGAATAGCCAAATCACCCAGAATACTCCAAATAGGAAAGAAGATACATGGATTCTTTCTATGAATATTATATAGTTGAATTGGCCTTGTAATCCCCACTGGCAACATTTTTCCTCTCCAGCAGATATTTTGCCCAATAGCTTCTTTAAAAAAGAGTTAATAGTCTAGAGAGAATTGCTTTGCATTTCTTTTCATAGTGGGAAACCTGTTTGGGTAGGTGAAAAAAAAAATAGAAGAAGCAAAGCAGCTATCAAAAAGATGAAACTCATAGTTTTCTACAACTTAGCCTATGTCATTGTGAGGTGACCAAGGGTAGGAGTTTTAAGTGTCCTTCAGAGATTTTGGAAACTTAATTGAATGTTTTCTACCTTAGCAAAGCTAAACCCATTTATCTGCATAATCTCTTCAAGCTTGTAGTTATTGAAAAATTTCTATCCTCTTTCTCCCTATTCTTAGCCGAGAGCAGCTTGCACAGTATTTGCTTACTTGGGTCCCGTTCTGCAAGTTTGTCTATTTCAAGCTTGTGAAGCAGCCAAGCCACAGGATTTGGCTGGCTTTCAGCTGCTAAACAGGGGGCACATAACTTGCCATTGGTCCCCAGCTGAGAGAACTGTGGGTGTAATTTCTTTTCTGGTAAACATCCATCCTAAAGTGAATTTATCTCCTCTACACATTTGTTTTCCTTCGGGTGTTTTCCTTCTGTTGCGTTATCCTCACTTTGCTGGACAGGAGTCCTTCTGTAGTGTTACTTATCCTCTCAAAACAACAAAAAATGACTTTTGCGAAGCTGTTTAATAGGATGTGAAGTCAATCCATCCAAAGCGGCAGTTACCATTCGTCAGCGGCAGGAGGAGCAATTTCAAGTTGCTCTTGAAGTCAGAATTGGAACAGTGCACCGCGGCCCGGAGCAGGGAACGCACAGCCAGGATCCGGGCTTAGGACAGTGTTGGGGCCTGTGGTCAAACCTCCTCCTCTGTGGTTTGGCTCTCAGTTAGACTGTTTCATGTGGTTGGTTTAAGGAAGGCTAACAAGATCCGTTCCTTCTCTCTCAGTGTCATTGATAGTCTTCTGTTCTCATCTGTGAAACGACATCATCCTTTCTACCAATGCCACCAACATATATCCAGGGTTACTGTGTGCTGTAAACTGGGCTAAAACGTCACTTCATTCTCTGGTTTAATCATAACACCATTTTTTTTCATGTGGTAGGAACTATTTCTCACATATTACAGATGAGAAACTGAGGCTTAGAGAAGAGACCAGCTGAGAGGCTTTGGATCCAAAGTGGCAGAGGTTTATGCTGGGTCTCTCAGTCCCCAAAGAGCATGTTCTTAACCTCTGTGCTATATTGCTTTCCTGAACTAAGATGACTGTTGGAAAGTATCCATGGTAGGAACTCACCACTTTTAAATGTTCCATACATAAAAATTTGGAATGGCATTTCGCCCAGTTCCGTTACTTTTATATAATGTAAGTACCTCTAGTAAAAGGAATCAAAAGGTTAGGCTAGAAAGCTTTATATAATTTGGCAAGACTAAATTTTTAGTTTCTTGTTTAAAATAAATATGACATATCAAAAGAAGACTAGGCAGTATGTGTTTATGTACGGCCAATTATTTATGCAAACTTTGTCAGCTAAGCAGTACATCTGTGAACTATATACTTTTAAAAAGGGTAGTAAAGGATGATCTAATAAGGTAAAAAGATCATAAAGATTATATGGAACCTGGTGGCCAATGATTTTTTTTTTCTCTTTGAGAAACTGTACTTAACCGCAGAAGAGGGTTTGGGGGTTCAAATAATCAAGAGCTCCTTGGTACTTGAAGTTGTTAAAAATACTTAAGTATTCTCTTGGGTCTCTAAAATACTTTGCCCAGGATAAATGGATGTAGACAGATTTTAAGGCAGATAGATGAAGAAGTAGATGAGCCCTCAGAGTCCTGTCCAGCACTGTGATATTTTTTGGTCTGCATTTAATAATACTGATTCGTCAGGAGATTTTTAGAATTTGACACTTAGTATTGGTGTAAATAAAACAGAATTGGACTTGAGAGCTGTTCTCAGTCATGTAAACTTAAGTTTTCATATTTGAACATACTTAGGATTAATGTTCAGTGGCCTCTGAATGGTGTCTAGATGGACTTGTCCCTAAAATACTTAGAGGATGGAATGGGTAACACTGCCACCTGTTATCAGAATCCAGGAAGAAGTGTCAACAAATAAAAACCAAAGGGGCTGAATTGAAAAACATAAGTTGAGGGTTATGTATGTGACGTTACCGATGACCATGTCTCCCTGAGAGCTAGAAACAGCTTCACTCCCAGCCAGCTGGCCCCTGGGTCAGAAATGAAAGTTCCCTGCCAATGAGAGAACTGGACAGGTGTCCTTTAGTTGCATGGCCTCTGCTTTATAACAACAGAATGATAATTATATATAATAGTCAATACTTACAATACGCAGATACTGCATTTAACATATTGACTCATTTAATGACTGCGGTGATTATACAGGTTAGATACTGTTGTTATTCCTGATTTCCAGATGAGGAAGCAGAGGCACAGAGATGACCCATATTAGCTGTGTGATTTGAGCAAGTTCAGTAATGAAGCCAGATTTTGATCCAGAATGTCTGGCTTCAGGGCTGGTGCTCCTAATGATGAGGGTCAACTGTCCATGAAGCCAGACTCCTCTTCTTACATCTTTCTCTCTAAAGCCCCTCTCTTACATCTTCCTAAAAATATTCATCAAATCCCAGCAAATAAATGTGTAAGAAGTAGGCAGCACATTGTGTCCCAGAAAGTGTGGTTCCTTTCCTTCATGTGCTTTAAGCTGGGGGTGGGGGGGATGATGGAAAGAACCCTGATGGGAATGACTGTTAAAAATTATAATTAAATGTATTTCCCTCCGATGTGTTAGAAATCCAGACAGTAGGTAAGAGAAGATTCCATGCTAGTTGAGCATAGTCACAGCGGAGAAGTTTTTTAAAAATTGAATTCGGTTGGTGGGTATTGAGGAGGGCACATACTGCATGGAGCACTGGGTGTAGTGCAAAACAATAAATCTTGTAACACTGAAAAAAATAAATAAATAAAATTTAAAAAAATTGAATTAGGTTAGGGAATGGGCAAAGCAAACACTATCCATAAGTTGGGAGAAAAATGGAATTTAATCAACACCCAGATGCACAGAGAGATAGGGTCTTAAGGCAGCCCTCACAGTTTAACTCCTAGATCTGAATAGACTTTCCCTTTTTTGAGGGGAAAAAATGAATTTATGGAATAATTATTGTAGAAGGGAAGGAAAATCAAACATTGCAAAATTCTAATTCCTGATATTTCGGCATAAGAACAGAAGGAAAATTTAGGAAGGAAGTTTGTCCTCAGTAGGATGCAGAGAGGACCTCTTCATAAATTAGGTTAGAAAGCAGTAGGCATGGGCTTGAGATCAAGGGACAATGAGATCCCATGAACAGTGAGCTCAGGCGAGATAAAGGACTGATGGCAAGCTAAGCCTAGAGCAGCCCATTACAGTTTTCATTGGGGAATGTCCAGTCCAGCATTGGTCATTTGGAAAACAGAAAAATTATATCAAGGAAAATCTTAAGAAACTAATAACATTTTAGAAGACAAAGATAAGTTGATAAAAATGATAGTAGAAAAGTTGATAGAAATTAATGATAAAAAGTTTCAGTTGCAAAATGAAGAGCCGGGTTTATAGAGCCAGAGATGATCATCGTAGCTTGGCAGAAACATTTTAATAAAAGGGATAATAAGAAAATTCCACAAACATCTATAGGAAAGTACTTTACCTCCAAAGAACAAAAATAAAAATCAAACTGTCCTGAGACTTACAGTTTTGGTGTCAAAAGTGGGGGGGGGAATGGAGGGGGTTAGTGAACTAGCATCTACCTTTTGAAAAATGAAGGTTGTAACTAGATAATCTTGTAACCCAGCCAAATTATATTTACCAATGCACCATGCTACCTGAATTGCCACTGTTGCACTATTTGCTGTAATTACTTGCAAAAAGTTTTACTCCAGCTTTATGGAAAAAACCCTATCATAGTGGGTTCACAGGGTGTGAGTTCAGACAAGAAAGATATGCAGGACATTGTCACCTCTGTGGTTTTCCTAATAGGAAAATGCATATTCTGGCTATCTATTGCTGCGTGACAAACATTCCAAACTTAGTAGCTTAAATTTAGTAAGTTAGCAGCTTAAAATAATTACTTATCATGAAAGACACTTTATTATTTTTTTTAAAGATTTTATTTATTTATTTGAGAGAGAGAAAGTGAGAGGATGAGAGGAGCGAAGGTCAGAGAGAGAAGCAGACTCCCCGTGGAGCTGGGAGCCCAATGTGGGACTCGATCCCGGGATTCCAGGATCATGACCTGGGCCAAAGGCAGCTGCTTAACCAACTGAGCCACCCAGGCGCCCTATTATTTCTCATGATCTGAAGGTTGACAGGTTGTAGTTAGAGGCTCTCACTTGAGGGCATTCATTCTGCTGTGTCCTCCGATTGCTAAGGATCCATCTGGAGGCTTCTTACTCTCCTATGTGGCTCCTGGGCTGGCAGGGCTGGAATAGTGCCAGGTGAGCCTCACTCTATCTAGCTAGTTTCTCCATGTGTTTTGCTTGGGTTTCTCTCCTGTTGGGTGGACCGAGAATGAAGCTGCAGGGATCCTTAGGAAACAGGTCCCCAGAACATCACCTCTGTCATGCAAGTTGTCAAAGTCAGCCCAGATTCAAAGGGCGCAGAGGCACAGACTCACCCCTGGAGGAAGGAGTAGTGGCCTATGCATACAGGGAAGGAAGAACATGGTGCCCTGGGGTCCCACTACCAGAGTGTCACCGTTCACTTTATTCCCCAAGTGTGGAAGCTTTCTGATACCATAGAGTGCCATTGCTTGGGTAACACAAACACACCTAACAGAGTTTGTTCGGTTTTACTAAATAGGTAATTTGGTTATTTAAATGAATTTTATTCAGAAATCCTTGGCTGAATTGTTAAATAGGTATTTACTAAGGATTTTAGTGATATTCTGGGAAATTAGTTGGGATAGTTTCATAAACTGAAAATAAAATACCTTTTCCATTTCAAAATGGAAGACAGGCTCCACTATCCAAAAATGTGCTCCTCGGTGTGCTTTCAGGAATGGATTAGATCCAGATACTGAGGGTTCCTGTAGTGAAGGGACATGAAGACATTCAAATATTCAACAATTACAAAGTGTGATGCCAATGTACTCATTTCTTGAAAAGAAACTTTTGTAAAGAACTTTTGTAAGAACTTTGTAAAATATCCTAAAAAACCAAGTAGTTGATTAGCGTGATGATGGAAACGTTTTTGTTTAAAACATATACATGAGTGCTTGCCCATGTAGGTATGTCTTTGGTTAACAGTGGTTAATTCTAGGAGGTTTTTTTATTAACATATAATGTATTCTTTGTTTCGGGGATATGGGTCTGTGAATCATCAGTCTTATGCAATTCACAGCACTCACCAAAGCACATACCCTCCCCAATGTCCATCACCCAGCCACCCCATCCCTCCCACCCCCCTCCACTCTAGAAACCTTCACTTTGTTTCCTGAGATTATCTAGGAGTTGGGATTTTTTTTTTTTTAACATAGTGATTTTTGTATTTTTTAAATATCACAGCTGCCAAGAAGTACATATAATTTATATGTACAGTTTAAAGAACAATGATAGAAGAAAAATCCCTGGATTCACCAGCCAGTTTATAAAATAGACCATTTTTTTTTTTTTAAGATTTTATTTATTTGACAGAGAGAAACACAGCGAGAGAGGGAACACAAGCAGAGGGAATGGTAGCGGGAGAAGCAGGCTTCCCGCCGAGCAGGGAGCCCAATGCGGGGCTCGATCCCAGGACCCTGGGATCATGACCTGAGCCGAAGGCAGACACCCAACGACTGAGCCACCCAGGCGCCCCAAAATAGACCATTATTGATGGCATTGCCAAGATGGCAGAGAAAGAGATCCCAGTCTTAAGTTCTCCATAAGGATCTATAAGTAAAAATAGCTCTGGGAGAGCTCTGGAGCCCACTTAAGAAACTTCAGCAACCCTGTGGAACAAGAAACTTGAGAGTAAATGATCAAAAAGGGACGGAAGTTGGGGCACCTGGGTGGCTCAGTGGGTTAAAGCCTCTGCCTTGGTCATGATCTCAGGGTCCTGGAATCAAGCCCTGCATCGGCTCTCTGCTCAGTGGGGAGCCTGCTTCCCCCTCCCTCTCTGCCTGCCTTTCTGTCCACTTGTGATCTCCATCAATCAAATGGGTGAATAGAATCTTAAAAAAAAAAAAAAAAAAACAGGGAAGGAATTAATTTCATTTTGCTCTTAGCGTTCCATCTCCCATGACTGCAGTGCTCAGAGCCGAGAGAGAAGACCAGCTAGGAAGAGTTCAGTTCCCCTCTCAGCTTCCCCAGCCCGTGGAGTACTGTATGAAGGACCCAGTTTCATCACCTCACCCAGAGATGAGCAAAGCTGAGATGTATAAAGATGGTTAGGAACAAGGTAGAAAAGCAGGAGCTGCCAGGGTCAGCCACACAGGGGGAGGACCCGGACTTCCCAGGGACCCACTCTGCAGATGACACTAGAAGCTTTCGCCACTGAAGAAACCAAGGGTCACCCAGACTCCCCACAGAATTCACCAATTTTTGCCCCACCAGTATTGGTGTTTGCAGATACCAGCTGCCCAAGTCCCTACCCGCTCCCCGCCCTCCACCCTTGCCCAAAGCCCAGAATCCACGCAGAAAGCGAGTCCAAGCCTCTGTGGTTATGTGAGAGCAAGAGAGCAGCTTAGAACATCCCCAGGTGACCCTCACTGCTGTGTGTGCTCTTGGGGCTAGCCTCTCCACTCCACCTGTGCACTCGAATGCTGCCTGGCTGATGCCTATCACCAGCCTCCGTTGCCATGTGTACCCCGTGGCCAAGGCCCCCTCAGCTGTTTGTGGGCTTGATCTGGCTCTGTCTCCTGTCACTGGTCCGCACCACTGGGCTCATTTGCAGCTAGCACCTCTAGCTGCATTCCTGCTTGCCTCCAGCCTGACTGCCGTCCCTGGCCTCCACTGCCATGTGCACACCTGTGGCGGGACCATTCAGCCTCAGGCAGGCGTGCACATAGCTAGGGCCCCTGCATCAGCCTGTGGACCCAGATCTAGCCCTGGTTCCTGGCACCGGCCTGTACCGCTAGCTCACCTGCAGCTCGCTCCCCCAGCTGTGGGCCCACACCCCCCAGGCTGATTCCTGACACCGGCCTCTACCCCCGTGCACCAGAACCAGCAGCCACAGCAGTAAACACTGACAGCTGCAGCTCCCAGAGCTCTCCGGGCATCTGCAGTTGGCCTCAGCCTTTGCTTCTTGGCTTGGCTCCCACCACTGTGTGTGTGTGTGTGTGTTCACAACTGGCCTCTGTCACTAACCAGACACCTGCGGCTGGTTCCCAGCAGCCAAACACATGTGTGCCATCAGCTCCGGCCACCACTGCCACCTGCTTCGGTCCCTAGCCTCTGAACCTGGAGGAGCTCCCAAGGTCCCCAGCAGCTTCTGCAGACCCTGCAGCAGTCACCAAGGACATGTGGTGGTTAAGTTGAGAGGGTGCCCACTCTTACCACTCCTGTCCTTTCTGTATGTGCGTGATGAGAGCGCCTGAAGTCTCTCTTAGCAAGTTTCCAGCATTCAAGGCAACATCCACTACAATCATCATACTGTGTTTTACCTTAACTTCAAGGCTTAGAACAAAATGGTGTAGGATCCAAATGTTGCCATTTTGTTTTTGTAGGATCTGCATTTCAGACCTCCCTAGAGGATTAGGTTTTCAGAAGCTCTTTATGATTAGTCTCTTTGGTGTTTCTGTACTGGAAATCCTTAGAATAGGATCTATGACAAAGTTATCTTTGTCTCAGCTTCTAAGTTCTAACAAGTAGTGTCACAGTAAGGCTTTGAAAATCCTATCCTATCATGAATAAAATGCTTACCTGTCATTTGCATGACTTTAGAGATTGATATCTGAATAAGATACTTATGAACTGGTCCCCTAGACCAATTTGTATTTGAGTTGAATGGAAGCCATTATAATGATTTCTCTTTCCCTCCTGCCATACAGGACTTTTAGTTCTTTCCATATTTTGTTTGTTTGTACATATAGGAACTGGGAAAGAGATCTTAAGTCATGCTCTGCCCTTAGTTAATAGGAATTATTTTTCCATATTTTATGGCATAAAAAGTGGACCCTTAGAGGAACTTTGCTGTTCAGTGCAAAGTATTTTTTTGTCAGAGCCAGAAAAAGAGTGCTGATTAGTTATGACTGCAAGCCATAAACTTTTACCATAGAAATTTTACTTTTTTTGAGTTTGCAATTTTTAATTCCCCAGAATTTTTTTTAAAAGATTTTTATTTATTTGGCAGAGATTACAAGTAGGCAGAGAGGCAGGCAGAGAGAGAGAGGAGGAAGCAGGCTCCCCGCCAAGCAGAGAGCCCGATGTGGGGCTCGATCCCAGGACACTGAGATCATGACCTGAGCCAAAGGCAGAGGCTTTAACCCACTGAGCCACCCAGGTGCCCCAAATTCCCCAGAATTTTTAATCTCATATGTAAAGAGATGTGTAATTTGGTCATAATCTTAAAAATATAATTTTATGTTCTGAGATGCACACATACATATTTAAGGGTATATAGTCTTCTCAACCAGTATATCCAGGCATAGTTTATGGAGGGATATGTTTTAGATACACCTGTGCTTATGAATACACATACACACCTCAGAGAAACTGTGCACAGTCATTTTTAGGATGGACTTTTTCATTGCTATTGAAACCGCCAGTGACCTAGAATTTAAGATTAAATTGAAGGGTCATTAAAATATGGCTGCAGTTTTCTTTCAAAGAAAGACTTGATTTATGCTACAATCAATTTAGTTTTTAATAAAACATTTAAATGATGAACTCTGGGCATTATTTTGGTGGGGTTTAGAATTTTCCTGTAGAAAGACTTAGAAAATGCTTACTGAAAGCAGTTTAGAATACCTTTTAATGAAGTGATAAATATATCAAATATAAGTATTAACCCTTAACATTTTTCATGCGTACATTTTTTTCAGTTTTATGTTAGGATCATATACTGAATTGGAAGCAGTTTCCAGAAATTTCCTATTCATTCCTTATCCTCTGGCTGAGTTCTGTATGATCTACTATCAGAAAACTGGTTAATCTTTGAAAATGGTGAAGCAGGAAAGCTTTTTTATATGTATTCTTGGTAACTCCCAAGTTACCAAGACTTGACTTCCCTAATAAAGGAGTTATTACAGTGATACAGCTTTGTAGCTGTAGTTTCCTCTAATTTTGATGAGCAACATAGTGAAAGGTAGAATGCAGTCCTGTTTTTTAAAAGATTTTTTTAAAGATTTTATTTATTTATTTGACAGAGAGATCACAAGTAGGCAGAGAGTGGGGTGAGGGGGTGAGAAGTGGCCTCCCTGCTGAGCAGAGAGCCCGATGCGGGGCTTGATCCCAGGACCCGGAGATATGCTCTGAGCCGAAGGCAGAGGCTTTAACCCACTGAGCCACTGAGGTGCCCTTTAAAAGATTTTGTATATGCTCTGTGAGCCTTGACATCTTTTTGTCCTAGTCTTTTTTCAAAG
>CM053606.1:138103795-138155094 GCA_028646535.1 Procyon lotor | reverse complement strand
TTTTTTTTTTTTTTTTTTTTTTTACATTTTCATTTTGGTCCCCTCATCTGGCTATGCTGGCTTAAGTTATTGAAAGCCAAGTAGGATGTGGTATCTGAGCATAGTAAATGTGCAGGACTCTGCCCACCTTCCAGTTTCAGTGTCCTTGACTTTCAACCAGTAACAGGCATTTTTAAAAAAATTTACTTTTTAAATTTTAAAAAATCAAAATTTAAAAATTTAAAAATTTTTAAAAATTAAAATTTAAAAATTTTAAAATTTTAAAAAAATTTTACTTTTATTTAGAGAAGGAAAGAAGAAAGAGCAGGGGGAGGGCATGGGGAGAGGGAGAGAAAGAATCTTCAGCAGACTCCCTGCCAAGCATGGAGCCCAATGTGGGGCTCGATTCCAGGACCCAGCGATCATGACCTGAGCCGAAATCAAGAATCCAACGCTTAACTGACTGAGCCACCCAGGTGCCCCCAGCCTTTATTGGGCATTCTAAACTCACTGCACTGATGGGTTTAGCTCATGTTTCAGCACAGGTCCTGAGCCTGCTGCCCAGCTAAGATGATGAATAGGTTGTCTTTTTTTTTTTTTTTTTTTAACATAATTGCTCACTGATATTCTTTGTATAGTTTTTATGGTGGAGCTCCAGGTGATATCCTTACTGCAAGTATAGAAGTTTGGAATGTAAATCTCTTCTTGGATCTCTGATTCAGTGATGATTCATTTAAAAATGTCTCGGGGTGCCTGGACGGTGCAGTCAGTTAAAGCACTGGACTCCGGGTTTCGGCTCTGGCGGTGATCTCAGGGTCATGAACTCCATCGAGCCCAGTGTGGGGTTCCCCCTCCGTTCCAAGTCTACTTAAGACTCTCCCCCACTCTCTCCCATTCTCTCTCTCTTTCTGCCCCCACTCAAATAAATAAATCGTTAAAATTGTTTCCACTAGGTCTTACATTTTTTCACGTTAAATATAAACTTTTGGTTTCTCATGTTTTCCTTTGACACCTAGTTAAATTAAACTGATTAGAATATAGTGATAGAAGCAAAGCTTGGGGAGATACTGCAGATAGTTCTTGGGTGGATGTTGTGTGGACGCGAGCAGTAGCTTCCTTTGATTTTCGTTTGTATTATACACTTAACAGTCAAAATACTTTTTCTGGAGAGTAAAATACCATTTTTTTAAATTAAACATGAAGATGTTTATAAAAATAATTACTCATGTTCTGCTCTTTTAATATCTGGCAATCAGATAAAGATATTAGGATTCAAGATAACTCCGCAAGGTTTTAGACTTTGTGAAATGTTAGAGATGTGATGTGTCTAATAATCATTAGGTGTGTTGAACATGTTATTTAGAGTTCCTTGTCCAGTATTTTCCCTCTAATTGAGATCCACGGCTACTTCTTGGGTGGTTGACAAAGATTCTGCAGTGACTATACCATTTGTTTAGTCTTTGCTTGTAGACAGAGACTATTCATTTTGGCAAATACTTGTTTACTTTCTGTGTCCTTCAAGATTAACGGAGGAAAACAGTGCCCTTTATCGTCCTGGTCTTGTATCAAAACAATGATGGGCCCAGCCTTCATTTTATGACTTTAATGGTCCAGCCATTTCTCTGCTAGTGACTTGTTCGTAGGGCGAGTGGGAGTCTCTGATTAGAGGGAAGAGTGTTGGGACACTGACCTTCTCCCTCACCTCCCTCTCAGGACATCACATTTATACCACAGAGGCGATACAGTGGGCAGGAGGATAAGCTTAGGGACCAGACTACCCAAGTCCAAATCGGAACTCTGCCATATACTGACTCTCTCATCTTCGGTTACCTTACCTCTATGATCTTCAGTTTTCTTTTCTGCAAAGTAGGACTAAAGCTAGTATCTATTTCGAAGGAGCACTTTTAGTATGAAATGAATTATATGTAAAACACTTAGTGCCTGGCACAGAGCCTACACCAGATGAAGATTTAGTAATTTGGAAGAAGCTCTGAGTACCTTTCTGAAAGAAAAAAAAGACTTGGACTATACCTCCTTCCTGTTATACAGCTAATATTTTTATACCTCTGCCATTAAATATTTGACACAGTACTTGTGTCACCTGCTCTGAGGAGTACTTTTTCTAATTTTTGAATTGCCTGCCACCTCTCTATCCTACTTTGAAAGAAGCCCCCAGTGTGACAATAGTTTACATTTTTTTCAATCACAATTTTCTTTTTTTTGGTCCAACTCTTTACAATTTCTATAAACTTAATTAGATGGTTTTTCAGAACAGAATCGTGTCAATTGAACTGAGACATGTAGTAGAATAAAGCAAGTTTTCTGGAATATAACCATAGGAGAGATGGGTCTGCTGGAACGTGAGTGATCTATGCCTTCGCCTGAGCGTGAAGATAAGGGGCCCTTTTCCTGGGTGGGCACCTACCTTCCTCTTGACATGGGGGCGACTTGATGTCTGCTGCTTTCTTAGGGTGTCACCACAAACAGAACCAAGGGAATCCCAGCACAAAGCAGTTTGCTTCATTTCACAGTTTGGAAGCTATTTCTCAGCTCAGTTGGGAAGGAGGTGGCCATTTATTTTTGAAGTGCTCTCACGTCCTCTTCCAAGGTTGGTTCTCTCTCCTGCCTGTCTGCTTTTCTGCAGAGTTTTATGCTCTAGACTGCATATAATCTTAATTTCGTGCTCAATCGCCTCTGCTGCCTAACAACAATTCTGGATTTTCCGTCCTGAAGGTTTCACTCAGGAGTCCGTGTATGGCTGGGGAAGCTATATTTAAAAAAACCTCCTGGGGGATTCTATGTCTGGCCCATGAGCTGGCTTTTGGAACCACAGGTCTAAACTTCCAACTCCCAGCTGAAAAAGAAACATCCTGTGTTTTCTTCCCTTGGGCTTCGCCATGGGCACACTGTTGATACTGAGCTGGAAATGCTAAATGTGTTGCTTGACCTCAGGAAACTGAGGCTTTGAATGCCTTAACCCCAGGGAATAATTAATATGAGAAATATACATTGTAGGCCAGGCCCATTGGGAAACTTAATGTGGCCCAAGGGAACCCTGGCGACTGGTTGGGAAGGTTGATGCCTTTTCTTCAGCCTAGTATTTACTTATTTTGTTTGTTCAGCAGCTATTTAAATGATTATGAGATCAAAGACCTTTTGCTGGGCACAAGGGATCCAAAGAGTATAGTGGAAAAAGTACAGGTTTTAGAACCTGCCAGATGTTGGTTTGAATCATTGCCGAGCTATGTGATTTTGAACTATTAACTTCTCTAAACTTATTTCCTCGTTGGTAAAATGGAAATAATGCCTACCTTGCAGGCTGTCATAAGGATTAGAAATAATACACATGAGGCACCTCCTGGTGCTATAATTAGCATTCACGTGTCAGGTATAGTATCTGGGACCCGACACACATTTTCTTTGCCCCTCAGAGGTGGTACCTTTGATATTAGCCATTTAAAAATGAGCAAATCAAGCCTGAGAAAAGTAACTCATCCAAGATCACTAGTTTCTGAGAGGAAGAGGTCTGCTTTGAATCTAGGGCTGTCTGACACCCAGAGTGATGTTCCTCACCATGTCTCCTAGATGACTGCTGGCTCGACCCCCCCCACACCCCGTCCCCAGGTCTAGCCTGGGGAGTGATCCAGCCTGTGGCCTGGCCAGGCTTCCATGACTCTGTGGCAGGTCATGTTGAATCCCTGTCTGGGGAATATGCAATTGCAATCAAGCTGAGAGACAGGTGGTTATGAGAGAGAGGTAAGCTGGGAGAAAGGTCACGGGGTTTACTTGGGGTCCGGGTTATCTTCGTAGACCGTGTGTGAGCTGAAGTAGGAGGGCCGAAGCCATGTGGACGGAGTCCAGGAAAAGCAAGAGAGTTCATTTTTTGATGGGTGATAAAGACCAGGTGGGTCTGGCTCCTCACCACATTCAGTGTTTAGATCTAGCCCATTTATCTTTGCTCCAATTCCTCCTTTAGTTAAGCTTGAAATGAATATCTGCAACTTGATTTTTAGAAAGACCCAGAGTTTACCGAGGCATGAAAGTAGAGTTGTTTGCATAGTAGCCATGATTTGCAAACAAAATTGCAACAGAAGGGAATACATTTTTTGATGAGGGAGGCCTGAAGTGCTGAGGGGCAGGGAGGGAGGGGATGCACTTACTATCCCCAATGGAATGTGCATTTCCTTAAGTTATCCCGTGCTGGCTGTCTTCATGTGAGGCTTACGACTCGGGTGAGTGGCTTGGACTGATAGCTGGTTCTCAGATTTACCTAATATATAGAAATTACGAATTCATTTCACTTTTAAGTATGTCTTTAAGTTCCACAGAAATTGTGTGGAATCCAAATTAAATAAATGTTTGCCATATGACGATAGTCCTAAATATAATATCTGGGACTTTTTTTTTAATTTAATGGTTATTGATTGAAGACCAAGAAGAGGATATTAAATCCTCTTACTCTAATGGAATTATCTTAAAAGGTATCTTCTGGTATAGTATGAAGTCAGCTATGGAGGAACTTGAAGTTCTCTGGTTTTCCCATTGGTCTTATAATCAAATGAAATAAGTTGTATCATTTTCTCTGCACAACTGGATGTTTTCTGACTTAAGAGTGCCAAATGAGCTTCATCATTTTCTGTAAATTTGGAGTAAGTTTAGGGTATGTAGCTATGAAACGTTCCAGCAGAATGGTCTGAACTGAATTTTTTTCACAATATTCAGCTAACTAAGAAGGTATGTGAAGCACTTACAGTGCATGGTACATATTAGGAATGCCCAACATCTCAACTCCCCTACCTAGGAAACTTCTAGATTGCACCTTGCTAGAAGAAAAAGTGCTGAATCGATGCTGTGTACATTTACAGAAAGTCTTAGGTTACAGATGATATTGATGCAACTCATAAAGGTTTTCAGTTATGATGAGGCTCAGAGAAAGATTAGTTGTCTTCTAATACTTTTCTTCCTCTCTTGAAGAATAACTCTAAACTATGTCCTGATCCCGTGACGTTTAAAGCTGTAAAAGTATATGAGAGAGAGAGAGAGACCTTGGAACCTGCTCGCCGATCCAGCTCGGTTGCTAGGAAGCTGCAGGAATGTGGGTGGGATGCTCTAGGTTTTCTGTGCCTCACTTCACATCTTCACCATGTAGGGGAGTCGGACTAAAACAGGGGTAGCAAATACCATACTTGCTGTCTCTCCACCCGCCCCAACACGACAGGCTGATCCTCATCCTGGAAGGCCAACATGATCAGAGCCCTTTGTCAGCAAACACCACATGACAATCAGCTTTTCTACTTGATACGAAGTCTGTGGGCTCTCCCCAGACCCAGAAGATAACGAAGATCATTTTTCGTTTGACAGCCCTCTTCTTATCAATAAGAGATCCAAGAAGAGGCTCTTGTTCTTGGCAAGTAGTTTATATTCACTTCCCCATCAAATGGCAACCTGGATGTGAGAAGAATGCTTTTGCCCAAATCGCTGTTTGAAAAGCAAGATGCGTCTGACTTTTCTTCTCTCGTTCGCCCTCTAGACCTCGACATCTATTTTAACAGCAGAGCCATTATTACTTTTCATTGTGCTGCGCTTGGACTTTGCGAGCTATTCTTTAGTCCACTATGGACCTTACCTTTGGCTTTAGAGGGAAAAGAAATAAGGCCTCTAACTGGGGTTAAAACAAAGTATTTAAGAAATGAGAGCTCCAGAGCTCCCCTGCTTCCTTTTTGCACTAGAGATACTTAGAGTAAAAGTGAATTGTTGCCCCCTTGTGGTAGAGTTACATGTTTATTTTCTCACACAAGTGAGGTTGTGAGGTATATGTCTCTGCTACCTTGAAACTGTCCTGCGATGAAATTAGTTATTATGAAAAGAACTGTAGGTAGTTTTGAAACTACTTTTCCTTGTTTGTTTGTTATCACCTATCTTAAGCGCCACAGAATTTTGTCTCTGATTTTTTTTGAGGTACCAGATATCTAAGAACTTAAATGGAATGACCCAAGTTATGTGGAAGAAACCCAAATCTCATTCAAATTACTTTTCTGTAGTCCTTGTCACTTCGAATGAGTTTGTAAAGTTTGGGAAATGTCTTACTGCCCCTTTAGAAGTCTGTATCCAAAGATTTTTCTTCAGAGTTATAAAATGGGGAAATTTTTAATTACCATGTCCAGGAATCCTTATTCGTAAAGGTTCAGGTGAGCTTTAGGATTAGCTTGTCTTCCAATTTCATAATACTGAACATGAAACAAGATTTTAAAACCCAATGGAGCTTTCTTTCAACAAAATAGATATACTTTGTGCCTAACAAAATGTCATGTAGAGGAAGAGTGGAGAGGTCTTACACACACACAAAAGCCATTTCATACTATTCTTTTTACAGTAAAAATGTGGCAAACTTTTACAAATAGAACAGTAATGCAGTCATAATTGACTTATTGAATTAGTTCTTTACAAATGGTCATAAATATACATGGGAATTCTGAATGATTTTAATGCTTCCATCTTGGGAGAAGTCCATTTTGTTAACTATTTTTTATTTTGGATGGTTGTCACTCCCCACTAATGACTCGCAAGCAGTTCTGCTTACAGGGCTAGCTGTAGGTTCTGTGTAAATTTTTGAAGCATGTGCTCTTTTATAAAGATGAAATGACTAAGTGGCCACTTGGAGGATTTTCACATTATGACTTGAAGTTCAAGATGGCCCAGTAAAATCTCTCAGTATATGGCTTGCTCTTTTTCAACATTTCAAATTTTGCTGGTTTGTTCTCTAGATTATTTTGTTCTCAAAGACCCATCAAAATTTGATCACAGTCAGGAAACAATCATAGAAGGATTTGCCAATCCTTTCTAAAGACCTCTCTTTATGCAATTTTTTTTAGTGGAAAAGATGTTATTTCTTAAAAGCCAGATAAATGTCACTACAAACCAATTAAAAAATTAAACTTTGTACTATAAATAAGGAGACAGAGCAGATTTATTTGCTTAACGTATTAGAGTCTTTCCTCTGAGGCTCAACTGATGTAAAAGAACCATTAATATGTTATTCAGAACTATTATAGATAGGGGAAGAGTTTTCTCTTAGACTAGGTAGAATATTCGCTGGTAGATACCGGTTGGGTGCATCATATTTGCCTACTTGGATGCCTTTCTAGATGAAAGCAGCTTTGTGAACTAACATCCTTTTTTTTTTTTAAGATTTTTATTTATTTATTTGGCAGAGAGAGACGGGGAAGCAGGCTTCCCGCCGAACAGAGAGCCCGATGCGGGGCTCGCTCCCAGGACTCTGAGATCATGACCTGAGCCGAAGGCAGAGGCTTTAAGCCACTGAGCCACCCAGGCGCCCCACTAATATCTATTCTTTTTTTTCCCCAAATATATTTATTTTATTTTTTCAGTGTTACAAAATTGTTCATGCACCACATCCAGTGCTCCATGCAATACGTGCCCTCCTCAATATCCACCGCCAGACTCGCCCAACCCCCTACTAACATCTATTCTTAATGCCAGAAGTGTTCAGGTAGTTCAGTAGTTCTTAAACTTTTATATCTTAGATCCAATTATGATTGACCATTCCACCCAAAAGTCTGCTTACCACCAGAAGAGGAATGTTTTGTTTTACAGCCTTTTCCTTATACCTGTTTATGATAAATATTAGGGACATGCAATTTCTTTTAGGAACAAATGTAATTCCTGGGCCTGAAAATACAAATACTTCATAATTGAAAGAACACTTATTGTTTTAGTAATCATAAAAAGAGGTCATGAAAAATTGTATAGTAGGACATTTTGGTAATTTACAATTTTTTCAGAGTTATATAATAAACATTTCTCTGCATAAATCTCTGTCCACGTTTAGATTATTTTCCTAGGATGGATTCCTAGATCCAAGTCAAAAGTTATGAATATTTTAATGCTCTTGTACACATTGCCAGATGGCTTTTAGAAAGACTGTATCAATTTTACATTCTCATAATGCATCCTGATGCCTGTCTCACCACATTCTCACTTTTTTACTTTTAAGTATCTTGGCAATGGCAACTCATTTTATTTGGCACTTTTAATTGTGAGATTTGATTGTTTCATATATTTACTAGCTATTTTTATTTCCCTTATGAATTGTATTTAAGTCTTTTGTCTATTTTTACATAAGCTTTTAAAATATTTAGGAGCCAACTGGCATTTTTCCAGAGAATCATCAGTCACTCTTAAATAAATAAATCTCTGTTGCTACTCATTCTTGGGCAGACTTTAGTTGCCCATATGAGAAAGAGAAATAGCTTCGTTGCTATCCATTGTCTACAGCTCAGTCCTTACGAAGGTGTGGAAGCAACTTTCTCCTCTCTACCTCTAGTGTGTCCTCTGAAGTATGACAAACCAGCTTGGTGGTTGTCAGACCTTTTGTCCCTCGGTTTTCAGCTGCTTTGAAGACTGGCCCGATCTCTGAGATGATCTCCAAATCTCCCTGGTGAATTTCATAAATACAGGGAAGCCCAAGTTTCAAGTTAGCATCACAAATTTATCATTGAAATTTAATAGAAATTAGTCCTGGTTTCAGATGATCACCTTTGTCATCACAGTTGTGGCTCTAACAGTGGAAATTACATTTGTCATAATTATGGCTTACTTTCCCGTGTGTGTGTGTGTATGTGTGTAGGTGTGTGTAGAGACAGACTTTTTTCATAGTCGCAGCTACTGAATTTTTTCAATTTTCTTTCTTTGCATTTACCATTAGAAAGTCTTTCTCAAAATACTTAGTAATCTTTACAGAAACCCTACACAACCTTTGTGCCTTACTAATGGATGTATCGGAACCATTGTTCCAAATATGAAAAAAACTCTTACCTAAGCCTAGTAAGAGGAAAAACCTTTTGAAGACTTTCCTAGACTTTGGGGCTTAGGAAAGAATGAAATTTGTGCCTCCTGGCAGTGGAGTCCGTATTTTCACAGCTTCATGTAATTTGTGAGTCTGCCTGATATCATGGTTGAAAAGAATCTATTTTATTTCTGATTCTAATAGCAGTAATCTACAGCTGGATGTTAGGAGTATTTCCATAAGGGACAGTTCACCTTTCTCTGTAGAAGAGTTGATAGGTTATCCTGTTGGACCATTTCCACATGTGTGCAAATCAGTATAATTATGTTGCTTAGAGTGTGGTTTTGATGATATCTTTCTAACTTTGTTCAGTTGGATGATGATCTTGTCTTGCTCATGATATTTTATACAAATCATCGTATCTTCTTTCCATAAATGTAAAAACAGAGTCACAAGTATGATGCATTACAAAACATCTAAGACCACACTTACCTACTGGTTCCCTTTCCTTCTGCTTTTCTCTATGAAACCCCATTGCTTTCCTTAAAAACTGTAATATATGAGCCAGTCTTCTTGCATCTGAAGAACTGTGCTGAAGAGACTCACTGAGCAGTGACTAGTCAAGGCCACTGTATTCTTAAAGCACTCAGGACAATGATATGCAAATATGTCATTAGAGTTGGACACAGCTAGAGTCTCAAACCTTTTTCTGCTGATCTTGGGCAGTATATTTTCCAGGTTGTTGCTCATGAACTAAAAAGAAAGTTAAATCCATGACTTGAATTTCTTTTTGGGTGACTGGCATCATCCTTGCCTTTAAACGCTTCCTGTACAGGGTGAATGTGCTTAATTGAAAGTCCAGAAGGCATTTTCCAAATCTAATCTAACCACAGGTGTAAAGAAATGGAAACATAAGTTAGCACATTTGTATATCCAATATAACTTATTTTCAAATATATAGATCAAAACAGGGATATGTATTTTCTGTTAGCTTTAATATTACCAATTTCTTATGTTTGAAAATCTTAGCAGAGTTCAGAAGAAAATATGTACAAGACCTTTTTTATACCTTAGGTTAGGTTATATTTTAATATTTTTTTACTACTTTGAGTTGGGCTTTAAGTCAAAATAGCCTACTATGGACCACAAAATATTTTCAGTTAATTTAGGCCTAGCCATGGTCAAATCTTGGCTAACCATCTTAATTCTTCAGTATTTTCAATATATCCTGCATGAGAAATGGGGCTGACCAGAAACAAAACCAAGCAATGAACTGATAGCACAAAGATGTCATTCAACAAGAACCTTCTGAGGAAAATTGTTAGGGCTGTAATTTGGTCTCCCACACATCTTTAGTTGAAACCAGTGCCATATAACTTATTGCCAATGGAGTAATTGTACAACTTGAAAACTTGTATAAGTTTCCAGAAGCATTGCTGAAATTTTTGGCCACACTATGGACTATTTTATGCAAATATTGAGTAAGTTTCCTCTCACACAAGATTATATCAGCCAGCAAACCCAAAGACCATTCGATATTGATAATTACATCAGAATGATAGATTAGGTAAGTGGCATGAAATTGACCCTCTCTTAAAAAGGTGCAGGGAAAGTACTGCACCTTTTTCATTTGAAAAATTGAAGTGGTGAATGGGAAAAGATTTCTTGAACAAATACTCCATATATTTTTATCTTAACACATTTAAACATCTAGCGATATTATTTTTCCATTTATTCAATTTCAATTTGCTTTTAAAAGAAACTCCAGGCTTTAAATAAATTAAACATGAGCTCATTTTTGCAATGTAGTCCGCAATGATTTTAACTAAGGTTTTTGTTGTTTGTTTAGAGAAAATCTAGAACTAAGGAAATCTTCAAAAACTTTATAATTGAAGCTTCTTTTTAAATATGCAATTTTACGTTAAGTGTTTCATCTCTCTGCCCTCATTAGGTGTGTCTCATCATTAGATATAGTGTTACTCAAATAGTTGTAACTTTACAGCTTCTTTGATTAATGATGGTTTGGACTAAGGTTTCATTGGGTAGGATTAACTATGTTTAAAGATGGCAAGATGCCATTATAACATTAATGCCAGAATTTAATAAGAACCAGGAATTAACTTCAGGGAACTTCATAATTTAATGTGAGGGCATGATCATATTCTGATTATTTTACTGCTGTGTCCTGTTAAAAATAAGTCATTCTTTATCTTGTGATAAAGTTTTATTCAGCAAACACTTGTTGACTGTCAACTATGTGGCAACCACGTAACTGTTTTCCATCCTCAAACAAAATTAGAAATCCTTCCTTTGTTTAGAAATCTCCCAGGCTCCTATAATCTAGTAAGAATCTGCTTTCCTATGGCAGGGATCTAGCTCCCTAACTTTTGGTCTGTTTCTCTCACGTTTCCTGTATCAGCTGCCACCTCCATTGTCTTGACTGAAAAGCTGGCCAGATATGTCCCTGTGATAAATGGTCTTGGAAGGTTGAAAAGCATGCATTAGAATTGAATGTCCAATTTGTGGTACTGATTGCTTCAGTGCAAAGAGCTATACCTCACAGAAAAGTTTCATAGGACTGCACAAGTAACACGGAGGTAGGGTGGATAGGAGAGGACAGTTGAGTCTGGTGAGAGAATAATCTTTCTGTTCTGAAGGTGTATGGTAATGACTTAATTTCTGCAAACCTCAGTGACCTTTAAACTCTTTTCTCTTCTAAAAATCCCACAATTCCTCTCTGTTTAGAACCCGAAGAGGGCAATGGACCTAAAGCAAGTGGCTGTTACTCTTTCCTCTCACGATCTTATGCATACATACTTGCAAAGAGATGTTGAGACGTTGTAAAAACTGAACCACAACCACAAGATGCAAAAAGTGAAATAGAGCAGAGGCAAAGGGAAAACTATATTCAAAAACTCCCATTGGAGACAGACCTTAAGTATTTAGCTAGTCATCTGGGCTTCCTGGTGGCGAAGGCAAAGAGGAGAAATAGGATTACTCTGGGGGGAGATGAGCTTCTGGTAGGAAGACATGTCTCCCCAATTCTTCAGAAACAAACCAGCATTTTTTTTTTTTAAAGATTTTATTTATTTGACAGTGAGAAACACAGTGAGAGAGGGAACACAAGCAGAGGGAATGGTAGTGGGAGAAGCAGGCTCCCCGCTGAGCAGAGAGCCTGATGCGGGGCTCGATCCCAGGACCCTGGGATCATGACCTGAGCCGAAGGCAGACGCTTAACGACTGAGCCACCCAGGTGCCCCCAAACCAGCATTTTTCTTGTTCACAATAATAAGACTAACTGGTCTAGGAGATTTGGGTAAGAAGCCCTAAGCCACATAATGAACGATGCCCTCATGAATTTTTATAGAAAATGAAGTATTCCTCCTATGTCATTTCATACACTGGCCTTTGGAGAAACAGGGAGGGAATAATGTTAAAAGGAAGACCTTTCTTTCGCCTGGGGAGGAGAAGGGGGCAGGGAGAAGGGAGTTTGAAACTTCTGGTATATTTACTGTAGATAGATGCTTATTTTCTTTCGACCCACCGACATGTGGAGCTGCAGAAAGATGTAAAGATGTCTAGTAAAGGGTAGCATTGTTAAAAGTCGGAGGGGATAAATGGAATTTTTGTGGCAGGATGATATTTGCAAGACTGATCAGGCCGCTGGGAGGTTTTTAAATATGCCAGTTCCCTACAACAGGAAGATCAGTCTCTGTTTTAGACAGCATATCCAATTTAGTAAATTATTATTATTCCGTCAAAATTAATGTGAACAATTTTCTCTTTGAGGCTGCTTTTTCCATAGGTGATGTTTTCCAGATGGGCTTTGTGTAAAACTCTTAATGTTTTGTGTTTTCTTTCCTAGAGAAAGAGCTGTTTCTGACATGTCTTCATTTCTTTCTCTCCCTCCCCACCCCCGGTGTAGGAAAGAGAGCCCCAAAGGCAAAGGAGAAGAACAAGAAAAAGAAGAGGAAGCTGATAGAAAGAGCCCAGGAGCAACACAGTGTCTTCCTAGCCACAGACAGGGCTAACCAGTAAAATAAAAGACATGTAGGGTAGATTTGGGGGGAGGGGGTTGTTTTTGCAAAAGTGCACAAAGCTACTCTCCACCCCTGGACGTGGCATGCGGCCTTTGCGCTGGTTTGACCAGTATCTGTTCCCAGTAATGTTGTGAACGGAGGAGCCACGAGCGTGGTCTCTGTTATTTATGCTTTGATTTGCATCTGGAGACTGTGAAAGCAGGAGCTCCCGACCTGAATCAGTGGAAGCAGGAGTTAGGGATCCAGCATGTGCCTCGGCTCCGCGTGCACTGAGAGATCGTGGCACCACGGTGGGGTGAGACCTGTGAGGCCACAGACCATCCCTGGAGCCCAGACTTGTGCACATTTACGGGAAAGAAGACGCCCAGCAGGCAAAGAGCTATTTCACTGGTGACCTTGATTTCTCACATTGTACGTCCGCAAGGATAACTGTCTGCGGCGATCTGCTTTGAGCTGGGGGGGTGCTCCAGGAATTCCTGCTCAGCTTCGCAGCAGCTCCAACTTGTACATACTCTGTGGGGCTACATAGAAACCTCTTACTTACTGTATATTTATGCTTTCTGATGTGTAACAGGTCTTACCTGACTAATACTATGTCACTTTGTTTCTAGTGGTTCCTAACCCTTGTCCGGTAAATGGCTGTCCTAGATTTGTGAATTGACCGATGTTTTGTTGCCCTTTGACATGTAACTTTTCTTTTCGGGGGCTTATTTCTCATTGTAAGAAGAGGATAAGCTAGTTTGTACATAGGCTTAAATACCAGTGTCAAAGAGTTTGAATACCTGTAGACCTCCCCCACTCCGTGTCTCCTCATGCAGATAAAGCAGCAGGTGACAGGCAGAAGCTAAAACTCCCTTTGCACCTAAGATGTGATGCCTTCATGAAACACAACTGAGGAATGACACACAGTCCCTCCTAGTACTCATCATGCTGTTTTACCGGCTAGCTAGAAAATTTTTCACTTTTGTTTCAAACTCCAGTGTGTGTGTGTGTGTGTGTGTGTATATACACACACACATATATATTTATTTAAAGCCATCCCTGACTTACCATGACAGGGTACCTACCAATATTCTTGGGTCACTGTAGAAATTACCATTAGGAGACCATGCATAGAATTTGAGGAGAAAACAGGATGAATCCCTGTAACTCCTGGTCAGAACTTACTATGTCTCCTTGGAGCCAGAATCCGTATCCCGCCAAGACAGAGGAGCACTGCGGAGACCCCCTCCCCCAGGGGCCTTTCAGAGCAATTGTTTCAAAAACATCATTGTGTGGTTGGGGGAATGCATTCTTAGAGGGTTTTGAATTGGCTTCTTCTAAAAGCATCATTTTCTTCCTGGCTAATCCAGAAGAAAATTAGAACAAAGTGAAATGGTTACAGATGTTTAAGGAAAAAAAGCAAGGTAAAGCCTTCCTTTCTCACCTTGCATTGGCAAAACTACCTCTCCAGCATTTTTGTTTTAACTTTTGAGTCAAAAGCATCTTACCAGTGAGGATAAATGTCATATACATCGTCATGAGACTATTATTGCTATGAGATAATAAGCCATATATGAATGTTGTATACCACTTTAGGGTTCGCATTTAATCCTAAAGTGTTCACCTCCTTTCACGTCTATTTACACTATATTCCTATTTACTAAGTGGGGAGGGGGCTCCTTTATATAGCGCTTCATCGTTAATAAGTCAGTACCTGTTCTGTTTCTAAGATGTTCTTTTTGTGCATTAAAAAAACTTCAAAATTATGCATCGTGGAAGTTTTCTTTAGAGGTACATTGGGTGGGGGGAAGCAATACTTTAGCAACTCTACCCCAAATAATCCTTTAAAAGAGGCAGAAGATTTTTAACAATGTTAGTAAATATATCTAGGAATGAGCTAGATATAAATTACACTAGAGTGGAGTGGTTAGGAGCATTTTTTTTTTTTGAAGGTTATTTTGAGAGAGGACAGAGGGAGAGGGAGAAAATCTCAAGCAGACTCTACAATGAGCACCAAGCCTAATGCAGGGCTCCATCCTATGACCCTGAGATCACAACCTGAACAAAAATCGAGAGCCAGACACTTGATGGAGCCACCCAGGGGTGGAGACTTTGGAGCGACACTGCTGAGTTCCAGAGTAGCCTGGGACAAATTCTCTCTCTAGGGCTCTGTTCCTCCTCTGTGAAATGGAGGTAACAGCACAGCCTACTTGGAGGCCTGCGTTTTAAGGATTAAATTAGGCAAAATGTGTAAAGTATGGTCAGCACAGGGTATATACTAAGTTGCTACCCAAATGACCTGTTATTAATTGCCTCTGTTCTTGACATTTGAATTATTTAGAAGACCTTCTTTTCTTGTTAAAAAAACAATATATTTATGGACACATCAGTTCCTTTCAATCTATTGCTGGATGCCTGCGCATTATATTTGCCCAAATTTTTACTCTTTTGGGAATTGATTTACAGCTGCTTGATTTCTAATCCAGTTATAAGCAAATACACAATAAAGACATACACATACTACAGTGTAACTTATAGCTTCTGCATAATACAAAGATCTGGTGTTTATAAATAGAGAGTATATGAAACTGATTCCCCGCCCCCCCCAATATTCTCAGGGAGCTTAGCATCTGTAGAAGTGATGGGATCACAACTTTGTCAATCAAGAACTTTGGGCCAGGGAAATGGGTGCAGTTGGTCAAAAGGTATAAACTTAGTTATACAACAAATATATCACGGGGAAAGCAAAGTAGAGAATAGGGACTGTAGTTAATAGTATTAGCAATTTTCAAATATGTAATATAAAATACCCTCATCACAAAAGTTTGCCAGATTAGCACTTTGTAAAAGCCAATTTATGAATGTCTCTCTTCTTTAAGATGCTAATAGCAATCATTGTGTACATGAAATTTTCATCTTTTCTAGAAACATTTGGAGAAAAGCTAGCATTTAGCTTCAAGTATGTGATCCCTCCTCTAGCTTTTTTATTTTTTTTAAGGAGAGCTATGAGTAGGAGAGAAAAGTGCATACCTCTGTTAGTGTTAGAAGTCTGTGCATAATAGATACTTAATAATATCATTAGAAGAGGTAGGATTAGTAACTCTATAAATGTATTTATATCTTGACCAATCACATGATCCTTCCCTTTCTTCCAAAAGGAATAACCATCCCACTCAAGCATCTGGCCTCATCCCCTCTTACTTTTGTGGGGTCTGCAGTATCCACTCCTGACATTTCTGTAGCTCTTCCTCTCTTCTGACATAGGCACTATTTCTCTCAAGGTCTTCATTGTCCACTCTCCTGAAAAAGGAATTTATCGTCATTGATGGCTTTGTCTTCGTTCTCAGAAAGGGAGCAATGACATTCCCCTTGCTAAATATGAAAACATTTGCCTTATGTGCTTTGATCCTTTTTTTGTATGTGCCCTGTTATTTCCACCAAGTTTGATTTTATCATGCTCTTTCCTTCAGAAATTTCATTTCTTATTTGTCTTCTTTGATACTCCTAACCTGGATTTTCTACTCCCCTTCTTCTTTTGGTTTTTCTAAGTTCTTCCTTGGCCTAAATTCAAAATACTGATATATCATAAGTACCCACTACTTAATCTTTCTTTTTTTTTTTAAAGATTTTATTTCTTTATTTGACAGAGAAAGAGATCACAACTAGGCAGAGAGGCAGGCAGAGAGAGAGGGGGAAGCAGGCTCCCTGCTGAGGGGAGAGCCTGATGCGGGGCTTGATCTCGGGACCCTGAGATCATGACCTGAGCTAAAGGCAGAGGCTTAACCCACTGAGCCACCCAGGTGCCCCCACTATTTAATCTTTCAAATTTAATCTCGTCATCTCCTCAACTTGGGAAATACGACCTTATGGTTTCAGATACCAACTGTATGCTGTTGATTTCCAAACCCAGTTTTCTGTCTCCAGGTCTTTGGTAATGATTTCCATGCCTACCAAAGGTCTTGACTAGGGAGCCACATACTTAAGCTCAATGTATTTAAAACTGAATTTATTACCGTATCAGTTGGGCTCCAATCAAAGAAATAAACCAGTTGAGGTATTTCAAACAGGTAATTTAACACTGAGAACTGGTAATAAAATCTTTAAAAAAAAAAAAAAAAAGGGTACCTGGGTGGCTCAGTCATTAAGCGTCTGCCTTCAGCTCAGGTCATGATCCCAGGGTCCCAGGATCGAGCCCTGCATCAGGCTCTCTGCTCAGCAGGGAGCCTGCTTCTCCCACTACCATTCCCTCTGCTTGTGTTCCCTCTCTATGTTTCTCTGTCAAATAAATAAAATCTTTAAAAAAAAACAACACTGAGAACTGGTTACATAAGTAATAAAGGAGACAAGAAGTTGAAATGGGGATGACAGGATCACTCAGAGATTAACAAAAGCAGGAAGCCACTATCTCCCCTAGGGCAAGGGGGATAACAGGAAGAGGTTGAGTTTCTGGAATCCAGAAGGTAAGGCCACTCAGCTAGAGCTAGACCTGTGGCTGAGGCTAGAGCTGTGACCCAAGAGGAAGCCTGAACCAAAGACGCAAAGCTTAAGTAGTGGGAGCTAAAACCTTGGAAAAGATCTAGTCACCTTGAGAAATGTTGCCCGGCTTCTCCCTGCCTTCCAACCTCTACTCGTCTACTCATACCTGCCATTGCCCAAACCTGACCGGAAACCAGGGAGCCTGAATAATGTAGTTCCCTCTGTAGGGAAGGACATAGACCCATGAGCAAATAAGCTAATCATCAACACAATCACTGACATATTCCCACAGAATAATTCTTCTTGCTGCATTCCCCATTTAATAGTTAATAAAATCTTTACTTACATAGTTGGTTACATGAACACTCTTGTAATCATCATTTACTCCCATTGTTCCCTACATCTAATCAGTTCCTAGATTCCAATGAATCTACCTCAAAAATGTCTCCTGAATTTCGCTTCACCTCTTTACTTTCTTGGTGCTGTGGCTGTGCTAAGTTTCTCTTTGTCTCTCTTCTAGACTGCTTCATTATCCTAAATATTCTTGCCCAAAGTTTCACTTCAATGATTATATTTCTACCACCTTTTTTTTCCTGTTGATTTATTGGTAGTGCTATCTATTACTTAAAGAACTTCCTGTTTCTTACAGAATAAGGTCCTGTAATTTTTTACATGAAACACTTTTTTACATAAAGGTAAACACTTTTTTTACATTTTTTGCACAAAACACCTTTTAACTTTCTCTTCACCCACATAGCTTGTGAGGATCAAGAAAAGGCTAAATGCAGTGGGATGATCATTGTAAAATTTTCAAGGGTTCCTTTCAGGTACACTTGGATATGCTTAGCATAATTAATATCCTTGAATCATGAAGGCAGAGATGTAAGGGTAACTGTGACTTTGAAAGCAAGTGAAAAACAAAATCTGAGAGGTCAAGCAGTCTGAAAAATGTGTCAAAGATTTAGACAAGTTCCCATGTTAATATGTGATGAATCATTACAACAAACTGCCATGTGCCTGCCCCCCACCCCACACCCCCAGCATTAGAGGACACTGACAACCACTGCTGAGCTAAACACAAGTCTCAGAATCATTCCCAACACAGGTGCTCCAAGGAAACACTACCAAGAGATTGATGTTGACAGGAGAGTTGTAGCCTTTTGGATTCCCGGGTCAACTTCATGCCCAAGAGGGTGACAACTATCTTCTCTCAGAAATACTCTGGAGTGTATCATGAACTACTTTTCAAACCTTGCTCCCTAAGTACCCTTTAAGACAGAAAAGTGAAGTTGTAAGTCTAGGATTGTAACCTTTATTAGCCAACCGACTCCTCCTCAGGTTTTCTCGCCTCAGTCTCTGTGGCAGCACACTACTGTACTGTGTACTGAATGTACGGTGTACATTCAACTTCTTATTTGGTTCTCTTCTACTGGCTTTCTTCCTTCCTCTTGCTAGTTTAGTTCTAAGACTCAAGAACTAATCTAGTTCTAAGATCTGTTTTTGAGAAGAGGGGTTAGCAAACTTTTTCCATGAAGGGCCCATGAGTAAACACTCTGGGCTTTCCAGGACATGTGGTCTTGGTCACAGCAACTCAGCCGTGCCACTGTGGCATAAAAGCCACCATAGACAGGATGTAAACAGTGGGTATGACTGTATTATAATAAAGATATATTTGCAGATACTTAAATAGGAATCTCATACAGTTTTCATGTGTTTCACCATAGTATTCTTTTGATTTTCTTTTTCAACCTTTTCATAAATGTAAATTGTTGGCTTGCCAGCCACACAAAAACAGGTGGCAGTCTGGATATAGCGGATGACCCGCTGGTCGGTGGACTGTGTTAGCGAACTCTGTGAAGGGCTGCCCCCCAGCCTGCCTCAGCTTCGCATCCTAGATCTTTCAAACTACCTTCTGTGTGGCTAAGTCTCAAAGTTCTGATCTCTAACTCCAATTCTAACTTTCTCTATTTCCCATAGGATATCCTATGTACTTCAGGCCCAAACCTAAAGTGAAAGAGTAAAAACTCAAAAAAAATTTTTTCCCAAGTTTTCTCCTACCTTTTTTACCACTATAAGGAGCACTGCTATCCTCTCGCATACCCAAACCCCTGCGTTCTGCTTAGACAATATTATTCTTTCTCTTAATTCTCTGCCTCTCAAATATCAAGACCTCTCTGTCCTTGATCTGTGATGTGTGTCAGTGGTGTGCTCTTCCTTTGTCCTAATCTATATGAATTAATGCAGTGGACTCCTTTTAGATGCAACCAAAAATCCTCTTTTTAAAAATGATTATTTGTTTATACTTATTGGCATCCTTACTGTACTTCTGGGATCCATAATTCCTTAACTGTGCTCCCTATTATCTTGGTATTTTTTCTTTCCGTTAGAGTTTGGTTTCCATTTCCTATATTAGCCTATGAAAAGTGACTATGCAATGAATGCCTACCCTTTACAAAGGGTAAAACTGCAGGCAATGATTGCAGTGGCTCTGTTCTTGGCTGGTTCACTTTGAATGGAAGATGATTTTTAGACTAACATCGCATGTCCTCTCCAGCTCCTCCACTATAGAGACAACAGAACGGGTTATGTGATAATGGCAGGAGTGTCAGGAAAGGCATCTCTGGGAACTTTGGCATGAAGCCTAGATACTGGCTATATGAAGATCTGGGAAAGAGGTAGCTCAGACACTGGCAACAGCCAGTGCAAAGGCCCTAATGTGCCAACAGAGTCAGCATGATCAAAGCACAGACAGGGAAGAGTTGCTATAGTCAGAAAGAGCATGGAACCAACATGAGGTTAGGAATATTCAAAGGCTAGGTCATGAAGGGTCACGAAAGCTATGGCAAAAGCTTTAGTCTAAGTGCTTAGAAAATCATGGGAGGACTTAAGAGGTGAATGATATGATTTGATTCCTCTAACCTATTCACTTGGGCTCCTGTGTGAAAGGTGGGTTTTCAGATTGAAGGCAGTAAGATAAATTATCAGGTTATTTCAGTAATCAGAAGAGAATTAATGTGGCCTAGGCTGGTAGGTTCAGTAAAGAAGGAGAGAAGTGGTTGGATTCAGGACATAGTTCGGCAGAAGAGCCCACACATTTGCCAGTGAGTTGATGTAGGGGGGTAATCATGTAGGAAAAAGGGAACTGAATATGTCCCCTGGGTTCTTGCCTTATGCAACAGGAAATATTGGGAAGATGGGGAAAACTGGAGAATACATAAATCAATTTTTCACATGATAAATTTGAGATGTCTGTTAGGTATCTGTTAGATATCTCTAAATCTGTAGCTTATGGAAAAGTTCACCTCTAGAGATACAATTGTGGTGTATATCAGTGTATAAATGGCACTGAGCACCAAGCTTATGGGCTGATGCAGACATAGAATGTCCAAGAAGGAGAAAAGAGCCCTAAAAGCATCCAACTCTTAGACACGAACCAGCAAACAGACTTGGAAAAGTGTTCAGTGAGAAGAACTAGGAGCAGGTAGTTGCTAACAGAGACCGTGAGCTGGCATTTAAAATTTACGTTGTTTCCTTCCCCCTAAGTTTAGAATAAAAATATCAAGAGAAGTGAAGGACAATTAGGAAAAACTTGTAATAATTGAGTTTGGTCTTCTCAAATTATTTTCTTCACTGTACACTCAAAGAGTGAAACTAACCAATACTTTATAATCTCCTTGAAAATGTTTTCAGTGTAAAAAGAACTTAAAATAAGTCAATGCTCAAAAAACTTTGGAAACTACTCTTTACACAAATGTGATAATAATACTTAATTTCAGGTTACCATATCACCTACCAATTTCATCTACATTTATGATGAAATAATTATCTCAATGACCCAAGAAAGAATTTTCCTTTATTTCTTTCAAATTTAATAAACTATATCAAGTGAACAACAAAACAAGCATTTTGTGAATTATAGGTCCTTGGGTTTGTAATTTTCAACAATGAGGATTTTTTTAAACTTGTAATTATTGAGGTACTTTTGTAACAACCCTCTGATGTAGGACCATACATGTTTGAACAGAGTTAGGTATTACACACACATACACAATCATGGTATTTAACTGGAAAGCAAAATAAATGTTAAAGTACTTTTTTCAGTGTTTACTGTGTAAAATAGTATAACTAAAGTTTTAAATATTTTCATTACATTTTTAAGTTTAATAAATACATTTCTAACCTTATTTCCCATCACACATGCTTCTCCCAAGTTTGTTCTTTTATACATATACTACCCAGAAAAACTAAATGGCAGAAACACTGACAGCATACCTATAACTACGTCTCTCTTTTCTGATCAATAAAGAGCAGCCCATTTCTCAATCTTCTTGCAGTTGGGTGGGGCCTCGTCATTGATTTCAACCGGTGGAATTTTGGCTGGAAATTATGTGTGTCGCTTCAAGACTAGGGCATTTATGAACACGTGTCTATTCTGCATTTCTTTTCTCTTTTGGTTGTAACTATAAAGGTAGGGCCACAAGATGAAAGCATCCTAGATCTCTGAGTCACTTCATGGAAAACAGTTTCCTTGGGTAGTTGCTAAACTTAACTTAGACTCTGCATGAATAAGAAATAAACCCTTATTGTATTAGGCTACTGAAATTCTGGGGTTATTCATGACCTTAGCATGGACTGGCATTACTCCGTAATGCAGTTTTTCAACTTATTTTTTCTTGGGATCAAGAAACTATCTTACTTATTAGTTGAAACTTTGTCAGTAGACATAGAAAAGCAAAACACATCAAAAGAATATTTGAGCAAAATCATCAACTTGCTTAGGTTTAGAATTAGAACATTGATATGTACTTTTAATGAAATGTCTCATTTTAATGGCAGAGATTGACATCTTGATGATGGTAGTACAATAATTTGTTGTCAGATTTCCAGAGATTCATTTGATATCATTAGATAGTCAAGGTAGCACATAATTCCTATAGGTTTTCTCCACATACCTACTCTATGCAATGAGAAGAGGCAATCTATAAAATCTATTAATGGGCAGTCAACCAGATGGTTAAATAGGAGGCTCCTGAACTCTCCTCCTGCCATAGACACACTGAATATACAGCTAGAGAGTAATGATCTCAGAAAGAGATATAGAAACTTCATGAGTGACTCCTACACATTGGGCAAATGAGAAAATATCCACATTGGGATGGGTAGGAAAGACTGAGACATACATTCACCATAAACCCCACTCCCAGCATAGCACCATATAACCAAGAGGGAATTCCAAACTTCACCTTCTCCATGAGGAGGGGAGGGTTTCAACCCATATGTAGCACCCAACTTTTAAGACTCCTGTTGAGGGACAGGACCTCTAAACCCTTAGCTCCTGTGTTCACAAGACTCTAGCAAGCAAAGAAACAATTGTTAACTGGTGTGAATACCCACCATGACTATGTCCCTATGGTTCAGTGCGGAGGGAGCAGGCAAAATTGCTTATCTCTCAGTTGCTCCCTGAAAGATGTCCACTGTATATGTTAAAAGCTGCTAACTAAGGGTTAAGATTCTAATTTAGCACACATCTAGGGGCTACCTGTAATCCTTCCTGGAGACCACAGAACTAGTGGACACCTTCCTCACCACCTTCCTGTAGCCAGCTACAAGTCATCAGTATCCGCCTGGAAGGAGCCTGTATGCATGTCTGCACACCACTTGAGGGACAGGTCCCTGGATTGCCTGGCTTTGATGACCAGTGGAACTTCCATTTATAAATCCCACAGGACTGTGGCAAACAAAAAAGGAGTTCTTAACCACCTGAGCCACTCAGGCACCCAAAAAAAAAAAAGAGTTCTTAAATGGCTATTCTCCTAGGGCTCAGTGCAGAGGAAACAAGCAAAAATGCCTATCTCACAGTCTTTCCCAGAAAAGGGCTTATCTGCATACTTTAAAAGCTTATGCCTGATGGTCAGGCTTCTAATTTACCATGCATTTAGGTGCTGGCAACAATCCTTCAGGGAGACCAGAAAAGCTCACGGACATCTCCTCCACCTTCTCTCTCCAGCCCACTCCAAGTCACCAGTATCTTCTTGGAAGGAGCTTATATACATGTCTGAGACCACAGCTTTCATGGCTGCTGGATGAAGGATGAGCCTCCCAGATCTCTGGGCACTGATAGCTAATGGACCTTGTATTTGTGACCCGTACAGAAATGTAGCAAAAAAGCAGTTCTTAATGGGTACAGAAACACTGCCTTCTCCCACCATGGTTATAATTCCCAGCAAAGAGGGAGGAGGCAAAATGACCATCCCCCAATTTCTTACTGGAAACAACTTACTTTCCCAGCTGCTCCCTGAGGGTCCAGCTTCCTGTCAGCCTGCATTTAGATGACGAATGTGAGCCTCCCCTTTGGGACACTGATGGGCCTTGGTGTACTTCTCAATTTCTGAGAGAGACTAAGAACAAAGAATCTAACTTGGACAATCACAAATGTTTGAGAGATAACCAAGAGTTTGGGCTAGGATAATTGATGAAGTTCATCTCCTACACGAGACCATTCTATCAAAACTAGGAGAGGTGGCTATTTTATCTAATGTACAGAAGCCAACACAAAGAGTCAAGGAAAATGAAGAAACTGGACTATGTTCCAAATAAGATAGCAGGATAAATCACCCCAGAAACAGATTTTAATAAAATGAAGATAAGTGATTTACCTGATAGTTCAAAATTATAGTATAAATATGCTCACTGAGGAGAGGAGTGCAATTAATGAACAAAGTGAGAAATTTCAACAAATAGAAAATATAAAAACATACCAAACAAATCAAAGAGCCAAAAAATACAATGATTGAACCGAAAAGTTCAATAGGGGGGCTTAATAGAAGATTAGCTCAAACAGCAAGGATAGGCAAGCTCAAAGACAGGGCAATGGAATTTATCTAATCAGAGGAGCAAAAAGAAAGAAGAAGAAAAGGGTAAAGACAGCTTGAGGGACTTATAGGACACAACTAAGTGTGGCAATATATGCATTATAAAGTTGTTAGAGGGAGGAGAGAGAGGAAGGGCAAAACATTTATTCAAAACATAATGGCTGAAAACTTCCATAACCTGGAGGAAAAAACAGACATCTGGACCCAGGAAGCCCAGAGAGAATCAAATAAGATGAATTTAAAGAGATGCATACTAAGAAACATTATAATTAAATAGTCAAAAGTTATAGATAAGGAGAGAATCTTAAAAGCATTAAGATACAAGCAACATGTTATGTACAAGGGAAACACCATAAGACTATGAGAAGATTTTTAGCAGAAAATTTGTAGGCCAGGAGGGAGTGGGATGGTATATTCAAAGTGCTGAAGGAAAAAACAAACAAACAGGGTGCCTGGGTGGCTCAGTTGGTTAAGCGACTGCCTTCGGCTCAGGTCATGATCCTGGAGTCCCAGGATTGAGTCCCACATCAGGCTCCCTGCTTGGCAGGATGTCTGCTTCTCTCGTGACATCTCTCCTCTCGTGCTCTCTCTCTCTCATTCTTTCTCTCTCAAATAAATAAATAAAATCTTAAAAAAAAAAAAAAAGAAAAGAAAAAAACAAACAAACAAAAAAACCCTACCAACCAAAAATACTCTACCCAGCAAAGTTGTCCTTCATAACTGAAGAAGAGAGTTTTCCAGACAAACAAAAGCTGAAGGAGTTCATCACCACTAGACTGACCTTACAAGAAATTTTATTTCAAGCTGAAAATAAAAGAATGCTAATTATTAACAGGAAAACATAGGAAAGTATAAAACTCACTGGCAAAGGTAAATATATAGTTAAATTCAAAACACTATCACATAACGTAAATGACATAACCACTTTAAAATTGAAAGAAAAGTATTAAAAATAACCATAACTACAATAATTTGTTACTAGATTCACAGTGTAAACATGCATAAATTGTGATATTAAAAACATAAAATGTTGGGGGGAGGGTAAAAATGTAATGTTTCTTTATGAACTTATCAGCTTAAAATAGACTGTTACAAGACATTTTATGTAAGCCTCATAGTAATGACAAAGCAAAAATTTACAATAGATATACAAAAAATAGAGAATGGAATCAAAACAAAACACTACAGAAAACCACCAAAGCACAGAGGAAGAAAGAAAGAAAGAAAAAAGGAATTGTAAAACAGAAAACAATTAACAAATGGCAATAGTAAGTTCATACCTATCAACAATGCTTTAAATGTAAATGGACTAAATTCTACAACCAAAAGACATAAAGGGCTGAATGGATAAGAGTTATTATTTTTTTTTTTTAAGACCCACTATGGGGCACCTGGGTGGCTCAGTGAGTTAAAGCCTCTGCCTTCATCTCAGGTCATGATCTCAGGGTCCCAGGATTGAGCCCCACATCGGTCTCTCTGCTTAATGGGGAGCCTGCTTCCCCTCTCTCTCTCTGCCTGCCTCTCTGCCTACTTGTGATCTCTCTCTCTCGGTCAAATAAATAAATAAAAATCTAAAAAAAAAAAAAAAGACCCACTATATTCTGCCTGCAAGAGAGTCAGTATATCTTTAAGGACACACATACACTGAAAGTGAAAGGATGGAAAAAGATATTCCATGTAAATGGAAACCAAAAGAAAGCAGGGCAGGGGTAGCTATAGTTTATAAAACAAAATAAGACTTTAAACAAAAGAGTGTAATAGGAGACAAAGAAGGTCATGATATAATGATAAAAGGGTCAATCCAATAAGAGAATATGATATTTATAAATATTTATATACCTATTATGTACAGAAGCATCTAAATATATAAAGCAAATTTTTACAGATCTGAAGGGAGAAATAGAGAGCAATACAATAATAGTAGGGGATTTCAAAATCCCACTTTCAACAATGGATAGATTGTCCAGATAGAAAATCAATATGGAATCACTGGACTTAAACTACATGTTAGACTAGAGGGACTAACAGATATTTACAGAAAATTCTATCCAACAGCAGCAAAAAACACATTCTTCCCAAGTACACATGGAGTATTCTATGAAAACATCATATGTTAGGTCACAAAATAATTCATAATAAATTTAAGGAGACTGAAAATCACATCAAGCATTTTTCCCACTACAAAGATTTGAAACTGGAAATCAATTACAGGAAGAAAACTGGCAAGTTCATAAATACACAGAAATTAAACAACATGCTCCTGAACAACCAATGGATCAATGAAGAAATCAAAAGATTTCTTAAAACATAGGAAAATGAGGGGCACCTGGGCGGCTCAGTGGGTTAAAGCCTCTGCCTTCAGCTCAGGTCATGATCTCAGGGTCCTCGGATCGAGCCCCACATCGGGCTCTCTGCTCGGCGGGGAACCTGCTTCCTCCTCTCTTTCTGCCTGCCTCTGCCTACTCGTGATCTCTCTCTCTCTCTGTCAAATAAATAAATAAAATCAAAAAAAAAAAAAAAAAAAAAAAACATAGGAAAATGAAATACAAAGCACTATAAAATACTACTATCAACAATTGCATGCAAACAACTTAGACAACCTTGAAGAAATGGCTAAATTCCTAGGAATATACAATCTACCAGATCTGAATCATGTACAAAAATAAAATTTAAATAGACCAATTATGAGTAAGCAGATTGAATTGATAATCAAAAACCTCCCAAAAAACAAAAATCTAAAGCCAGATGACTTCACTGGTGAATTATTTTTTTTTTCCTTTTTTAAAGATTTTATTTACTTGTTTGACAGAGAAAAACCAAGAGAAAGAACACAAGCAGTGGGGTGGTGGGAGAGGGAGAAGCAGGCTCCCTGCTGAGCAGGGAGCCGGATGTGATACGGGGCTTAATCCCAGGACGCTGGGATCATGACCTGAGCTGAAGGCAGACACTTAACAACTGAGCCACTCCCCCACTGGTGAATTCTATAAACATTTAAAGAATACCAATACTTTCAAACTCTACCAGACAATAGAAGAGGATGAAGAATTTTCAAACTCTTTTTATGAGGACAGCATCACCCTGTTACCAAAATCAAACAAGCATGCTACAGGAGAAGGAAACTGGAAGCCAATATTCCTGATGAACACAGAGGCAAAAATTCTCAGTGAAATATTAGCAAACTGAATTTAACAGTATATTAAAAAGATCATGACCCTGATCAAGTAGAATTTATTTTAAAGATGCAAGATGGTTCAATATTTGGAAATCCATGTGATAAACCACATTAACAAAATGAAGAATACAAATCATATGATCATCTCAGTAGATGCAAAAAAGCTTTTGACAAAATACAACCTTTCATGATAAAAACTCTCAGCAAACTGGGTAGAGGAAATGTACTCAACTTAATAAAGGCCATATATGACAAACTCACAGCTAACATCATATTCAACAGTGAAATGCTGGAAGCTTTTCCTTTAAGATTAAGAATAAGAAAAGGATGTTTACTCCCCTAACTTTTATTCAACACAGTATTGGATGTCCTATCAAGAGCATTTAGGCAAGAAAAAAAAATAAAAGACATCCAAATCAGAAAAGAAGAAGTAAAATTGTCTCTATTTGTGGATGACATCATGTTATATATAGAAAATCCGAAATACTCTACCAAAAAAAACTCTGTTTTACCTAATAAGCAAATTCAATAGATTTGCAGGATACAAAATCAATATGCAAAAATTGTGTTTCTATACACTAACAATGAAAAATAAGTAATAGAAATGAAGAGAACAAAGGGCACCTGGGTGACTTAATTGGTTAAACACCTGACTCTTCATTTTGACTTAGGTCATGATCTCGGGGTCCTGCGATAGAGCCCCTGGTCAGGCTCCACCCTGGGTGTGGAGCCTGCTTAAGATTCTCAATATTCTCTCTCTCCCTCTCCCTCTACCCCTCTCCCTGCTTTCCATCTCTCTCTTTCAAAAAATGTTAAAAAAGAGGGAGAGGGAGGGAGAGAGGGAGGGAGAGAGGGAGAGAGAGAAATGAAGAAAACAATCCCATTAATAATAGCATCAAAAAAGAATAAAATATTTAGGTATAAATTTAACCAAGGACATGATTGATTTGTACACTGAAAACTGTAAGATGCTGAAGAAAGAAACTGAAGAAGACCCAAATAAATGGAAAGATTTCCTATGTTTATGAAACAGAAAAGTGAATGTTAAAATGTCCATACCACTAAAGTGACCTGCAGATGCAATGCAACCTCTATCAAAATTCCAATGGTATTTTTCATAAAAATAGAGCAAACCATCCTAACATGGTGTATGGAATCACAAAAGATGTCAAATAGTCAAAGCAATCTTGAGAAAAAAGAACAATGCTGGGGGTGAACTTACTGGTTTCAAACTGTATTACAAAGCTATAGTAATTAAAATAGTACTATGCTGGCATGAAAACAGACACAGGATAGAGAGCCCAGAAATAAACGCGTGCATATAGGGTCAATTAATCTACAACAAAGGAGCCAATAGTATACAATGGGGAAATTGTCTTTTTAATAAATGGTGCTGGGAAACTGGATTATCATATGAAAAGAAATGAACATGATTCCCCTTATACCATACATCAAAAAAAAAAAAAAAAATACCTGAAAATGGATTAGAGACTTAAATATAAGATCTGGAACTGTCAAACTCCTAGAAGAAAATATATGGGGGGAAAAAAACGAAAACATATGGGGTAAGCTCCTTGAAATTGATCATGGCAGTAATTGGATTTGACACCAAAATCAAAAGCAACAGAAACCAACCAATAAACAAAAAAAAAGTAAGAGTACTTCAAGCCAAAAGCTTCTTCTCAGTAAAAGAAAACATCAACAGCATGAAAAAGCAATCTATGGGACAGGAAAATATTTGCAAAACTCATATCCAATAAAAGATTAATAATATCCAAAATATATATTTGGAACACATACACCCCAACAGCAGAAATAGCCCAAGTGAAAAATGAATAAAGAATGTAAATAGACATTTTTTCCAAAGATGGCCAACAGGTACATGAGAAAATGCTCAACATAACTAGTCATAAGGAAAATGCAGATGAAAACCACAAGGAGATATCACTTCACATCTGCTAGAATGGCTGTCATCAAAACTAACGAACAAGAGATAAATTCTGGTGAAGAGGTAGAAAGAAGGGACCTCTGTGCCCTGTTGATGAGAGTAGAAACTGGTTCAACCACTATGGAAAACTCTATGGAGGTTCCCCCCAAATTACAAAATAGAGCAATCACGTGATATAGCAATCTCACTTCTGGGGACATATTTGAATGAAATAAAATCACTACTGAAGAGAGGTCTCCACCCCTGTGTTCACTGCAGCATTATTTACAATAGCCATGACATGAAAACAACTTGAGGGATGAAAAAATAAAATGTTTATATATATACAATGGAATAATTTTCAGTCATAAAGAAAGAAATCCTGCCACTTGTGACTACATGAATGGAACTTAAGGACATTACTGTAAGTGAAATAAGAAAGAAAAAGACAAATACTATCTTACTTATGTGTGGAACCTAAAAAAACTGAACTTTCAGAAACAGAGAATGGGTTGGTGGTTGCTAGAGGCAGGGGGTGGGGTAGGGGTAGGGAAAATGAATGAAAGTGGTGAAAACATACAAACTTCTGGCTATAAAATAAGTTCTGGGATGTAATGTACAGCATGACAACTAGTTAATAATGTTGTACCATCTATTTACATGTTGCTATAAGAGATCTTAAAAGTTCTCATTATGAGAAAAAAGTTATGACTGTAAAATGATGGATATTAACTAAACTTATTGTTGTAGTCATTTCACAATATAGACATATATCTAACAATTACATTGTATATCCTAAACTAATAAAATCTGGATGTCAATTATAATTCAATAAAGGGAGGAAAAAAACCAAAAACAAATGTTGAATAATGAAGTTAATCCCAAGTGAATTTTAAAAATCCTTCACATTCATTTTTAACTAATATTAACTTACTCCAAAGCCTAATTTCTTCACGATTTCCATTAAAATGGTTCATGTTATCCGCCCCCCAACCCCCCAGAAGGCCGACAATGAACTATCAGCTCATGTCTCTTAGGATGGCTGTTATAAAAAGGACACAAGATAAACACTGGCAAGGATGTGGAGGAAGGGAACACTGTGCACTGTTGGTGGGAATGGAAACTAGTGCAGCCAGTCTGGAAAAACTATATGGTGCTTCCTTGATAAACGAAAAATAGATCTACCATGTGATCCAGAAATCCCACTTCTAGGTACATATCTGAAGGAAATAAAACCATTCTCTCGAAAAGATAACTGTGCTCCCACATTTACTGCAGCATTATTCACAACAGCCAAGGTATGCAAACAGCCTAAGTGTCCATCAACAGAGGAGTTGATCAAGAAAATGTGTATATATAAAATGAAATAACCTTAAAAAAGAAGAAATTCTAACATAGATGAATTTGAATGGCATTATGCTAATATAAGCTTAGAAATAGACAAATACTATATGGTATCACTTATATGTGGAATAAAAAAAATTAAACTCATAGAAACAGAGAGTAGAAAAGTGGTTGCCAGGGGTAGGGAAAATAGGGAGTGGTTGGTAAAAAGGGATGAATTTTCAGTTTTAAGATGGGTAAGATCTGATGAGTTAATGTATTTCATGTTGATCATAGTTAATAACACTGTACTTTATAGTTGAAATTTGCTGAGAGAACTTAAATATTTTCACCAAAAGAAGGGGACATTAAATATGTGAGATGATGAATTTATTAATTAACTCTATGAGGGGAACCCTTTCATTACATATATGTATATCAAATCCTCATGTTGTACACTTTAAATATCTTAAAATTTTGTCAATTATGCTTCAATAAAGTTAAAACCTGCTATTAATGATAGCTTATAGTTATTTCTTTGTTAAGGAAACTAATCTTTGACTGCCATATCATATCACATCACTGACCACCCACCCCATAGACTATCCACATCCAAATCCCATCTACTATGGACTGAATTATGCCTATTAAAATCCATATGTTGAAGGCATAACCCACAGTGTGACTGCATTGGCGATAGGGACTTGAAGGAGGTAATGAAGGTTAAGCGAAGTCATAAGGGTGGGGCTGCACTCAGTAGGACTGGTGTCCTTATAAGAAGAGGAAAAGAGGGGTGCCTGGGTGGCTTAGTTGGTTAAATGTCCAACTCTTCATTTTGGCTCAAGTCATGATCTCAGGGTGGTGGGATGGAGCCCCACACAGGGCTCCATCGTGAGTGTGGAGTCTTTCTCTCCCTCTGCTCGAGGCACCCACCCTCCCAAAACATACACATTGGTTCTCTCTCTCAAATACATAAAATCTTAAGAAAAAAAAAAAAAAAGCAGAGGAAGAGATACTAGAAGCATGTGTGCACAGAGGAGAGGCCATGTGAGGATACAGTGAGAAGACCTCCATCTGCAAACCGGAGAGAGTGGCCTTAAGAGAAACCAAACCTCCCAATACCTTGATCTTGGAATTTCCAGGCACCTGAACTAGGAGAAATAGATTTCTGTTGTTAAACATCTAGTCTACAGTATTTTGTTATGGCAGCCCTACAAGACTAATACACCATGTTCCCCTTGGCCATCATCTCCTTCGTGGAACTTTACCTCCCTGACTTATCATTGATATTCTCCTTTGAATTTCTACTGCAAATGTAATTCAAGACTTAATATCACTTAAATAAAGTGCTGTAACTTTTTTCCACAAGCGATTTATTTTTATTTCACCACTGGTTGTATATCCCTTGAGATAAGAATCCATGGTCTGTCTACCATCTTTTTATTTAAAATTGCATATATAGGAGCTATTCAGTAAAGGATTCTATTAATGATCCAATATTTTCTTTCTGATTTTTGATTATTAAAAATAGAATCAGTCCAGAATCCCAAGAAGAAAATTTTTATGAGAGTCAGGAGTGAGAATTTTCATGTTATTTGTATAATTTTTCAATTACATTAAACTTCTCTTAAGGATGTGATTGTTAAATTACTTCCTATCATAAATCTAAGATAATTGTGTTCTATGATTTTGCTCCATATTTACAAGGGAATCAGGGCAATTTATCTGTTTTAATTAACTCAATGTATCAGATTAGTTCTCAATTCCATGTAATTTGCAAAGTGACAGTTAAAGTTTTAATTAGGGAAGTAAAACATCTGTTTTAAGTGTGACGCCTTTATTTTGTGATAAGTGATTTGGGATAAATAGCTATGGGTTTCCTCTGCAACAAAGAGCAAAAACGGACTCATCCATTTTCAATCACAAGCTATGCTCAGAAATTATACGGAAACAGTTTGAACTCTCCTATGTATATATTCATTAAAAAATAAAAAGGACAGGACTCTGTACATATTTCGCTGTCCCTGTTTATGTCTTTCTGTGTATCTCTCTGCCTTTTCCCCCTCTTCTCTCTGACCCTACTCCTGACAGCTATGTTCCGCTGGTCTGTGTCTGTCCCTGAAAACACAAATCATTTTCTCCTGGATATGTAGGCAAAAGACTCCTGGAAATTCTTGGTGTTCTCTAGTTTGTTCTGAAATTACATTATTAAGAGCTTACTGAGCAAAACTCAACATTGATCAAATGGAAAAAGGAAGCACCACTAAGTTACAGCTCCAAGCAAAACCACTTTATGAGTGTGTGGCAGGACTGCACGTTAATGACACCAGTGCCCAGGTGGCCAAATTTATGTCTACCCTCTTGATCTGATAATACAGAGCAGGGGATGAATTGGTAATGAACCAGGCTAAAAACAGATGGTGACTCCATGTGTGTTTGCTGCTGAAAACCTACAAAGGGGAGACATTAAATATGTGTCTTTAAATTTAAATTAGTGCATTTCAAAAACACAGACTGTTGAGCTTTTGAAAACAGGCTGGCTGAATGTGTTTCATCTTATAGTTTGAACTCTGATGCGTTTTGTGGAATAGCAACAGGCAAAATGGATGGTATGTTAGTTACCCTTTCTTTAGCTCCTCAATATCAGTGGTGCTCCACTGTAATTAGGGGCTTGTGTACAGTTCTTTGTCATTAAATTTGCTACACCCTAATTAGGAAATTTAGAAAATTCAAAAGACCACCACCTAAAAATTGGCACCAATTATTAAATATATTTTCTCAGATTATATGATTTCTGTCTTACTCCACAATACTGATTGAGTGTAGTGCTGACATGATTTGTTTTAAAACATTTTCTTGCTGTACAAATAGCATTTTATAAAAACGTATCAAAACATATAACATTCCCCTGGCTGTATATATACTCGGGCTGTATTGAGATATTCGGGCCAGAATCTGTCCTGAAATGATTATTTCTTTGATTTATATTCGGAGACAAGCAAAACTGGTCTTTAAACGCCAATCCAAACACATCCCAGAATAATTTGGGGAAAAGCTACCACAAACTTACCCTATGATTCTGTGAGGGCCTTGGATGATTTAATATAAAACTACATAAAAATGAGTATAGTTGAAGGTTGGGTAAAGTTTATAGCAAGTCCAGAATTTGGTCTGGTCTCCCTAGACAATGGAGTTACAGGAAATGGGGTCCCAGATAAAAGAGGGATAGGAGTGGTTTACTCCCCACCTCACATCCCACATCTGCTCTGCATAAATCTCAGGGCTATTATTACCTGAGCAATTTCTTCTGTGTTCTTCCAGGTAAAACTCAAACTGTCCAAGTTCAAGGTGGATTTGATTTATATCTTGGACATGCCTGAATTTACCTAAGGTGGCAGAATTTCTTAGTGGTGCCAATTTTATACTACTGTATGAACTTATTTCTGAAATATAATCTCTCCCTTCTTTTGGGTTTGGTGGTGGTGGTGATGATGATTTTAGGGGGAGCTTATTATACTTTTTAAAGTTTTTATACAAAGACATTAAAATCTTTATCAACTGTCCTTACCGAGGAAATATATTGAGTGGCAAGTATTTTCACAAGCCTGGGAGACCAGGGGAAGATGAGAAGCTAATGGAGCCTTCCCAGAGGGTCCTGATTCCCTTCTCTCTCTCTCCTAGCTTCTCGCCCTTTCCTCCTGCCCTTTGGACTCTCTCTTCCTTACTGCTCCCACCTCTATTTTCCCTTCATCTGTCTCAACTCGAGAAATACAACTTAGGGAAAGTTATGGTCCATGGTTTTTCTTGGAAATTATATGTTACTCAAAGTAAAACAAACTCAAAAAGAACAATAAGAATCTTAGCCTCTTGTCACTGTTTCAAATGTGCAAAATTAACCAAAATTAAGGTTCCAAACTGTCTGAAAGTCTGAGCGGCTGGAAATGCAGGTTCCTAAAGTCTGTAATAGGAAGAGGAGAACCTGATGGCTTGATTCTTCATGATGATACTTCTGCTCTGTGTTCCAAAAAACCATTGGTTACTCCCATTATTAGGCTGAACAATTCAAACTTGTAATTGTATCATGAATTCCCTGAAGACAGAGATCCTGGGTTTAAATCATAGTTTCCAGATCACATAGCATATGTTTTTGCGTATAGCAATAATATTTCTACAGTGATTCAAAATGTTTATATATATATGTGTATAATATACGAATATATGTTATATAATATAAAGATTAAAATATATATACAAGAGTACATTTTTAAAAATTTGGTTCACATAGAAATTGTGATGTATGACAAACAAGTAGTGATACTGCCATTTGACACAACAGGAAACTGAGACTGAGTGAGTGAATTTGTCTAAGTCCCTTGGCTCTTTTCCTACCAGGCTAATATTTGTTTAGTGATAACTGAAAACAAAGTTGGCAGTCAAATGGTCTATGAAAATGTCTGACAAAAAGTGTTTCTTCCTGGACTAAATGTCTATCATAACTAAACTGAAGGCATGTTTCTATCCTCTAATTCAAAGTTTTGACACCAAAACGTGGTTCTGTATAATTTGAGTAATTTCATCAAAAGCACTTATAAAGCATATTTCACATTAACTGTTGAACATTTAATCAAGTTGAACTTGACATCAAGTTGAACTTGACATCAAGTTGAACTTGACATCAAGTTGAACTTGACATTGAACACGTCAAGCAATACCACCCACCTTAAGATAAATAAGATCTGACTTTGCACACTCCTTTTTCATTCTCAAAACACATGTGGTGTCTTACTAAATGCCAGTGCCTAACTGTGTGTTAGGAGGGCGCGTGAAGAATATATGCTCCACACCCTTAAGCAGCATGGATTTCAGTCATGGAAACCGACCTGTGAAGAGATACTTGGGCACACTGAACACAAAGTTCTAAAACTGAGCTAAGAACAAAATACTCCGCTAACACAGAAAGGTTCTGCCACCATTTACAGAGAGACTAGTTTCTGTCAATTCAGTAGTCCCAGTCACACACATCTACTTTGGGATTTGTCACCTGAAGTCCTCCCCCAAATCCAGGAAAAATTTGCTGTTTTCCAGTACCCTTAAGGCGGTGCAGTATGATTTGCAAGATTGGACAGTTGGTGTTTGCCCACCATGCTGATTTCCAAGTAATGCTTTTTGAAAGACTGGTATAAAGAAGCACTTCCCATGGTCAACATCTTTGCTTTTAAGGATTAATTAGGGTTTGCAGCTCTTCTTGGAAAATTCAAATACAACCTAAGGGTTTTAAATTCTAGTTACGAGCTCTGACATACGTGTACATAATTTTAGGTGACCATTTTTAACAAAGATGGAGGTAACCTCAAACACTGAAATCTGATATTCTAAAATGTTTTTAAAAATCATTTTTATTTTTTAAATTTGAAAAGGATTTTATTTATTTATTTATTTATTTATTTATTTATTTGAGAGAGAGAGCATAAGCAGGGGGAGAGACGGAGGGAGAAGCAGACTCTCACTGAGTGGGGAGCCCGACTCAGGGAGGGGGCTCCATCCCAGGCCCCCAGGATCACGATCTGAGCTGACAGCAGACACTTAACTGACTGAACCACCTAGGTGCCTCTAGAATCATTTTTAAAATAGAGAAATGTAAAAAAAAAATCTAGAATCCCTTCTCCCAAAACAGCATAACTTTTAGTATTTTGGTATGTTTATTTCCACTTCTTAATGCATGCATTTACATGGGAAAAATTAAATTAGAATCATACTGATTTAAGTATGATTTCATAATTATTATTTATTATTATTAAATGTAGTTACCCTATATTATCAAAATAAGTTGTATAAATACCTAATAATTCAATATACCTGTATTAAATATAATACAAATATCTGTATTAAAATAATACAGGTATTTTCTACATCATTTTAAAATAACTTGTTTACTAGACATTTATTCCAAAGCTTTGCTGGTATAGATATAGTGTGCTTCAGGATAAAATCTTAGAATAGAAATGCTGGATCAATAAGTTTGCATATTTTTAGGATTTTTAAATTATAATTCCAAATTACCATCTACAAAGTTTATCATAGTTTCTGTTCCTATCAATAGTGCATGAAGGTATCCCAAAGAAGCAGATTTTTAGATCTAATTGAAAGGAAAAAATTAATGAAGGCAAGCATTATTTATAAGTAGAACAAAGAGAATGATGGTAGCTAATGGCCACTGCTTGCTACAAGAACCCATTATTCAGTAAGAAATTTTCCTAACTTAATAATGATATGCGATTTTAAAAATTTAATCATACAACCTTTTCTATTCTCAGATGTTAGTTTTATTATTACACTTAACTTTAAGCTCCTTCTTGGGAACAACTGTGTCTTTGATCCTTAATTTTTCACGCCTTAGTACCCAAAGCACTCCAGGAACATTACTGATGTACTTAAAATACACTGACTGAATCACGTAGACACAAATTCCAGCTCAAAAAAAGACATTTCTGTTCAAAGTTTGACACAAAGTAATAATGTATTATCAGGTTGTATTATGAGAAAGCAAAACTTTTTGCTTTCCATGAAGCTCACTTCATCAGTCCCTACAAGATGCACTGAATTGATCAAGAAGTACAATCCCTTCCCTCAAAGAGTTCATCTTCAGTAGAGAAGATAGAAATACAAGCAGGGTCCGCTATATACGTGAGCCCATATAAAATGCAAACGCAGAGCTGCTTCTTCAAAGATTAAGAGTTTCAAGAGAGCCACAGTGCAGCATGAAAGCATGAGCGGGGCCTTGCCTAGTGAGGGCACTGCATGGTGGCACAGGTCATACGCCCACAACGTCAGCCCTGGAGGTAAGCATGATTGGATGACACGGGATGATAAGTGCCTAAATAGCAGTGTGTAGTAAAGTATAATAGGAACACAATGGAAGTGTGTTGGAATGTGGGCAAGTTGAGAGCACAATGGAAGGTGCTTTCATTCTGAATAGTTCTCGTGGCTTCGCCAATTAGCATATAGTAATCAAGATAAACCTGACTGCTTTAGCAAAATATTGCAGCCAATGCCATCAAACCTGCAGAAAAAGAAGTAGATTTATTTGAGCCCACTGCATCTATTAACTGGATATTAGATGGCATACATTCTTTAAACACTGAATCCAACATGTGGAGGAGAGATGAGAGTCATTTTCACATATGAAGAACAGCAAGGCGGACGTAGTAGATGAACACCGAATATGTTTGTGATTTTGTTCGTTCATCTATGGGAACCAAGGAAACTCACATTTTACTCTTTTTTTCCTATCCCAGTCAAGACAAGATAATTCTAAGAAAGCAAATGAAACATATTCCAGGACAGGACATCAATCGTTTTTTACAATAAGAGTGAACAGACCAACAGACCTTTTGGCTTTTCTTATTTGGATTAACTTCAATGTCTAAAAGTTGCTAAGTAACACTTTTAATAATAAGAGATTTCAAGGCCAGGGAATTAATGATCCATGACTCTATTTAAGAGAAATATTAGAGCATCGTAAGGCGAGATGGCTGAATCCAGTAATGGGAACTTCGGGTAATACATTTAACCACTTTCATGTGCCACTTTTTCATTGCTGCTCACGGTCACTTTGGCACGACACTATTTTTTTATTAGGCCATTTACCAAGATTATTTCATCATTATCTCAAGTCAGCTAATAATCACATGGGAAAATAATGATATGGAGAGAATAACCATTGTGTAATCATTACCATTTTGAAACAAAGTTATTTCTAGATCTGATAGATGTAAATGTTTAGAACACACTAAGTGCAGTTTAACTTTTCAATATACATCTCATGGACTCATTTCAGCAAAACCAAACCAGCACACACAGACACGCACGCATACACATACGCCATCCTCTCAAAAACCTCTCCCTGTGCTGGAAACACTTATCCACTCTGCCTTGGACTTCAGCAGCTTGGTCCTCCCTGTGAATTTTAAGCCAAGGGCTAAACCACCACACAGAGAGGACTCAACCTGGGCAGAGAACAATCTCTGAAGGTCTCCTGAAGCCAAACTTGGCTAAAACTCTGTCAGCTCCGAATGAAAGGAAACTTCAAAGAGAGTAAACAGCTTCTGTGGATTCATGGCCATGGGAGTTTTAAAGCTGAATAAAATCCCCCCAAATTGGCTTGGACTCATTCTGCTGAAAGCACGAAGAGTTTCAGGGGAACATAACACCTTTTAAAACAAATGTTTTAATTTCTCTATAAAAGACATTTTGGTTTTTGTTTGGGAAACTTCTTCAAGTAGCCACTTACTTTCTAGTACCAACAGACCCCTAGGGTTCACATCAGATTACATCCCATGGCCTCCAAGAATGGCGAACTTGGGACAGTTGGGAATGTTTTAGGGAGCTCTGCAAACAAATCCTGGAGGCATTCATTTTGGCTAACATATGAAAGCCTGGGATCCTAGGACCAAGTTTTTTTTTTCCCCTTCAGAAGGGAAAATTGCTCACAAATTGCCTCAATCTAAGGCTCTATCATTTTATGATAAACCCAGAAGGTTGCTACAAAGAAGTGACTTTTTCTCCTTACCCGTATTCAGGGGAAGATGATTGAGGATGACAACACTGCATGTTTAGAAATGTTCACCTGTTTGGATTTCCAGTCAGAGCTTTCTCTTTCTACTAGGCGATGATCTGGTATCCACTTATCAGAGATTTATATATGCCAGACACATGATAACTTCATCGTAAAGAAATATCATGTGAAGTATGCTGTGAAATAACCCGGACATTTCCCGATAAACTAGTAATTCTTACTTTTAGGTGGATAATCATACAATTTGAACTTGAGAATATCTAACTATTCCCGACTATATACCTAACTATTGATGAGAACTCTCATTCCCATAAATTTCAATTAAATCTACACCTTCATTACAAGATAAGCAATATCCAAGATCTGTAACATATCAGCTAGAACTAGGGGTAAACTTTTCACCAGTATGAAACTCAAGTTACTCAGGTTTAAAAAGGTTTAAAAACCCGTTAGGAGTGTTGGGAGATCCCATGACCAAGTATGTAAAGTATTTTCCATATAGCAGACAATAAATACAAGTCCTAGGCATACTGTTCATTATAATGTCAGAGAACCTTGAAACAACATCCAGCATGATTTCATGGGCTTCATGAAAAACCTTTGGTCAGCAGATGCCGACTCTCTCCTCTCCACTCAACATGGTGTTCCTCACCCTGTATGAGGATACATATGGTCATACACAAGTCATTGGTTCCTGGGACTGCTATATTGAGGGACAGTCCTGGCCTGAGCTCTCTGATGATATGAGACTTGCCATCCTCAATTTTCTCTGTGACTTCCAAGCCTCATTGAGCACTCTCTCCCTTTTATCTTCATCCTGTCTCTCTGCTCAAGGGTAATGAAAGTTTCTTGACTGGTTATGGTCTCTCTAGTCCTTTTAAAATTGCCACAGGACTCTAAATTTTACTCTACTTACTATATTACTTCTTCTCAGTGCACAGACAGAACTAAGGAAACAATAATCCTTAGGCACATTTGTATTTCAGAACTGAAGGAAAGTTAGTTACAAAGAGGAAGATTGGGTGGCTGGGGACAAGGGTGGTAAGGAGGATCTTATTCTTTTTTTAATATTCCAAAAGGTTCAAGTGCTGTCTACCAAAACTTTAACAAATTCAGGGAGCCTGGGTGGCTCAGTGGGTGAAAGCCTCTGCCTTCAGCTCAGGTTATGACCTCAGGGTCCTGGGATCGAGCCCTGCATCAGGCTCTGTGCTCAGCAGGGAGCCTGCTTTTCCCCCTCTCTCTGCCTGCCTCTCTGCCTACTTGTGATCTCTCTCCTCTCTGTCAAATAAATAAATAAAATCTTAAAGTAAATTAAATTAAATTAAAAAAAAACTTTAACAAATTTAAAGTTGGAGAAGATGAAAGTGTGAGTTATTCTGCTGTGAATGTACTTTGCAGAAATGGGCAAAAATTATTCATACAAGAAGCAGCCCAGATGATCACTAAGCATATGAAAGGATGCTCAACTCCAGTAGTAGAAAGGAAAACATAAATTGAAACCATATTGAAGCACCAATTCACACCCTTTCATTTGAAAACATTTTTTATATATGGCTATGCCAGGAATTAGTGAGGATGTAGCAAAGTACAAATTCTTATACTGCTAGTGGGATTTTACAAGAGAAGCTGTGCACATTTCATGAGCCAACAATTTCATTTCCAAGTACACCCCTTAGAAACTCTCATACATTTGCATGGGGCACCTTGCATAGCTATGAATGGTGTTACAGCAGCATTGTTAAGTCTACCAACCAGAGCAAAAATTAATAAATCATGAAATGTTCATATTATGAAAGGGTATGAACAGAGAATTGACTGAACTAGCTCTATACAGATCAATGAGGATGTATCTTACAACGACATTTTCAGGAAAATCTGGTTTTCAGAATACCTAGAGTATGATGTTCTCTATGTAAACCTTAAAAACACACAAACTCTATATACATACATAGCATATATGAATACATATGTGTAAAAATATAAAGAAATGCATGAGATTAATAGCAAATTCAGGATAGAAGTTACTTCCTTTGGAGAAGGTATTACTGAGAGGTAAGGGGGTCTGGTACACAGGATGTATCCACTATTAAGTTTTATTTCTTCTTTTTTTTTTTTTAAAGATTTAATTTATTTATTTGATAGAGGGAGAGAGATCACAAGTAGGCAGAGAGGCAGGCAGAGAGGGGGGAAGCAGGCTCCCTGCTGAGCAGGGAGCCCAATGAGGGGCTCGATCCCAGGACCCTGGGATCACGACCTGAGCCGAAGGCAGAGGCTTAACCCACTGAGCCACTCAGGTGCCCCTATTAAGTTTTATTTCTGAAGCTGAGTTTATTATGCTATTCCTTAAACCCTCCTCTATCTGAAATATTTTATAATAATTTTTTAAGGCTTTGAAGTATAAAATCAGACTTGGTTTTTTGGGTGAATAAAACATAGAAGAAACTAACATTAGTTAGACGTCTGTTAGTCACTTTATAATTTATATATCTGTTAATCCTTTATGTGGTCTCTGCCATTTCAGGTGAACAGCTGGAGAAAGTTCAAGTATTGGAAAGATATTTGGGGCTATAACAGAGATTTCACCAAGTCTAGCTGGCTCCAAAAAACTAGATACAGGACATTGTAGGAAGAGGAGGAGAAGTTTGAGCTTATGGAAAGATCACCGAGGACACCACATGATCGTGGGCTTTACAAGTTGCTATTCTCGCTCTCTTTTATCTTGTAAGTCAATACCTCTGACAATTTCATTTCTCCTTTCTTTGCATATAATTATCCTTAGCAGACAATAAGTTATTCAAGTTTGAGTTTTATATCTGACTCACTGCCACAGTCACATGCTGTTAGCGCTCAGATCATAGTGGGTACTTAGTGCATACTGGATGGATGAGTGAATGATAACTAATAACACAGATGCGCCAATGTGATCATATAGACAATCCCACCCTTCATCGTTATGAACACATTGATTCTGACATGTAAAAATTGGTACAGGAAAGAACAGGTAAATAAAAGACAGAATACTTAGACTCAGCTGCAAAATGAAAGGGAGCTACATGTTCTATTATGGGGGCAAGGTAATTCGCTTCAAAGTGGTAATTAAGGGAGATGATTCTAATTTGAAACTGGTTTCCTAATTGATGTTTGGCTTTTAGAAATCTCACAGTCCTTTAAATTATATATATTTTGTTTAACTCCCTATAGCTTACCCCCACCGCCAACAAACCCCAAAAATGCTTTCTTAAGATCGAGACCGTGAGTCACATAAAGGGTCAAAGAATTACCAGTTACTATCCAGGATGTCAATTTGCTATCTAAAGTCTCAAAAATTAGGAAATATGAAATACTGAAAATTTAGGAATTAAAAGCATTAATATCATAAAAAGCTTTTTAAGCTCAAATGTCACCAATCAGATCTTCCCTGATCATCCAAGCTAAAATAGCAACCCCCCCCCATCATTCCTGTTGACTTCCTCTGCATCACTATTCCTGGCAATGACATAGAAAAATTTGTATGTCAAGCATGTTGCCCCCTCTGCCCATAAAATGTAATCTTCAAGAGGGCAGAAACTTCACTTGCATTATTCACACATATATCCCTGGCACCTGAAACACTGTCTAGAAGATGAGAAGTCCTAAATAAATATAGGTTAGATGAATATATGACTGAGTCCATCTTACATTTGCAGCAATAATCTCTAGAGATTTTCATTTAATAAGGGCAAGTCTTCTTTAGTGACTACATTTGTCCACATGATAGAGATCTTCAAATACAGTAAACATCAGGGGTTTTTCTTCTTTCTTTCCTTTCTTTTTCTTCCTTTTTTATAGATTTATCAGGATTTAATAAATAACTATATACTTTTAAAGTGTACAACACATCCAAATTTTCCTTGTTGCCCCTTTGTAATCTCTCTTTGCACCTCTCTCTATCCTCAGACCACTAATAAATAACCTGCTTTTTGTCATCGTAGATTAAATTTTCTAGAATATTATACAAATGGAATAGTACAATATGCACTCTTTATTCCTGGCTTCTTTCATCCAGCATACTTTTGAGATTTATATATGTTGTCATATGTATCATTAGTTCTCTTTTTATTGCTGAGTATTTCATTGTATGATTATATCATAATTCATTTATTCATTAAATAGTTCATGAGTATTTGAGTCATTTTCAGTTTTTGGCTATTATGAAAGAACTGTCATGAACATTCATATGCAAGTCTTTATGAAGACATATGGTTTCTTTTCCCTTGAGTAGATTTCTAGGAGTGAAATGACTAGGTCATACCATAGGTGTAAGTTTAAGATTTAAAAATCTGTTAACCTGGGGCACCTGGGTAGCTCAGTTGGTTAAGTGGCTGCCTCCGATTCGGGTCATGATCCCAGTGTACTGGGACCGAGCCCCACATTGGGCTCCTTGCTCAGCAGGGAGCCTGCTTTTCCTTCTGCCTGCTGCTCCCCCTGCTTGTGCTTGCTCTCCCCATCTCCCACATCAAATAAATAAAATCTTAAAATAAATAAATATCTGACAACCTATTTTCCAAAGTGATTGTACTATTCATTCCCACAAAAATGAATGAGAATTCCAGTTGATCCACATATTTACCAACACTTGGGCAGTCTTTCATTTTTGATATTCTAATAAGTGTATAGTGGTATATCATTGTGTTCCTACCTGTATGCTGCTAGCATATTTTCATGTGCTTATTTGCTAGTATCTCTTCTTTGGTAAAGCATCTGTTCAAATATTTTGCCCATTTTTAAAAAACTGGATTTTTTTTTCTTATTACTGAGTTTTAAGAGTCTTTATATATTGTAGATACAGTTGCTTAGTGATCAGGATCATTTGTCCATATTTTCTCCCAGTCTATGGCTTGTCTTTTTATTTTCTTAACAATGTCTTCAAAAAGCTAATAAATAATAATAATAAATAATAATAATAATAATAATAATAATAATAATAATAATAATGGCACCTGGGTGGCTCAGTGGGTTAAAGCCTCTGTCTTCAGCTCAGGTCATGATCTCAGGGTCCTGGGATCAAGGCCCGTATCAGGCTCTCTGCTCAGCAGGGAGCCTGCATCCCCCTCTTTCTCTGCCTGACTCTCTGCCTACTTGTGATCTCTCCTCTCTGTCAAATAAATAAATAAAATCTTTAAAAAAATTATTATAATAATAGCTACTATTATTATTATTATCATCATCATCAGGTTTCTTTGCTGAACAGATTTATAAAAAGCCACACTCTGCTAGGATTTAAGAATTCAGATGCTTACTTGAAAACAAAGGTCCTGCCTTTAGGGTGCTTACAGTTTAGTATTATGAAGTCCAACTATGGATCAAGGCAGGGAAATGGGATTACTACTAGCCACATGTTAATCTATATAAATCCTGGAGGTGGGTATTGTACATCCAGGAAAGACTGTGGTCCATCCTTTGCAGAACCAGGTCCTAAAAAGAATCCCATGGGTGAAATAATGTTGTACATTGATCTAGTTTGATTTGTCATGTGTAAAAATAAGAAACAATGAAATAAGGCACTCATCTAGAGTTTTTCAAATTTCAAATCACTCGAGTATTTTAGTAATGTACTTTCATTCTTCTATTCTATAAAATACTTACTGAATATTTTGTGCTACCTGAGGTGGAGGGAAATGCATGATTTTTATTCATAGTAACTGTAGAAAAATATGGCCCAAATCCATTTACATTTTGATAATTGCTAAAATTAATAAGCAACAAAATATTAAAAAGAGTACATGTGCTTATTTATTTGGAGAAATGGCAAGAAAGACAGAGATTTGACAGTGTGTCCTACTCCTTAGCCTAAAAAATAGAGAGTCATGAACTTGGAAGGGTAGATGGAACATTTTTTTTTAAGTGCTGAGAGAACATTAGAAATATTGAGCCAGAATGATTGATTACCAATTCTAAGGCCTAGGGTCTTAATGGTCTCAATGGTCACTATAAGATTGTGCCAAAATTACTGAAAAAATATAATGGTGTTATTGATAGAAATGTATGTTTCAGAAAGAGGACTGAGTTTTGAGCTAAGGGTAAGTTTGATTAAATACTTTAATTCTGGGCAGACAGAAAAACATCCAAATGGAAATGCTCAGTAGAAGGGCCAAGTATGGCTGGTGCTTAAGGGTTTCTTAGGACTAGAGAAAACCAATTATGAGTCACCAGCAAAAAGATAAACCTGAGAATAGATATATTTTTAAAGGAATGTGGAAATAAAAAGAGTGCAGGGTAGAAAACGAGTACTGGGCAGGAAAAGGGCCTAGAATTATCATTCCATAGAAGCACTGAGTTAAAAATAACTGAATTATTTTGATCTCTTCTGCAATGGGAAAAAATAAAACTTTTTATAATATTTGATGTGGTCAGTAGGTATTTGGTTGACAAATGGAATATTTATAGGTTTTTAAGATAGCCTACTCTGTTGCCTGACAATTTAAACAACTGGAAAAAGCCTTTCTTATATTGAGCCCCATATGACCAAACTATTATCTTTGACTTTGGTTACAGTTCCTGGCACAGAGTAGGCATTCAAGCAATGTTTGTAAGATGACCAGATGGTTCTCCTTTTGTTCTCAGCCAATTCAGTAAGTCTACTCTCTTCCATGTGCAAGCCAGATGGCTGAACAGTTACATGAATTTTTAACTAAATAAACCAAAGTAACTCAAATTATTGTGATTATCTATTGTGCATCTACACTTATCTTTTTATTTTTTAAGGTAAATATTTTGAATTTACAATACGATATCTAGAATTTACTTATGATATCTAGAAAGTTTGAAGATGACAAATGACGAAATATGTCACATGGCTTCCTTCTCAATAAAAGTAGGTGGTGTTATTTGTTTTGAGTAGACACATTTGAGGAGACAATGTTTTTTGTACAGTGGCTCTGGAAGAGGGTATTTAAGATGTATAAGAAGATTGTGGAATACCAAATAAATTGTATATATCATGGATTTTCAGCAGGCCATGATTTCAGCAGGCTTATTGAAAAATAGCTAGCATTATGGAAATTGTGGAGAAAAAGGACAATGAGAATACTGCCTAATTCAGAAGACAAAGTAGAGACCACATTAAACGTGACACTAACATGTTAGACCATGAAAGTTCTCCCTCCTCAGATTTTTTCCATATTAGAATCCTACTTGTTGTTCTTTTATTCCATTAGTCCACCATGGGTTGTATGGATCACTGCACCAGGTGAAGCCAGGAACTGCATCTCTGGTGAGGAATTACGCCTTAGGGTACACCCAAGTTCAGGTTTCTATAAGCAGGAAGATGTTTGATTTATGGAATGCTCAACCCTTATTTAGGAATGGCCACAGACAAACTACCTCTCTTTCTTGGCTAGTTTCTGCTACTCAGAGTTGACAGATGGTTGACAAAAGATGATGACTATTGTTTTAGTTTCCCTTCCACTAATTGCTACTATAGCACAATGATTAAGAGCATGGATTTGGGAGCCAAAGAGATCTGTGTTTAAATTCTGGTTTTGTTGCTTACTAGTTTGTGTAAGCAGTACTATGTTACTTAACATCTCTGGTTACCATTCTTCATCTACAGTGGGAATACAATACCTAGGTTGTTACAAGTTTTAAATGGTTGTTTTAAGGGTTAAGTGAGGTAATACATCAAAGTGCCTTGCTTAATGGCTATAACAATTTTCAACAAACTGTTATTGGGTTCCTGCCGTTCCAGTATCCTTGACTTTCCTATTACAAGGGAAATTTATATTCTCCAATTTCATACTAAGAGATGCTCAAGATCTTAAAACTTAGGGATCATATACACACAATTTGGAATAACAGACCCTTTAGGTATTACAGGAAACTTCTGTTTGAACAGAAGTCTTAGATTTGTTCCAGGGTATCCCGAAATGTAGCAGAGGTTTAAGAGAGGGAAGTCAGTGAATAAACAATAAGGTTTGCACAAGGACTGATGATATTAAAGAATAAACTAAGCTTACCCACCAGTTACAAGCAAAACTGCAGACTTCACAACTACCTGCAAAGTCTGACCTCCCAAAAAACTTACTACATAGAGGACATCAGGGCAGCACAGATTATATATGGAGGAATGTACAGGTATGAAACTTCCCCAAAGAAAGGGGTCGGTGGAAACTGACACATACTTGTACAGTGCTCACTCATTCTTCAAGTCCTGAGAGAAGTAGAAATGAAAAATTGGCAAGGAAATCATAGAGTTCTTCCCAATACTCCTCAAAGGGTTGGAATTCCTGTTTTATTGTCCCAGGAATGAACAGGGAGAATTTGAAAGGATATCTGCTTTTATATGTATCAAGTGGGAGTGATTCCAGAGAAAGAGACCCTTTCCTTTTATTGGTTCTGTGCCTTGACCCTCCCTGGTGGATACAGCCACACCCATTCATTTAAGTGTGGACTGTGGCTGCTTTCATACCACAAAAGCTTAGTAGAGTAATTGTGACAAAAAATATATCACCCATAAAGCCAAAAAATATATATTATCTACCCCTTTATGGAAAAGTGTGCAGACCTCTGTTCTGAATCAATCACCCAGGAATCACAGGGGTACATTTCCTGTTTGTCAAGTAGTATAAGAAGCTAGAAATGGCAAAGGGACAATCTCAACTCCAATTCAATGCAGCAGTTGCTATGTCCCATGGTGGAAGAATGTCTCTCTTGGGTGCTAAATCTTCCAACCAGAAAAGTTCATTGTTTTAGGGACAGTGAAAAAAAATGTTTTATAAGTGGGTAATAAATTACTATAATGAGAGGTGCCACATCTACATCCACTCCTGGGTTTCCAGGCCCATGTATTCTAACACTGGGAGAAACAACACTTCATGTCAGTCACTGGTTTAGAATATATGCCACAGCCCAACCTTGCAAGGTGTTAATTGCCAACTGATGCTATAACTACATCTTTGATAAACCTTAGTTTATGTGGGTAATGAGGTCCATTGTAAGACCAGTGAGCTCCATGAGGATCAGCCCAGAATTACTTGGCATTGGGGAAACATGATTCAAAACCACAATGGGATATCACCTCACACCAGTCAAAATGGCTAAAATTAACAAGTCAGGAAACAACAAATGTTTGAAAGGATGTAGAGAAAGCGGAACCCTCTTACACTGTTGGTAAATGCAAGCTGGTATAGCCACTCTGGAAAACAGTACAGAGGTTCCGCAAGAAGGTAAAAAATTGAGCTACCCAATGATCCAGCAATTGCACTACTTGGTATTTACCCCAAAGATACAAATGTAGTGATCCAAAGGGGTACCTGCACCCTAACATTTATAGCAGCAATGTCCATAATAACCAAACTGTGGAAAGAGTTGAGATGTCCATTGACTCATGAATGGATAAAGAAGATATGGTGTAGGAAAGGAGCAAGATGGTGGAGGAGTAGGAAGCTGAGATAGTATCAAATTCCAGAAGTTCAGTCAGATAGTTATCAAACCATTCTAAATACCTATAAACTCAACAGGAGATAGAAGAGAAGAAGAACAGCAATTCTAGGAACAGAAAATCAACCACTTTCCGGAAGGTAGGATGCATGGAAAACTGAACCCAAAGCACCTGGAAGATAGACTACAGTGGGGAGGGGCTGGCTCCCAACAAGCTTCAGAGCAGCAGAGCACAAAATTGGAACTTTTACAAGTCTGCTCCACTGAGGGACATCACTCGAGAGGCTAAGTGGGTGGTTCAGCCCTCGTGGGAACAGTGTGGTCTTGGACCCACAGGGTCACAGAAAGACCAGGGGTATCTAAGCATGGCAGAGTTCCAAGGTATCAGAGCAGGGAAGCCAACGGCAGAGACAGAGCCACGCAGTGGGCTATCAGCTCAGGACTACCTTAAACTGTGATCTGAGGCACAGTCAGGCCACTGCTTTTCAAGCAGGAATCCCACAAGGGGCAGATCCAGAGAGACTCCTTCCCTCCTCCTTTAGGAGGACTAGCACGGGAGCATGCTGCAGAAATTTTCTGGGTTTGGAGACTCCAAATGGGGCTGTGCACCAGAGATAGAAACGCTCAGTCACAGGCTGGGTGAGCTCAGAGTGTGGACAGAGACCAGGGAGACGGGAGGGACTGCTTTTCTCCAAGGCCGCACTGAGAAGTGCAGCCCAAGCTCTCAGCTCCTACGGAGATTGGGAGGTTGCCATTTTCATACCCATCCTCCAAAACTGTAGAGAAAGTGTTTAGGGAACAAAAGCTCTCGAGAGTGAACCCAAGCAGACTGCTTAGCCTGGCCCCTGGCAGAGGCGGTGCAAGTCTGCCTCGGGCAAAGACGTTTGAGAATCACTGCAACAGGCCCCTCCCCAAGAAGATCAGCAAGAATATCCAGCCAAGACCAAGTTCATCAATCAATGAAAACTGTGGAACTCTGGAATTAGGAAAAAGCAACACATAGAATTCATGGCTTTTTTTCCCATATTCCTTTTGTCTTTTAATTTAGAGTTAAATTTTTTTAATTTTATTTTTTTCTTATTTTATTTTTTATTTTATTTTTCATCTTTCCTATTTTAACATTTTTAACTAATATTTTATCAACAACTTTTTAAAAATCTTTTCTAATTTTCACTGTTACATTCATATTTTACATCATATTTTAAATACTCATTGTATTTAACCTTATTTTTTATATATATAGGGTTTTTATTTCTTTAAAATGTTGGGATACAATTTCTTCTAATAGATCAAAATATACCCTAAATCTAGCACACGGCTTGGTTCTAGTCTCCAGCCTGATCACATTCTTTCCTCTTTTATTGTTTTTTTTCCTCTTTTTTTTAACCAACCCCTTATCAATCCCTTTGTTAGAATCTTTTTAAATTTTCATCTTTACACTCATATTCCATCCCTTCATAGTGATTATCCTTCTTTTTTTATATTTATAAGTTTTTCTTTCTTTAAAATTTTGGGAGGTAGTTTCTTCTAACAGACCAAAAACACCCAAAATCAGGTGTGGGGCTCTGTTCTAATCACAAGTCTAATATATATATTTTCTTTTTCTCTTTATTTTCTTCTTCCTCCCCACCCCCTTTTCTTCAAACTGTAGTTTCAATTCTCTTCTTATTTTTCTGGGTTCATTGCTACCCTTTTAGTATTTTGTTCTCTCATTCATCTATTCTTATCTCAATAAAATGACAAGGCAGAAAAACTGACTACAAAAAAAAGAACAGGAGGCAGTACTGATGGCTAGGGACCTAATCAATATGGACTTTAGTAATATGTCAGAAATAGAGTTCAAAATGACAATTATCAAAGTGCTAGCTGGGCTCAAAAAAAGCATGGAAAATATTAGAGAATCCCTTCTGGAGAAATAAAAGAACTACAATCTAACCAAGTTGAAATAAAAAAAGTTATTAATGAGGTACAATCAAAAATGGAGGCTCTCACTGCTAGGATAAATGAGGCAAAAGAGAATTAGTGATATAGAAGACCAAATGATGGAGAATAAAGAAGCTGAGAAAAAGAGAGACAAACAACTACTGGACCATGAAGGGAGAATTCGAGAGATAAGTGATACCATAAGATGCAACAATATTAGAATAATTGAGATCCCAGAAGAAGAGAGAGAAAGGTGGAAGGTATATTGGGAGCAAATTATTGTAGAGAATTTCCTGAATGTAGCAAAGGGAACAAGCATCAGAATCTAGGAGGCACAGAGAACACCCCCTCAAAATCAATAAAAATAGGTCTACATCCTATCATCTAATAGTAAAACTTACAAGTCTTAGTGACAAAGAGAAAATCCTGAAATCAGCTCAGGACAAGAAGTCTGTAACATACACAGGCAGAAATGTAAGACTGGAAGGAGACCTATCCACAGAGACCTGGTAGGCGAGAAAGGACTGGCATGATATATTTAGAGCAGTAAATGAGAAAAGTATGCAGCCAAGAATACTATATCCAGCTAGGCTATCACTGAAAATAGATGGAGAGATAAAAACTTCCAGGACAAACAAAAACTGAAAGAATTTGCAAACACCAAACCTGCCCGATAGGAAATATTGAAAGGGGTCCTCTAAGCAAAGAAAGAGCCTAAAGGGAACATAGACCAGAAAGGAACAGAGACAATATACAGTTAACAGTCACCATACAGGCAATAAAATGGCACTAAATTCAGTCAATAGT